>CM041777.1:49645386-49935008 GCA_023374045.1 Limonium bicolor
TGCTCTCTCCTCTCTCCTCCCTCTAACCCAAACCCATTCACCCACGATGGCTTTTCAACTTCCTAAAACCAGTCTGCTCAACAACCACCGATACCCAGCCCTCAACCACCACAAAACACCACCTCAAAAGCAAACCTCAACCACCACAAACACCACCTCAAAGCCAAACTCTACCCCCCTTCTTCCCCACCTCACCCACACCCGCAACCCACTCCGACCGTACCCCCACTCCGACTGTAGACATCCCCACATCCACTAAAGCCTAGCCAACCCCACATCCATAAACCTCCAACCACAAAACCGATTTGAACCAGTAACCCAAGATGAGGGGAGATGAAAGTTACGCAAGTTGGAGAAGGAAACAACCAAGATGGAGATATGGGTCACAAGGATTTCGAAACCAACAGAAAGACTACCAGAGCCAACGAGAAAGGAGCTACCCATAGAAAGACTACCGGAACCAACAAGAAAGGAGATACTACCGGAGCCAACAAGAAAGGAAATACCAACAGGGGAGTAAGAGTGAACGAGCAGTGGCGGGCACATACCACAGAACAAATACAGAGGGAACAAAGATGGAACAACAAGAGGCTGAGCGGAAGTAAACACCCAGCTACGGTCTTCATTGACAACGTTAACCACAAAGTCTCGGAATATCAACTAGGAAGATTAATAGAGAAATTTGCAAGGTGGGAAAGGTTATATATCAGCAGGAAGAAAAGAAGGACAAATCGCAATGCATGTGCATTTGTGGAGGTGGCGCATATACAAGATGCTAAAGCAGTGATAGAGGGCATATGCGGCTGGAACATCAACGGAACTAAATTGTGGGCTCGAATGGAGTATCAAGGACACAAGGCAAGAAAACCGAAGACAGATGGAAAGGAAAAGAAGGAAGGTCAAAGCAAATGGAAGAAGCAGTCTGAGTTTGAGAAATGGAGGAAGCCGACTGAGAAATGGACAAAAAAAAGAAAAAGGTAACGCTGTGTCAAGGTTATCTATTAACCTAAAATCAGATGATGTGATGAAGTCGTATCTGGATAAATGTGCGGTCATAACAATGCCAGAAGAGAAGCAGCCGAAAGAAGCGTTGGAATACTTTCATAGCAGATGGCCTAGCATGGGAGGATTGTTAGCCCTCTCACGAAAAAAATTTATGTTGGTATTCAATACAACGCAAGATCTTGAGGCAGTGCTGAGACAAATAGAGGTAAAAGGTAAAGAACAAGCTGGGATCGAAATTCATCGCTGGAATACCGCAGATCAAGTAGAAAAGCGAAGAGCTTGGATAATCATCCGCGGAATTCCACTACATGCATGGAATAAATCTAATGTCAGGAAATCGCCCAGACAGTCGGAGAAGTAATTAAAATTGAAGAGGAAGATTGCCAGGTCGTCGAGAATGTGGAAATCAGATTACAAGTCGAAACCACAACACTTCAACTAATTAACTGGAAAATTACAGTGAATGTAGATGAACAAAAATTCTTGGTAAGCATAGTTGAAGTCAATGAACAGGGGATGCAGATGAAGAACCCGGATCCTTTGGATAGTATCATACAATACGTTGAAGCTGATAGACACACAGCGGCAAGTCAACAAAATAAAGTTGACCTCATAGAACAGACAGACGGGCAACAGTCGGTTGATCAGGGAATATCCCAAAGCAGCACAGAAAGTTCAGAGAGTGAGTCGGCAATCAATTCCCAAGAAGTGACAGAGAATGAAGAAGTGGGAATACAAAAAGCTCAAACATCAAAAGTGGCAGAAATACCGGGACAGAATAATGAGGGGGATAATAACGGTGCGCAGATCCCAAAGGAAAAGGAAACGACTGATAAAAGCAGGGAGATTAACTGGCGCGTAGAAGAGAAGAATTTCGAGACAAAACAAAACACAACAATCATTACAGAGATAGAAAAGGAGGCGAAAAATACTGAGTTGGTAACTCCAGGGGCTGATGAAGGGGAATCGACACGACTAGAAAGTAACAGAATGGAAGTTGTTCCCGAGACACAATTAACTCCCAAGAACGATGCGGGAAGCTCGAATCAAAACATCGCTTCTGTGCATGAAGATACGCCCAACAACACCACACTGGGGCGTGGAGGAAAATCGTTGGAAAATATTCCATTCCAATCTCCAAGTAATAGGGAAGGAATAAAGCTATTTGTTGACCTCTTCCAGAACACCCCACCACCGGATACATCAGGAAGGGAGATACATGCCAGGGACGAGAATGGTAAGATTGTAAACGTCGAAAAGGAAGATGAAGAATGCATAGAACTACTACTCCAACTGGGATGTCAGGTGCCCAATCCAGAACTCACTAAGGTAAACATAATTGAACAACTCCAATCTCAGCCTAATATTTGACAGAAAAAGGATGGTAATATTAGGAGTTCAGAATATAAGGGGAATAGGTTCGAAAGACAAGCAGAGGAAAATAAGGGAAGAAATCAGGAATCGAAAAATTTCTATGTTGGGATTAGTCGAGACACAACACAGTAGGACAGCAGCACATAAGATACCATGGTTATGGGGAAAGAAGAAATCCAATCTAGCGTGGGAAGAAATAACGAGCCAAGGAAGGTCAGGAGGAATCATAATCTTATGGGATGAAGAAGAAATAGAAATGCAAAGAATTGAAAAAGGAGAAAGATGGATGATGATAGATATAAAAGTGAGAGATGATGGCATGCAAAGTTCAGTAGCAGTGGTTTACGCACCATGCGATATCCACGAGAGAAAGGCTGTGTTTGAGGAACTAGTACATGCAAAAGATAGATGGCGACAGGAGATATTGATTATGGGCGATTTTAATGAAGTGTTGAGACCAACAGAAAGAATGCCGGTCAACACAAACAGATACTCCAGCGGCATGCGAAACTTCCAAGCATGGGTAGACGAAATGCAATTACAAGAAATCCAACTGCAAGACTCAAAGTTTACTTGGAGAGGGGGAGGGTCCCTTAGCAGGATTGGCCGAGTGTTCGCCTCACCTGAGTTCCTGAACCAGTACGCAGGGGTTAAACTACGGTCAAGTGAATGGGCAATATCAGACCACAGAATTCTGGTTGTAAGCACGGAGGGAATTAATTGGGGACCGAAGCCGTTCAGGTTTATGGACTCATGGCTAGAACACCCAGATTTCGAAAAAGTCATGGAGAGGGAATGGACAGGTTTGCAAGGGATATCAACATTTTTAAAATTCAAGAACATGAAGAAAGCATTGAGGAAGTGGCATAAAGAAAGCTTTGGGGATATAAATCAGAAAGTCATAAAGTGCAAGGAAAGGCTACGGGAGATTGAAAGTAAAATTGAGGACGGGGATAATTCTCCTCAGACTGAAAACCGCCGAGCACAGTATATGGAGAGAATTGGATACGGCAGAAAAACAGAAAGAAATCCATTTGAGACAGGTTGCGAGGGACAAATGGATAAAGCATGCAGACCATAATACAAAATACTTTCATAGGCGTGCCACCATTAATTACCGGAAAAAATTCATCAGTTACCTCCTAACTGAAACAGGTGTAGTGGATGGACCAACTAAAATCAGAGCATCAGTAGTTGAATACTACCGCAAATTGTACCAAGCTACACCTACGTCGGGACTTACTCCTCCAGTAAGCACGCATCCCAGATTGACGTGCGATCAGGCAGCATCAATCAAAACCGTCCCTTCATTACGAGAAATATGGCAGATTGTCAAACAATGTGATAGCTCCAAAGCTCCAGGTTTCGATGGCTATAACATGAAGTTCATCAAAAAGATGTGGCATATCCTTGGAGCGGACTTTGCGAATGACGTGAGACGGTTTTTCATGACCTCAAAGTTAGAGCAAGGATTAAACATCACCTGGATAACGCTATTTCCAAAGAAAGCAGAGGCGACAAGGCTGGAGGAATATAGGCCAATAAGTATGGTGGGGTGCATGTACAAGGTTGTAGCTAAGCTGTTAAGTAGTAGGCTAAGTCCACTCCTTCCAGGACTCATTGGAGAAACTCAATCTGGATTTGTTAAAGGACGGAACATCCTCGAAGGACCACTAATTGCGAATGAAGTAATTTCATGGTGAAGAAAAGAAAGAAAAAGAAGGGGTGTTACTAAAAATCGACTTGAAAAGGCATATGATTCCATATCTTGGGGGTTCATTGACAAGATGTTAGAACAAATGGGATTTGGAGATAAGTGGAGGGGATGGGTGGTGAAAGAATGTATAACAACAACCAGCATCTTGGTATTGGTCAACGGATCACCTACTAGACCTTCCCCCCCCCCCCCCCCCCCATCGTGGACTAAGACAAGGGGACCCAATGTCACCATCTCTATTTGTTATTGCAGTGGAGGCGTTAAATTGGTTAATCAAAGAGGCGGTGGTGGCGCAAAACAAGCTTTCAGGATTAAGAGTAGGTGAGAACAGAGTCCAAGTGACACACCTACAATTTGCAGATGATTTGATGCTTTTTAGTGAAATCAACAAGGAAGAAATGATACACATTAATAGAATTCTCACGGCCTTTGGGGAATTGAGTGGTCTGAGGCTTAACTTGGAAAAATCTAAAGCTTATTGTATCAATGCAAGCGAAAGAGAGGAGCTTATGGTAGCAAGTATCTTCAAATGTGCTACAGGCAAGCTCCCAATTATATACCTAGGTTGCCCGCTGGGGGCGAACATGCGCAATTCAGCCACTTGGGAGCCGGTGATACAAAAGGTCAAAGCAAAACTTGCAACATGGAAAGCAACGAGTTTATCAAAGGCGGGACGTGCAGTCTTGATACGATCAGTTCTTGATACTATTCCCTTGTACTATGCTAGTCTATTTGTGATACTAGTCAAAGTCTGAAAGAAGCTAGCATCACTTCAGCGACAGTTCTTTTGGGGGAAAAATAGATCACGGTTTTTAACCCCGGTTTCGTGGAAAAAATGTCACGGTCAAAGGAAGCAGGCGGTCTCGGCTTTACAGATTTGCAAATGAAAAATATAGCCTTCCTAAACAAATGGCGTTACAATTTTGCGCAAAACAACTACCCCTATGGAAAAGAGTAGTTAAGTCAATCTATGACATGAGGAGTGGGATGCACCTGGGAGAATTGAGAGAACCGATGAAGAAAAAGCAAGGAGTATGGCCGGCTCTAATTAGGAGTACGGAGGCGAATGCACATCTACAACAGTTCGTTGAGGAGAACGTGCATATCAAAGTGGGAAACGGTGATGCGACTTATTTTGGTACGACAAGTGGACAAAAGCGGGATGTTTGAAACTGAAATACCCAAGATTGTTTAGCCTCAGTTGTCAACAGGAATGTGCGATTTCAGAAATGGGCAGGTGGGAGCAGGGAACGTGGCACTGGACTTTCCAGTGGCGGCGAAAGATGTTTGAATACGAAGCGGAAATGATCTCCAGGTTGTGTGAGGATCTGATCGTGACTCCTACAGACCCCAGTCATTCCGACATCTGTACGTGGAAGCGTAGAGGAAATTCCTCTCTTGTCAAAACAATGGTGGATGCATTGCTCGAAGCCGATGCGGGGATAGACAACATATCTGGAGAAATTGGTCTTCACCAAATATGGAAGGGACTGTGCGAGCCGCGAGTAATCATGACGGTATGGTTTTCGTTAATCCGGAGACTAGTAACGAAAGATATGCTGTTTGAGAAGGATGTAATCCCAATTGGTCAAAGCTTATGCCTGTGGTGTAAAAGGACCATGGAGAGTGTGGAGCATGTACTATTCTTGTGCTCTAAGATCCAAGAGGTATGGAAGCATATAATGAATTGGTGGAATATTGTGGTTGTTTTCAATCCCACGGTTGGAGAGATTTACAAGGAGTGGTTTTCTAAACAACTCCCAAGCAAGGCAAAACGGATCTGGCAATCGACATTCTGTTACTGCATATATCACATCTGGATGCAACGTAATAGTGTAGTCTTTCGTGAAGAAACATTCAATGTGCAGCGAACAGTGATACATATAAAACTGGGAGTATGGAAGTGGACGAAGACTTGGTGGAAAGACCTCCCTTTATCCTGTGCTATGTTCGTCGATGCAGGTCATTAAAAGATCTAGTATAGAACAAATGAACCTAGGGAGAGTTATTGCTTGTCTAAGTATTGGAAATCGGAAATAGTTGCTTTAGTTTTGTTGTGTGTTTCTAGTGGTTCTTAGGTTGTAACCGGATGCGGGGTACTCTTTTTTCCTCCCTGAGCTTTTTTCCATTGGGTTTGCTTAGGGAGGTTTTAATGAGGCCCACAAAAACCCATCCAACTTTCCATTTCAATAATATGGCTATATGCCCAAACTTTTCAAAAAAAAATGTCTTGTGATCGTCGATGAGCCATGTGAATAAGTCGGGAAGCAGGCGTGGTTTTTGAGAGAATCCGAAGTAAAAACAGTTGTCATAACCAGAACTGGAACTTTTTTTTCAGTTTTGAACCCGAATACACATGTCCTGGAACCAGAACTTGCAGAAACTGTGGCCACCATTGAAGTGAGAGGGATACACACAAGTGAAGTCTATATATCATAAAATATGAGGTTCTTGGTTAAGAACTATGGAGAAAAAAATAGTTGAAATCATATTTTTAAAAATTTTATCTATGTAATTGTGTCAAGAACTCCTATTATAGATGTCTAATAGGCTAATACGTCTCGACAGGAAACATAGACGAATTTATCAAAAATAATACGAAAAAAAAATATGCAAAGCGTGGATGAGGAAACGACAAAACCTGCCGATGAAAGTATCTAGCCAAAGACGTATATATGTCAGCATAACCTCTCTAACAGGTAACCTCCTCACTTTATACGAGGGAAGACAAAAGTTATCTGGTTAGTAGACGGTTTTGTCCAGCTGACAGAGGGAGTGATCCATAATACCCTCCGTCTCGGAATAAGGACCCCACGAGATCAATCCGACTATTATACAACCGGTTGTACGATGTTTATGTACACTTCCGAACAATCTTATAATTAATTTAAACAATTATCATATAAAATTGAACAACTTTCATAATAACACATGTAACTTTTACATCAGTACGAACAATCAATACAAAAACTTGAACAACACTTGAATTTAAAATGAACGATTGCACGATACTCACCGTACAACTGGTTGTATAATAGAATTTGCCCACGAGGATGGCCGACGAACTTTCCTGAAACGAAGGAGACAATTGGCAACTCGCGCCGGTTCAATCCTTGGTGCAAATTCCAACGAAAACACAACAATAGTTTTTATAATTAAATATTACATCGACAATCCTCGGGAGTACGCTTTCCATGGTAGGAGAGCTGTGGTTAGCAACGGTAAGACGACCCTGGCGCTTGCGCCATAAACTGATATGGAGATAGAAGATGTGTCATGCTGTGATTGGAGGATAAATGAAGAAAAAAATTTAGAAAAAAACAGAAAGAAAAAAATGTTGCAGTTACGCGTACGGGAGTTTGTGGGGGGGAGGGGAGTGAATTTGGTTATTAATAAGAGAGAAAGATATTTTTTTTCAAAATGTCATAACTTACAAAATATGAGTGCAAAAATAAAACAAATTATACCATTGTTCATCATTTTTCGTGCTCTTCAAAACAAGATGTGTGTCATGGATATGTTTTGGTAAACTTAAAATTTTATGTTTTTAGAATGAGTATTTATTAGATATGTTTGAAGTGAACTTGCTCATTAGGAAAATGAATCTTATTTAATAATGAAATGAACCATTCATTAGCAAAATGAATCTTACCCAAACACTCTAAAAACCACCTTAGAAAAGTTAAAAAGTTGAAGGCATTTTTAGGGTGGTAGTGCAGGGTAGAACCAATGCCCTAAAAACCTGAAGAGTTGTAACGACGATATAAAGTGTAGAACCAATGCCAAATAGATTACCCTGCCCCCCAAACACCCTAAAAAACCACCATATGATGCTAAAACGACTAAGTATTTTTAGGGTTTATAGTGCAAGGTTAAGGTTCACTTTTAAAAAACACAAAGATTCACATTGTTCTATATGAAATATTCGCTTTTCTTAAACATAAGATTCACTTTTTTTAAACAGATGATTCATTTTCAATAAATGAAAGGTTCATATTGTTCTCGCATAAGTTTGTGGTAGGATTAACTTTACTAGTATTAAACAAAATATTCACTTTTCTTAAACTTTAATTCACCTTTAAAACTTGATTCAATTTCTTAAACACATGATTCACTTTAAAAAAACCTTTAATTCACATTTTTTAAAACTTTAATCACTTTAGTTAAACAATCAATGCTACTGAGATGAGATTCACTATATACTCTAATTCACTTTGTAATAACTTGTGATTCACTTTTTAACAATCTTTGATTCACTTTTTTAAAACCTCTGATTCACACTAGTCAAACAATCAGAATCACTTTAGTTAAACAATCTCTGTTATGAGATTCGCTTTTTTAAAACCTTTTATTCACTTTCAAGCAACTGTTTGATTCACTTTTAACAACCTTTGATTCACTTTTTAACAATCTTGATTTACTTTTATTAAACTCAAGA
Organism: Limonium bicolor; assembly: GCA_023374045.1. NCBI lineage: Eukaryota > Viridiplantae > Streptophyta > Magnoliopsida > Caryophyllales > Plumbaginaceae > Limonium > Limonium bicolor. Next base: position 49,653,921 of record CM041777.1, read on the forward strand.
TTCATAATGAATCTTAAAAATATGTACATACAAAAAATAAAAAAAATAAAATTTATCAAAACATATTCATGTTTGGTCTTATTTTGAAGAAGAGACAAAAAAATGATAAACAATAATATAAAATTTATGTCATTTTGACTTATATATAATAAATATAAACATTTTAAAGTTTTATAAAATAATAAACCACTACAAGACAAAAAAAGCACCTCACAAGGTGGCACCAGCTCCACCTTCTAAATTGTCGGTTTAGCAAATACTCCCTCCGTCCTGAATTGACCGTCCTGTTTGCTTTATGGCACGTTTTTTCCACTTCAATATTAATATAAAGATAAAATAATTTTATAAAAACTAATTTAGTAACATATAGTTTATCATGTAAGGAATCATATGTAAAACTTAAATTTTCAAAATTAATTTATTATATGTTAAAAATTGAAATCAAACGACATGTCCAAAAGTAAACAGGACGGTCAATTCAGGACGGAGGGAGTACTACATTACATCTTTTCTTTTAGATTACGTTTTGCCATATTCAATAACTATTATTGAGATTTGTGTTACGGATTAAAATACAAAATATAATTAAATAGTTATTTTATTTTAATTAGTCAAAATTTATTTTTATTAAACAAAAATATTATTTATATAAGGGAAAATTCACGATATACCCTGTTTTCTTTCGTAATTCACAATATACCCTGTGATTTTAGTAATTCAACTTTAAACATGTTTAAATGTTGTCGAAAATTGATGAAACTTTACATGGACGATGCTAAAGTGTTATATTTTGGTCCAATATCAAATTTGAAGTTTTTTAAGCTCACATGTGACCTGTGGGCCCAATGAATATGTGATGTTCATTGGGTCCCACAGGTCACATATGAGCTTAAAAAACTTCAAATTTGATATTGGACCAAAATATAACACTTTTGCATCGTCCATGTAAAGTTTCATCAATTTTCGACAACATTTAAACATGTTTAAAGTTGAATTACTAAAATCACAGGGGTATATTGTGAATTACGAAAGAAAACAGGGGTATCTCGTGAATTTTCCCTTTATATAATAAACATCATAACTTTATTAGCTTAAATATTTAAATTATTTTTCACAGATTTATTAATCATATTCTATCCTAAACAGAGAGATTCATCTAATACTTAAAACGATTAAAAATATTAATATCGTCATTTAACGTCTTCTTTTTTTTTTTGATCCAAAGTCATTTAACGTCTTCTAGTTAATGAGATGCTTTTATTACTCAGTATGAAAAATGAATTTTTTAAAACCAATATACAGACACGCAAAAGATATGTATCACTTATTTTAACTTCTTCAATTTACTCTTACTATTCAATAGCTTCCATAAATACCCAATCGCTAACAGGAAAATTGTGGAATAAAAGAAATCCTATAACTCTATTACGGATAGTAAAAATCCCGGTTGGAATATAGCGTAAGCAAATTACGATCAAGAGTATCGAACCCAATGGACTTAATAGAAAAATTAGTCCTAATCCCCGCTAATATCTATTCTAAACAAGGGGGAATGTAAATAATAATTTAACTTAAATTAACTAAAATAAAATCCTAACTAAATGATATTTACAATGATTTGGCCTAGATTCAGGATTACTTCAACCAAGTACCAATATGATATCACAATAGAATTACAAGACTCGAACTTAACCAAACAAAATGAATACGCCGGACACCAAACACCCGCAATGCACCTGGCACGTTCAAGTTGTAAATGTCACTTTCCTGTTTCGGGTATGACAACAAGAAACTCATTACCCATTATCAAATCGAGCATATATCATGCCACGAAAATGAACAAGATAGTGGGGGAAGATGGGTTAATTCGTAATCTTAGATGCTAAATCCTAAATCATAGAAGAAAGCAAAAAGACCATTAAGACTTCTTAACCAATTCTACTCTTGGGCTTTTCTTCCTCAAGTAGACTTTACACAAAGAGAACAAAGTGGCCAACACCATTCTCTTGCAAGAAGAACAAAATCTTAATGAATGCTTGAATTATATTGAAGTATCATATTGTTTACAAGGAAGAATAACTCATTCCCTAACCAAGAATAAGCAAGGATTTCTACTTCACCATTTACACAAAACAAAGAAGAGATACAACAAGGAGAAGGAGATTGATCATAGCCTTAAACCAATAGAGATCTTCTTCTCTTCTTCAAAGGTGGTGGAGCAAAACTTCCTTGGACACCAACAGTGGAGTGGTGCGGAATTTGGCGTGTGGATGGAGGTATGAGTATGTTGGAATGTAGAGAAATGAGTAGGCTCACGGCCTATTTATAAGCATCCATTCCTCTTGTCTTGGGTGGAATGCGGATCATGTCATCCGACACCTAATAAACACGTGTGTAACTGTTAACGATCGAAAACCGTCAAAACCGCGAACCGATGCTTGTGCGGACAGGGGATGTATTGGCACCTTACCCGGCATAGGTTGAAGTGGTAACGGTCATTAACTGTCGACGTTTGGTCAACCATGTGTGACTCTTGCTTGTGTCGGATAGGATGTACCCGACACTGGATCCGGCATGCCTCCTACTTTGCTCTATGTTGATGTTGTGAGTTGCCAATCCGGCATAGTGCCCGACACTAATGGTCAGAATTTATCCTTGCATAAAAATATATAAAACGTAAGTCTGAACCAAACAATAGACATTATATATAATGTAACATAAATATTAGCTATTATAACCTTATTTTGACTATTATACCTATAAATCTAACATATAAAATGTGATAAGTCTGCGGCTTATCAACAATCACTCTCATCATTATCAACAACATTATGCGTGACTGTGTAAAAAAAGGTCAAATATTTGTATGTCTATAATGGAATTAAACAATTATATGATTAAACAAAATAAGTTTTCGTCTAATGCTAACTGAATCGGAGAGAATCTCTAGTTTTTTGCTATAATATATTACTTTAGTGTAATAATGAACAATAATAAAGAAATTGAAATAAGTTTTGATTAAAATACTGAATTGTATAGAGTTCTATTTGATAGTATTGTTCTTGTTTTCTTTCACCTTGAGGGTTCCATTGATAGTTTCATGTAGCTTAAGTGTTTTTTTTTCGAATTTTTGTAGGAATTATGAGTCATTTTCTGATCTTTTGGTTTTCTTTCATATTCTCCCCTTTTACTCTTCCTATTTTTCTTCAATTCTTTTTTAGGTTTATCTTCTTTAGTTTTGAAATCTTCAAGTTCTTCCCAATTGTCCTTTTTGTATTTAATGATCTACTTGCATGTAATGTTTTTCAACTACTTTCTTTTATAAAGACTCTGCTTCTACTGGTTTTGCTTAAAGTATGAATAGTTTAGTGTAGAGGAGATGTCTCTTTTGTCTTATGTTATTTTGTGTTCTTTAGTAATGAGGGGCAAAGTTGTAGTCATCATTACCAATTTCCGACTGATGTTTCTGAAGCTTCTACTGGATGCAACAGCATTTTCGCCTCTGTTCAGCACTTGATTTTGTCGAAACTATAAACACCCATATGAGTAATTGTCCAACAACTTAGCTCTCTTGTCATTCGGGCTTGAAAACTAGTCACTTTAAACCCTTAATGCTCACTTTGTCTTAAAAGTGGAAGGCCTGGTTGTTGTACTTAACCCATATGATCCATATAACCAATCACTTACTACTCATATCTTGATGTGGGATGAGGTAATACTATTGTGACTCGTTTTATTTTGTTTCTGAGAGTCGCAAAGGGAGGTTCATGACATTCCAATCTTATATTAGTAAGCATATGACATTTTATGGTCATCTATATTGGCTTTGTGGAAGAAGGGTTGGTATTGTCATATTCTCTATTATTTATTTAGTTAAGGGGGGGAAGCTTTTTTTACGATATTTAATTGCCCTCTTCATTTCTTTTTGTCAGTATTCTCGTTCTTACTTCCCCCTCGCTCTGTTTTCTCCTTCAACTGCTTTGCTTTCCTCTTCTCCTCTTCAATCATCTTCTAAAGTTTAAATTGTTGAGTTGTTCACTTGTGATTTCATTCATCCGTTTGTCACTCTTCAGGTTTGATTGTGGATTTTGGTTTCATTCTTCGTAGAGTTTCTCCCACTCCTTTTTATTTTGATTTCGAAATCCATTATTCAGTTCGTTGTTAGTCAAGTTTGAGAGAGATTCGAGGGGTCTGCTTAGTGGAATCCGTAGATTTATGTGTTGCTGTGGATGTGAGGTAGATGGTAGATGGATTTAGTTGTGTGTGTTCACCCACGGGGGGTTTCTAGTTTTTGTTTCGGTTTCCGTATATGTTGTTGATTCTGAATTTGTGTGGATTTGAATTGTGTTTCACTTTGTAAAAAATCCTGCAGAAAAATGTTTGTTTTTCGTAATTTGATATGAAGTTTGGTGCTTTGACAATGGTGAATTTGGCTATGCAAATGTTTCTATTCATCTTCAAAATTGTAGTTTTTGGCCGCGTCCGACCATGTGTCCGGACAGGGCCGGCTGGACGGCTATATTTTGATTTTTGATGTGTTCGGACATGTAAGTCCAGATGGGTGTGGAGACGGTGTCGGGATTTGAAATTCGACTTGTGTCCAAACTTGTAAGCCCGAAAACAAGTTCGAACACACATATGTGTTGGTTAGACTCTGTCCGGACTTGTAGGTTCAGACAAAAGTGGGGATGTCTCTTGGGTTTCAAACTGGACATGCGTTTGAACTTGTGACCGGAAGTATGTTAATTTAGTGTCGGCGTGTGTCCGGACTTGTAAGTCCGGACACATGTCCCGCAACCTCTGATTTGTCTAAAACATTCATTTGAACTCCGTTTTGGCTTCCATTTGCGGCGTTATGATCCTCTAAGTGTGTATTATCTGCTTTAACATGTTGTAGCATGTGCTTATGTGTATGTATGTTTTGAAAGCTCTCGTTATGTTTTTGATCTTTAATTTGCTCCAAAAGCATGTCTCGGCTTCTGACATCGGTTTGACTTTTCGTGTTTGCTAGTCTTTGTTTAAGACTTCTGTAATGCAATAAATTTTGTTTCGTTATGTATAAGCTTTTGTTCTTTAGTGTTTGTGTTTTGCAACACCATTTTGTTCTGAATATTTAAGCTTCTGTTTTAGGACCTAGTTTTTGTGCATTCTGAGTCGTGGTTGACTGGGCGGGTTAACTCGCATGCTACGTGTACGTCATTATGTTTTTGTGAGACTGACGGGTTCTTTGGTCTTTGGGCCATTTATGTTCTAGGGCTGACAGGCCCATTGGTCTTCTGACCATTTCTGAGTTGTCAATGGATCTTTCGATCCTTGGGTCTTTTTCATTTTATTTGTTGTGTTGTGAGCTAGGGTCCCGCTTATGTTTTGTAAAGTGGTCCGCTTTCATCTGCTCTGCTGATCTTTTAACAGGGGTATATGTTGTGACTCCGTTTTTTTTTTATTTTGTTTCCGATTCGCAAAGGGAGTTCATTCCAATCTTATATTAGTAAGCATATGACATTTTATGGTTGTCTATATTGGCTTTGTGGTATGGGGTAGTATTGTCATATTCTTTATGTTTATTTAGTTAAGAAAAGGAGGGTTCTTTTAAAATATTTAATTTCCCTCTAATTTTCTTTGTCAGTATTCTCGTTCTTCCTTCCCTCTGGCTCTGTTCTTCTCTTTCAACTGCTCCCTTGCTTTTCCTATTCTCTTCTTTAATATCTTCTAAAGTCTAAATTGTTGTTGCTCTTCAGCTTTGATTGTGGATTTTTGTTTCGTTCTTTGTAGAGAGTTCTCCCTCTCCTTTCTGATTTTGATTTTGAAATTCGATTGTTCAGTTGTGTCTGTCAAGTTCGAGAGATATTCGATTAGTCTGCTGAGGGAGTTGTAGATTTGTGTGTTGCTTCGGATGTGAGGTATGTGGTAGATGGATTTAGGTGCGTGTTCACCAACGAGGTTTCGTCTTGTTCAGTTTCAGTATATGTTGTTGATTCTCTCAATTTGATGTGGATTTGACTTGGATTTTAAATGTGTTTCCACTCTGTTAAAAACCTTGTGGGAAAGTGTTTTGTTTGTGTAATTTGATATAAAGTTTGGTGCTTTGACAATGGTGAATTTGGCTCTGTAATTGTCTTCTGTTTCGTCTACGAAATTGCAATTTTTGTCGCGTTCGGCTTGTGTCTGGACAAGGCCGGCTGGACAGCTAGACGGCTGTATGTTTTATTTTTAGACAGGTCCAGACTTCTTTCCGGACATGTAAGTCCGGACGGGGTGCGAGGACAAGTTTCGGGTTTACAGTTCAAGTTATGTCCAAACTTGCAAGCCCGGACACAAGTTCGGACACGCGTATGTTATTTTTCAAACTCTGTCTGGACCTGTAGGGCCGGACAGAAGTCTGGACGCCTCTTGGATTTCAAACTGGACATGCATCCGGACATATGACCCGATCGTATGTTAATTTGGCGTTGGGCGTGCGTTCAAACTTGTATGTTCGGACACATGTTCGGACAACCTCTGATTTTGTCTAAAACATTCGTTTGAGCTTCCTTGACATACGTGATACATAATTACGAAACTGAGATTTATTGAAATCTCATCTGAAACCACACAACATATGCTGAAGTGGTAGAAACAACTTCCCATGTTAGAAGAGCACCTACAAACTAATAAGTAATTCAAACTGACCCAATTGTGTTACTTCCATGCTAGGGCTTCTTCAAATAAAAGATCCAAAGAGATCTTTGGCCTCCTAAACTCCGGGAACACCATGCAGTATACTTGGCAGAGTATAGAAGGCATCGCTAGAGAGTATTTCCAGGACCTCTTTTCTTCTTCCCAACCCCAGGTGGATAGGGATTTTTTGGGAGCGGTGGAGGGTCAGCTAAATGGTAGTTTTATTTCAGAGCTGAGCAGACCCTATACTAGAGAGGAAATCATCGTCGCTGTGAAACAATTAGGAGCCAATAAAGCTCCTGGGCCGGATGGATTTAATGGTAAATTCTTTACCACCTTTTGGCATATCTTTGGGGACCAAATTATTGATGCAGTCTTGCCTATTCTTAGAGGCCAGCCTCTCCCTGATTCTTTGAATGAGTATTTTATCACTCTTATCCCAAAGATGGCGGGGGCGACGGAGATTGATAAATTTAGACCGATTGCACTCTGTAACTTTGCTTACAAGATTGCTTCCAAGACCCTGGCTAATAGGGTTCAACATATCCTTCCTCATCTCATCTCCCATAATCAGTCTGGGTTTGTGAAAGGAAGGCTCATTACCGATAATATCATTCTAGCAGGCGAGCTTCAACACTTTTTAGAGAAGAACCAAGCTGTTAAAAATGGCTTCTTTGCTCTCAAGTTGGACTTTAGCAAGGCTTATGACAGATTAGAGTGGAGCTTCCTCCAAGATGTCCTCCTTTCCATGGGTTTCCCTTCTCATTGGATTTCGCCAGTTATGAATTGTGTCCGCTCAGTCAGATGTGCTATCCTCATCAATGGCAATCCAGGTAACTCTTTCGTCCAGTCTAGGGGCATCCGACAAGGTGGCCCTCTCTCTCCCTTCCTCTTCATTTTGGCTCAGGAAGCTTTGTCTAGTTTCCTTAATAAGTCTGATATTAATGGAGATTTCCATGGTATCAAGCTCTCCCCCCTCTGCCCGTCCATATCCCACCTAGCCTTCGCTGATGACCTTCTCCTCTTTGGTAAAGCCAACCCCACTAATATTTCCCGCCTGAACCATATTCTCACAAAATTTCTTCTAGCCTCTGGCCACAAAATCAATCATCTCAAATCTGAATTGGTGTTCAGCAAAAGATTATCCCTCCCTATTAAAGACAATCTCTCTAGCCTTCTGAATGTCCAAGAGGTACCTTGTTTCTCCAAATACCTGGGCCTTCCCCTCAAGATAGGTAGGTGAAAACATGATCTCTTTACCTATCTTATCGAATCTGTTCACAAAAGGGTTTCCAGTTGGACTAAACCTATGGCACAAGCAGCTAGATCCATCATGGTGTCTAGTGTTCTCCAGGCTATACCCAACTACACCATGTCCCTATTTGTTCTTCCTAAGGGAATTATTGCGAAACTCAATTCAGCTTTCTCCTCCTTCTGGTGGAGTGGGAAAGTTGATAAAAGAGCCCTCCACTGGACCAAGTGGTCTAAGGTTTGTGATCCTCCGGACCAAGGAGGCCTTGGTTTCAGAGAAGTGGAAAATTTCAATAAAGCTCTTTTGGTTAAACAGCTGTGGAGATTACTCTCTTGCCCGGGGTCTTTAGTTGCTCAAGTTATGAAACCACTCTATTACCCTGACAGTGATATTAGCGGGTGCTACCCTTCCAATAAAGGTAGCCCCATCTGGAAGTCTATCTCTTCGGTCTTGGATTTGCTTAGAGAAGGAGCTCGGCCTCTATCTCCTGGAGGGGGTGGGCCTCTATCTCCTTCTCCCCATGACTTGGATAGTTCTAATCAGTGGGCTTGGGGATTCTCCAAAGATAACAAGTTCTCCGTCAAATCAGCCTATCTCTTCCTGGTTAAGGATTCAGGAGTGGAAAGCTCCTCCAATCCTCCTTTCTCCATTGGTAGGATTGGGAAGAAGCTTACCAGTTCCATTTGCTGCCCTAGAGTAAAACTTAATCTATGGAAGTTTTTGGGAAATATTATCCCTTGTCAGGATAATCTAGCTAGACGGATCGGGGGTGAGTCCAAGTGCTTCTTCTGTGGGGCTAAGGATGACTTGGCCCATTGTTTCTTTTATTGTTGTGCTGTTAGAGACATATGGAGGGGTTTGGTGGAAGTGAATGAAATTCCTAATAATGTGGATGGAATGTTGGATTGGTTCTTTCGGATGGCGGAGGTGTGGAGTGTGAAAAAGCTATCTCTTATAGCTAACAAGCTTTGGGTCATTTATGCGTCGAGGAACAAAGTCAAGCATAATTCAGAGCTTTCTTGGTGGAAAGAAGTCGAGGTAAATAATTCCTTTACTGAAGCTTATCTTTCGGTGATGAAAGTCTCCTCCCATCTCTTTTCTCCCAGGATGTGGCTTCCACCCCCGTTGGGTTATCATAGTATCTGTACGGGGACGCTTGCTAGTCGTTATGAGGACCGGATCATAGCTGGTCTCATTCGAGACGATCGCGGTTTGCCTAGTGTTGTTTTCAATCGAAGAATTGCCAGCACCAGTAGTGTGCACTTTGCTGATATCAAAGCAAAAAGAATTGCCATGGAACTTGCTATTTCGGTGGGTAGCCATAGCATTTGTATTGAATCAGTTGATAATTATTTCGAGGATATCCTCAATGTGGTAGATATTAGAAGACCCAATGCCAGTTGGGATGACATCGTGAGGGTGAGAGGATCACTTTCCTGCTTCACTAGTATTATTACAAGAGATTCTCCTATGTATGATATTTATCTGACAAAGATTATATGTAATTTGGGGAATCCTCACTTTGAATCTAACCAGGTGTGGTTGGGGGAGCATGTTCCCCCTAATATTAGTATGGCTTGTAAACTTGATTCGGATCTAGCATGACATGAGGGTTCCCTTGTGCTTGCTATATGTTTTTAATATATGGTCACAATGTTTATCAAAAAAACAAACTGACCCAATTGTGCATCAACCACAACTTCTGATAACGATAACCATCAAAACTAACTACAATCGTGAATAGACTAACTAGGAGGACTAATTGCATAGGAGAATGAACAGATAGACAAGTGCTTACTATACTAACTAAACTAGTGACTTCTACCTGATGCAGATAGCAATCTAGAGCAGATTCACGCCGATTTGTGGTCCATATCACCATCTCACCGACAAACACCTCCTTCTCATTTTTTTCTGGCTGCATAGAGTTATTTTCCTTCAACCAAATTGCACACCTCCCCCTCTTCGGTCAATGAAATCTTATGCTCCCTCCTTTTTCACACTAGTGTTATTCTAGTGCAGCTGCTTCGATAGCAACAGAGCGTCAAAACACTTTCTTGTTGGCGTCGTGAAGTCAGCAATTCCACACATTCCAGCCATCACACCGCCATCGGTCATGTCCAGAGAAGCCATCGTCAACATGCAAAAAGATAATCCACTGACTAATCACACCACGTAACCTCACCGATAGAATCCAGCCTTCGCTGAAAATTATTTTATACCGATCTAGACCAGCCAAAAAGCCACAATTAAAGCTCGAGAAGATATATATGTACCAAATTAACTAAATTCGATCAACATAATACACGTCGGCCAATATTTGTCGACAACAACCAGTCCACCGACTCAACACCCACATGCAAACCAACAAAACGAATCACCATAATAAAAAAATCATAGATAGCCACCAACTAAAGCAGCCTTCGATCTGGATACACCCTTTCTATCGACATGATTCAAAACCACCGTCACATGCAGACACTTAGATTCCACATATATAGATATTTGAACAAAAATAATATGTATAGAGTTCACCGGTAATAAAAGGAACCAAACAGATAAACCAATTATAGTGAGGCTGGATTCTATCGAGGTTGTGTTTGAGTTTTAGCTTATGATTGTCTTTTTGGTTTTAGTTTCGAGGTTCCTTACTTAAATTTCTGATGGATTAAGGTTCCACCACATCTTCTGTAAAAATTAGAGATGAGAATTTTACAAAATAATTCGTCTAAAAGTTAACTTGTGCTTGGAGCTTGTTCTCGGTTCAACTTTGCCCGTGATGCCCTTCTGGCTTTAAGCGGCTTTTGAACCTTTAAACTCCAAAGATTTGACTTTCTCTTAATTAGTTCAACTCACTCACTGTGAGTATTCTCTCGATGTATGACCTCTCATTTCTCTCTTGTTTTCTTTGCATAATTTGAGCAAGGAATTTTAAGAAAGGATACCGTGAATGGTTTTTTATTTAACCACTCATTATATTACATAAACAAAATACAAAAGTTTTTCTTATATTAAAATAGACTCTAATATTTTTCTGCGTGATAATCTTCTCCAAACACTCTAAAAACTCTCCTTCTAATTCTTACTTTAAGTTTTTCTTGTCCCCTCTCATGCTACCTTGCTTGCCTTTTATAGGCAACTTCTCTCGTAACTCTCTCTTATCTCTTTACTATTTGGATGATTATTCTCCTTTTTTTTCTTTTGTAGCCACTAGCTAGGACGTATCTAGACTACATTATTACCATTTTTGGTGGATATTATTACAACTACTATATCATTACACAACTACCACATTATTACACATACTATTCCTACCTTGTAAATTAAGTTTCATTATTACACATACTACATTATTGGTATATACTATTCAAATACTAATCCAACCTTATAGATAAAGTTACATTATTGATGTTCGTCTTCTTGTGATTTCTCACACACTCCGGTCTCATGGTTAGCATGTGTCATGTCCTAGAGCTTGACATAGTTTTTGATGTGTTTCTTTGGTGCTGTAGATTCTGTAGTGGTGAACCTTTGATGCCATTATACATGAATTCTTTTTCACTTTCACCTCTTATGAAAATTATCCACTTGTTAGTCCCTTTCAACAGTCCAAATTATTTCTCAGTTTCGTTTTCCAAGATTCCAGCTACAAATTACAATTTTTTGACTATTTAGGTTAACTAGGGTCCGTGGTCTAGGACATTAGGTCTGTGGTTTCGGACGGAAGTAAAATTTGATCTTTTTCTGCCTCCGAAATCCTAGTTTAGGTAATTTCAATTTCCACTTTAATTTTCAGTAAAAAAATATCAGAAACATGCACACCTAGAAAAACTGCACCTAGGTAAAACAACCTCGTAATAAGCTGTAAATAAACTAAGTAGAGGAAAAACGACATAGGAGGGGTAATGAAAGTAATTTGAACCCTGAATAAGTCGAATACCAAGCCCCAGAACCCGAACTCTACCTTTCCTAATTTACCCTGTGTTAAAATTAGGTGGCGACTCATAATAAATTCCAGTAAGCTAACTTAGGATTAAATAATTAGTGTTATATGACATAGTTATTAAAGTTTAGGTTATAAGTGGACCTAGAACCCAATCAGTCCTTAATAAACTCGAGTCAACAAAAGGGTAGAGGTTCAAAAATCGAGGCTCACCCCTAGGGAAACCCAAAGAAATAGAGTACAGAAGGAATTCCTGCTCAGCATGCTACGGGACAGTCCAACCCAACTATCCAAGGCTTAGAAGCTAAAAAACTAGGTCCCAAAATCAATTATCTAAATTCAATGATCAAAAGTGCTTAAATAAGCATAACACATGTACGTAAATCTTGTTCACACTTAGGGGAACAAAACTCCACAAACAGAAGTCAAAACAGAGCTCAAACAATCATTTTAGACAAAATAGCAGTGATGTCCAGACATGCATCTGAACTTGCATACCCGGATACATGCCGAGACCAAATCAGAAGGCTATCCGGACATATGCCAAGACCAAATCAGAAGGTTATCCGGACTTGTGTTCGGCCTTGCAAGTCCGGACACGTGCCGAGAATAAAAAAACAGAAACTCATATGAAGTGTCAGAACTTATGTCCGCAGTTCGAAATCGCAAATACAGAATCGTTCTCGCATTCCGTTCGGACACGTTTAAAAAATTGAAAAACAGAGCGCGCCTGACGCCCTGTCCAAAAATACAAGTCCAGAGGTCGCAAAACCAGTAGTTTCAGAGCAGCGATTCAACACGAAAAACATATCAAAATCCACACTAAAAGAGAAGCGATTCCAGAACTCAAAAATCCACAACCATGGGGGTTTAAGCGGCTTAAAACCCAAGAAAACTCATAAGAGAAATTGTTCATAATCACCACGCAAAACGTACACTCAAAACTCAAACCGGAAGCACCCCATGGGTGAACACATAACCCCAAATCCATTCACCACTTACTCTAATTTGAAACGCAGAATCAGCCAATCAAATCCAGCAACCGATCGAAAGAAATGCAGGCAAAGGAGGAGCAAAACGATGCTGAAATCAGCAAGCAAACCAAGGCACAAATCAGAAAGGAGAACTTAGCAAAACCACAATTTCACCACCATTCCTACACTGAACCTGCAATTGTAGAACCAGGCAGAAACCATCCGCAGCAGAGGAGAAACGAGGAGCAGCAAGAATCCACACCAAAAGCATAACAGAGAACTTACAGAGAAAGAGAGAAGGAGGAAACACAACGCGCTAAAAAATTGTTAGGAATAAGGGCTTAAAATTGAACGGGAATACAATGATGAGAAATGAAATAAGGAATTCCTTAATTCCTTATTAGATACTTACCAAAACTAAAAGAGGGAGAAATACCTCCTTATCCCTCGCTTCCTCGTAAATACCACCGGTGTCCTAAATGACATAAACCACATATATAAGAAGAAACAATCAAACTTAAAGGAAAACTGAAAACCGGGTTATAACAAATAACAAATAACAAATAACATATTGATATCTCGTACATTTCTTTGTCTATTCCTTGAAGTGTTTGTAATGTTATTTTTCTTTCTTCATTGAGATCATCCTTTTCTACATTTACTACATTTCTTTTCTAATTTTTGTTCAATTTAAAAGATGCTTAAACGTTGTCCGAAATTGATGAAACTTTACATGGATGATGCTAAAGTGTTATATTTTGATCATATGTCAAATCCAAAGTTTTTTAAGCTCACATGTGACCCGTGGGACCCAATAAAATATGTGACATGTGAGCGTATTTTAATTGGGTCCCACAGATCAAGTTTAAGCTTAAAAATTTTAGATTTATCACTGAACCAAAATACAACACTTTAGCATCGTCCATGTAAAATTTCATTATTTTCGAACAACGTTTAAGCATCTTTTAAATTGAACAAAATATTGAAAGTTACTGGATGTAAAACGAGGGAAACCACATGGGTGGGGAAAGTAATTTTTGAAACCCCGTGGGTGGAGTGTGTAATTTCATCAATGTCATAGGTGGGTTTTCCCTTATTTTAATGCATTCTTATCTTGTTTATAGGTTTTTCTAGCGAATTTAAGTTCTTCGGAAATTGGGTTTAACCAACTCTTCACCTTAATCTGAAATATAAATAATTTTGTCATTTTAATCAAAATTATTATCATAAATATATTCTCTTTGCTCTTCTTATTCTTCTTTAATTTAAAATTGAACTATTAATTATTTGATCATCCCATATATCTTTTAATATTTCAATTTTATCATCCATATATTTAATTTATGTTTCATTTGCGAAGTCTAACCTATAAGTATAATATGCATCTATCTCTATAAGATGTTTTCTTATCTTTTTATCTTTTTATCCAGTTTCCATTTTATTTCATTATTCGTTTGATTAGCTTTCATATTTTCTAATGTCTAGATTGTATATTTGATATTTTATTCTTGATCTCTAGATACCTTATAATTAACACGTTTTTCGTGTTCTTTAAATATGATTATTAATATGACTATATTTCTAAGAATATAAATGAGTTTTAAAATATTCTTCCTTGAATTTTTGTAAATAATATATTTCATTTATTATACTTTCATATTTTTGAATTTTTTCCCATATTTTAAAGATATTATCATCCAGATGTTGATATCTATATCTAAATTGGTATGCTGATTCTACAATTAATTCATTTCATCTTCTAGTTATTTTGTAATATTTTTCAGCGCTTCTGTAATATTTTCTTTTCTAAATGCGGGTACCATCTGATAATTTGTATCACTGGCGCTATATACTACATGTTTTTAAGTGTCATACTTTTTCATACTCTCATATACCCTAATATCTTTTTTATGGGCGACTATATTGATTCATGACCTTTTAATCTTTTGTTTGGCTCTAATATCAAGAGTGACGGGGAGCTAACAAGAGTTAGCTGGTACTAAATAGGTGTAATAAGGAGGTAGATAGTAGTATAATAAAGAAATATAAATTTAAGTTATACAATTGATTCTTACTCAATAAACCACGACTTGAGTGGAAAAAACATACCAAAAAGCAAACATATTTACATCGTAGTGGGACAGGTTATTATTAAAAGGAAAGTGTTCCTTATATGCGTGTGAACAGCATCGTCTTGATGATTTTTGGGACCCGTGTTAAAATCTAAAATAGAAAATGTAGAATTAAATTAGATAAAGATAAAAAATTACTAATTTAAATTATATAAAATGAGACCCCTTATAACATTCTACATAAAATAAATTTAAACATTTATATAATTTTTTTATAATAAAATTTAAAGGACAAAATAAAAAATGGGCCCCCAAATATAAGGGGCCCGGTTGCGTTGCCCGGCTTGCACGGGTCCGGAGCCGGCCCTGCGTGTGAATAAATCACGTTTTACAAGTTTGATATGTAAATAAGGATGGAACTGAGTATAAAAATTATTACTACTATTGAATTTTACAAATATTATTCAGTACATAAAATAACTATTATTTTATAACAAGTGTACTAAAATTTCTTGTAATTAATCGTTTTTGCAAAGATTGTAAGGTTACATATTTAATAACCTGAAATTTGCCTGAATGACAATAAACATAAATTATCTTTGTTATTTTTAGTATGTAAATGTTTGTTTGATTTAGAATATAGAAATTAAACAAATAATTTTTTTCACTTTTATTTTGTATAAAAGATAATATTAAAAATGTGTTAGAAGAAAAATAAAATTTTAAAAATTAACATAAAAAATTATAAAAAGATGTTTTTTTACATATAACGACACTTTAAGACGTGTATGATATATGCACACAATATACGTGTCGAATAAATGTATAGTCGCATATTATGGTAATGAGAAAACAAAAACTTGAAGGGTTTTTTAATTATTTTTAATTTACGCAGTTGGAATTTAAAAGACCTCTATGATAAACAACTAGATGAGAATTATTTTTCAAAAATTCCAATTAATACACCCCTATCAATTTATGCAGGGTTTTCTTTTCTTAACTAATTTACAACTTTTTTAGTAAATTTAGACTCATAATATAACAGAATAAGAAAAAAAATCAGTAAAAAATGTCAAAAATACGGGACTACGAACACCCACAGAAAACGGGGGTTCACCCCTACACAACGTGGCAAGCGTTGACGTGGGCGGCGTTAACGTTGAGCAGGAAAAATGAGCACCGGCGTGCGCGAGGCCAGGGTGGCGTCGACGCGGGGCTGGAACGGCAAGCGGCGACGCGGGTGAGGAAGAGCGGGCGTCTACGCAGGCTGAAGTGGACCGGGTCTGACATGCGCTGAACCGGGTTTCGACCAGTTTTTAACGTCTTTTGACCAGTTTTGACTTATTTAAACTGGTTATGACCATAACCTAACTTTTTTACTTGCCTGTTCCACCGAATTAAATTTAAAGATCAACAACATAAGTACCAGTAACCTAACATTTTCATTAAACTTCTTTCTATTCTACCGAAGTGGAACTTCTTTATAAACATTGATTGTTGTTAGACAAAATTACTAGATTATGTATGGAAGATTTGTTTGTCGTGCTTTTAGGGTTCATGTCATGCAAATGAGCCCACATTTATCGTGGCACGACTCCACCATTGTACAAGAGCTTTAGGCTTGATCTCTTATCTACTGAAGCGACTCCATTGTCTTCCATACCTTTTGCACAATAGTACTAGCTCACCATCATCCCTAACAATTTTCTTAATCAAATATATATTGTTCTCAACAATGCGGATTATAAAAGCAGCAGCCTCTTCTCTGTCAGAAAATATTTTTCTTGTGTTGAACAAATGATTTGTTTCTATATTCATTTCTTTGTGGTCACATCCAACATCATTCTCACTCTTAATACCAAAAATAACATGCAGTAAACTAAGGCTAATATTATGGTCAACTTAAACTACGAAAGTACGCAAGTTAGCAAAAACAGATAAAAGAAGTGTAGGTAAAAAACAGTCATCTTAGATAATACCCGGTCAAGTTAAGTCAGAATTGTTCCAAAAAGATCGCACCGGTCAAAAGTAGGTCAACACCGAAGAAAAAGGAAAAAAAATGTCCTAACCGGTTAAAACCGGCCGAACCGCCCGGTTCTGCCGGCCTCGCCGCCCGCATCAAGGGTGAGCGTCACCGTCGGCCTTCTTCAGTGGTCGTCGATGCCCACCCTATCAAATCGTTGGCGTTGACGCCCACTCACTCGAGTGGCCCTCGACATCTACTTCTCGAGGCAGATTTTGTCCTATTTTCGTGTTTATGAATGTTTTTGTTTTCTGTCCTATTTACTTTAAATAATAACATTTATACACTGTTCGTAATACGTCAAAAGTTGTGGGTGGATATTATAATTTTTAAAAATATTTTGAAGGAGAAAAAATTCATTTCCCGACTAGGTGAATGAGAATTGTGTACCCCTTTTTACTTCGGTTGCCTGTGTTTTGCAGTAAGTTTTTTTATTTCTGCAGTTGTTTTTATAAAAATATAGTCTAATTTTTGAAATTCGTAATCACCAATATACATTTGTATGCTAGAGTTCACAATCGCAAAAAAAAATCAATTTTCGGGTATGTATATCACCCAGACACGCCTCTCTCTCTCTCTCTCCTCTCTCTCTCTCTCTCTCTTCACACTCTCATTTCTAACTTCACACGTAAACCATGATTCCAAAATCTTTCAGAAGCTCTCTTTGGGTCGAACTTTATTTTCAGCGTTTAAGTTAACATTTTTCTCTCATACTTGATTGTTTTATATTGTTGTACGACAAGTAATAGTTTTAGCAATGATTTAGATCCAACGGAACTCAAATCATGATTAAAAATGAAAAAAATATGGGCCATGGCCTTTTAAATCTCCATTTGGAACGGACAAAAAAACCGGACAGGCCATCATAATGTTCGTTTTTTATCGTCTGTTGTTTATTTCATCTGCTCGAGATTCAGCCTGAAAATGGTCCATTTAGCGGACCAACGAGAAACACACGATTTCTACATGTCCTTTTTTCGTACGTGCAGGTAAGACGTCTTTAAGGGTCCATTTTGATGCGTCTACTCCGGACCTTTACGTAAGGTGTTCATTTAGCGGATGTGTTGCATCTGCCTGCTTCAGTACCGTCCATTGCAGACACAAAAATTACTATCTGTTACGAACAGTATAACTACCCGTCCATTACAAACCTTTAATGGTTTTTAGTGTAACTTGTTGGTGTAATTGATTGCTTTATTCTCTTTGTTTTATTTGCAGATGAACCGAAAGGACAAACTAAAAACGCAAATTCTACTATGGGCACTTAAAAGGAATTCACAAGATATGCTTGCAGAGCAAATGGCAGAGATGCGTCCAAGCACCTTAGAAACTGACATTTTACATCCTCATCTTCCTCTCTTGCTGCTCCTCATAGTCTTCACAACCTTCCATGGCACTCCATTGTCTCCTATTCATCAAGAGTTTTTTCTGAGGAGGCGCTTCGCGTATGACATTGACACGATGAGATGATGGGGTCAGCAGATGGTCGAAGATCAGTTAACCCTTCTTGCTCTAGACGGTGCACCAGTTTTCGGTGGAGGAGAGGCATCAGCTGAGGGTCAAATACCCACCGATTGGTTCATCATCCCGGAGTTCATCCCAACTATTGGTGGTCCTTCAGGTGCCTGCCTGCTACGAACATGTTGCGCTTGATGAGTGAAAAGGAGTGATATGTGTTATCTAACATTTTTATTATTATTATTTATTATTATTATTATTATTAATATTATTATTATTATTATTATTATTATTGTTGTCGTTAATGTTTATTAGACTTGTCAATTTGAATTGTTATATTATAAATTATGGTTTAATCATGAGGATATAATTTGCTATTAATACTTTGTCATTTTCATTGTCTAATGTTTATAAAACATGAACCAAGTAATGATGATATAATATAGGGCAAATTTATAAACAATAGAATTTGTACACCTTAAAACTTATACAACACTGGTATATCTCTAGGAGCGTGGTTGTTTGACATTCACTTCTATAGGACCTTTACTGGAAAAGTGGCGTGCTGATCTCCTTAACCACAGGAGGGCTAAGGAGGTAGTTAGAGATAGTGGGTTAGCACATCTTCACGCCTACTCCCACAAATATTTTGATTTGACATTGATATCCACCTTCGTGGAGAGGTGGCATTCAGACACCAATACGTTCCACCTATCTTTCGAAGAGCTGACGATCACTCTGCATGACGTCCACCACATCATGGGCCTATTGGTTCAGGGTAGAGATGTTGCTATTGAGAGCCCCGAGGAGATACGTGGAGGTCCAGCACCATCAGATCTGACTTTGGACCATGCGCTGGCTGTAGTTACCATGGTGCTAGGCCTTCCTTCTATCAATGTGGTGAGGGAACAGAGGTGGTACCACAAAAGTGGTGTCCTCTAAGTAAGGTTAGGGAGTGGTGTGGCCACGTAGATGCCACATATGCTTGCGAGGCTCGTGGTTATCTATTATATTTTCTTGGGTGCACATTGTTCCCTGACAAGGGGAATGACAGGATGCGGCCCTACACTGTGTGGCCCCTGTAGAACATCCACTCCATCTCAGAGTATGCGCGGGGTGTTGTTACACTAGCCTATCGGTACAGAAAGCTCGATGTCTTTTCTTGTGCTGAGACGAAGAATGTCGTAGGGTGTCTTACTCTACTATAGATATAAAGTTTGAACAACTTGATTCCCTTACCGCATGTATAATTAACATTTTCAAGAAGAGTATTAAAATTTTAAAATGTTGCAGTGCTGGATCTCTGAGTACTTCATACGTATTTGTCATCGTCTGATGGTGAATACCGCCTCTCTTGTCCTGTCTGCGGTAAGGTTTGTCAAGAATGAGGACTGGCATAGTTCCGACCATAACAAACTCATGGAGTACCAATGACGTTTGGACTCACACCCGACCAGGTGCAGTACAATGTCTTTAAGAATTAACCTTTGTATATAAACTTGTTACATTTAGTTGACAAATTCAAACAAAATTTGAAATTATAAGGTCGTTTGGACCCCATTCGGAGCGGATTCATGGAGCGTCCAACAGGGTCGGTCTCGATAGTTTGGGCATCTTCACATGATGGATATTGTTGAGCCTTACTATCTGAAGCAGTGTCTACGGCAGTTTGGCATGGTCCAGACTATGTGGCTGATCACGTTGCATCCCCGACACTTGGAGCAGCCAGTCCCACATGTATGCCGCCGATTTTGTTTATGCACGACGAGCTTCCCCTGGTGATGACGTGGAGGGAGACTACCTGGATTGGTACCTCGCTCGGACACACCTAAGACTCGTCCCTTTATGTGGAGTTACAGTTCCACCTTCTGATCCGAATATAAGCGGTTATATCACTTTCTTTGTACAATATACCAATCAATGGTAAGAAATTAATCTATAATTGTTTCATATGATTACATTCATAGGTCCCGCTCATGAATATTGCCCAGCTAATGGAACTGTACTTCCCACTCCTACACCCCGATGGATGGCTAGTGCAGATTTCTTCTGACTGCATGTCCCAGTTTCAACATTTGTTTGATCAGATGTTGGGACAGGTCCAGCGCTTCAGAATCATCCAACAGTCTCAGAAGTCCGACACATCCAGCGGGTCTCATACCAGGGGTAGTAGAGGGAGAGGTCCTAAAGGGGTGGCAAATCAGGGGGTAGTTATGCCACAATTGTAGATAGGTGGTAGATAGATGTTTATCTTTGAGACTGTTACTGTTGAAGACTTTGACACTATTGTTTTGTTGTTATCTTTGGCACATTTACTTTGTTTAATGATTGTTGTAGTTAACTTACATATAACTCTTGTAATATTCAACTTTTATTTAACTCTTGTTGATGTTAAATTTTATTTCACTTCTGTTATTGTTAAATTTTATTTAAATTGTTAACTATATTATGCTTTGTAGTAATCCTTGATATTTTTATGAACTAATCGAAATTGGAATGTGCACTTACAAAAGGTGGCTCAAGTGCAAGAATCTACAATTTACAATAGGTGGCTCACGCACATCCTAAGAATGTATCATCTTTCTACAAAAATAAAAATAAAAATAACTTATACAAAGATAAAGCTAATGTGAGCCGCTCACTGTAGGGCTCATCTCAACCTTCAACTGAGGGATCTCTAACCCTCGTCATGTCAAACAAAGGGGAGGTATAGGTGCATCATTTGGCATATCAATACGTATGAAATGATTACCCACATGACACATATAAAGCACCTTCATCGACGCACGACCTCATCTATTGTTATCTTTGAATAATAGGCATGTGAAACCGTTGCCGGTCTCAGCATTAATATATACGATAACAAGGTTGTATATGGTGCATACTACTGGAATAATCGTGGTGCAAAACCATTTGTTCATCGGTGTAGGGCCATCCTCTATCCATAAGACCGTGTCTGCCTATTTCCTAACTTCGAAAAGACCACCTAGTCTATCTGCCCACCAAATTTCCCTCTCTAGAAGAGAGCTTCTCGTATATGGAGGCGTGTACTTCTCTCCATTCACCTTCAGAGCGATGCTGCCAGTCTGCAATCACTCTAAAACCATAATTGCCATCACCAGACACATTCTTGTAATGTGTAAATTGTTCGTGAACTATGGTACAAAACAGATTGAAAAATGGGAATCAACAATGTTTTCAGGATCGTGATCCTACCGTAGGATCGTAATGGACCCCTAGGATTGGATCGTGGGATTGAATCGTAGGATCGACCGATCCTACAAATTTTGATAAATATAATTCCACAGTTCATGTAATTTTGCATATTATGAAACTTCAATGAGAAAAAACATGAGCCAACCTAATAAGCATATAAAATTTTACAACAAATAAACCATGAGCAAAGATAACATATAGTTTCGTCATTTTAAGTAATCGATAAGTAAGATAATACTCTTACAACATCAAAATATTAACATGTGAAATCACAAATCCCATCATTAGTTCTTAAACAAAAAATGTTAGATCTGATAAATATCAATCAGCTGGGACTGTCAAACATGCTTCAACATCCATGTTTTTGCCAACGAGATGATGTTATAGCCTATAAATACCCCCTACACAATGTTCCAGCACATGTACATGCACTTTAATTTTTCAGTAGCACGATCAACCTCAATACCTTGTTCTCATCCTGGATCTGATCTATTACTAAGAGCAATTTTCCTTCTACCTACAACACAACCTCTAGGTACAGCTCCAACCACAATTTGACATTGCTGCTTGCCAGCTTCAAAACTTAAAAGTCCCACAACATGCTCTATACTAGAAGATAATAAAAACAAATTAAGTAATTATTATCTAACCACTAGCTTTATGAGATTTCAAATAAGCATTTCAATCCAGTATTTTGTCACTACGATTGACAGACACTGTTGTAACGCTAGTGTCTTTGCATCATGATAGTCAAAAGAAAAAACTAAACCATTAAACTGTAGCAGTAACACTAAATTATAATGAGATAGTAGCCAAATTGATTTTGGTCAATTATGCCATTGTAATATGCTAGATATTGATTAACATTTAGTTTGATAAAAACAGTTGTTAAAAAGAAACCAATCGTTCGCTGTTGTGCTGTTGTTTACTGCTGTTTTCTGGTTGAATGAAGAGGAAGATTGAAGCTGATGTGCTGCTGTTTGATTTTGGATTAAAGTTGTGTTGTTGTTCTCTTTGCTACTTGAACGAAGAGGATTGAAGCCGATGTGCTGGTAAAATGAAGAGGATTGAAGTTGATGTTCACTTTGGTGGTTGAATGAAGAGGATTAAAGCTGCTGTGGTTGAATGAAGATGAAGATTGAAAAAGTTAGGGTTATAATTTAGGAAATACGAGTTAAGTCATTAGGTAAGGATGTGAGGTGATATCAGTGAATAAGATAAAACTCATTTTATGTTTTTTTATATTTTTGTATGTTGTAAAATGTAAGATGGTGGGATCGTTGTAGGATCGCGATTCTGAACGATCCTACCGATCCCACCCGATCCTACCACGATCCTACCAAATTCCGAGTCTACCACCGATCCGGATCGCAATTATAAGGTAGGATCGTACGATCCTATGATCCGGATCGTGATTCTATGAACAATGGGAATCAGTCACTCATATCACACCAATGTGTCAAGGCTGACTTCTTCGGTGGAGCTGAGTATTCTGGTGAAGCTACTTCTCATCGACACTAGATTTTCTCGTTTTGACCTTTTTCTTAATGTGCTCATGGGTTGATTTGAACCAGATAGCAATGATCCATAATGTTTTAAATATTATAAATAATAAAGTGTGAAAATAAGATTATACAAATTTTAACCTTTGTGTGGATAAACTATGTTGCCTCGAGCGCCCACGTGGAACTTGAACAGGCGACACATTAAGATCGAATGATGAACCAGGGTGAATCACTGACTGCACAAGTCTAACACAACGCTGAAGAATCACTGGGTTGTCCAGACGAAGAGGTTCATCATTTAATGCCTTACATGTCTCACTGTTCTTGTCATGATGTGTTAGTGTTTCTTCCTTCATTGGCTTCCTAACATCCAACTCAAATGTCTTCCACAAGTCATGAATGACATCTAGTGTAAGTTTCTATTTCCTTTTCATCACTTCATATAAGAAGTGTGCACACGGAATCCCATGAGTATAAAGTAATGCACATCCACATTGATGCTCATCAGTCTTGAATGCCTTGACACGCTCAAGTTCCTCTTGAAGGATCACTAAGCATTTGTGGTTGACTCATCCACATATTGTTCGAAACAGGCGGTAGTAGTCTTCGTGAGCCATCTTGTCTTTGGACATATCCATATCCGTCAGGAACCTATTGTATTGACGTTTGAGAAGCTCATTAATCCTCCAGAATATGACGTACAACTTCATTTGGGAGGATTGAAGCCAGACCTTGAGTACTGCGTGTGAGCTTCAGCTCTGTGACATTAAATATTAATGAGCATCAGTGAGTGTCACTGGAAATAAACAACACAACAAAATAGTAAACAAACATAAATATACCACACATACCTATTCGTTGTTCCCAAAATGTGGCACCAAAATTTTCCAACATTCGATAAACTCTTTGTAAACGAGCCAATTTCCGTCTAGATAATTTAGGTAGTCAAGCTTTCCTTTCGGTTCATACACCTTCCTCATGTGGGAATACTCCATGAATTGGACCTCTGTCCGGCTCTTGACTACCTTGGACCAATAGTTTATAGCCTTAACTACTTCACCCATCTTATGGAATAACCTCTTCACATTCTATTCAACGTTGGTGTTAATGTGCTAGCAACAGAGAAGATGAGACACGTGGGAAGGGGGGAGGGGGACAGCAGAGAGAACTTTCATAAGACCAAGCTCTCTGTCGGTCACAAACACTGTTGGCTCGCGTCCTTCATTCAGCAACTCTTTCAAGTTCTTCAGGATCCAAGTGTACTCTACTTCGTCCTCACTACATACAATGTGTATGCGATATTGCAATTCCCAGTATAAGTCATTCCAACTATATCTACATGCGGCATCTTATACACATTTGTCTTGTACGTAGCATCAATACTCACGACTTATAGGAACACATTAAAAAGCTTCCACTACAAGGAAAATCAGATTTAGCTACCACTGTATATTAGTAGCTAAATCATCAGTTTTGGTAGCTAAACACAACGGGCTACTGCATTTTATGATTTAGCTACTGATATATAGTGGTAGCAAAGGTCCTAGTGGCTAAATTAAAAATAGCTACTGTTTTGGAATGCGGTAGCTATTTCGCTTTGGTCTCGCTACTACTTTTCCGATAGCTAGATATTGCTAGCGTTTTAGAATGTAGTAGCCAAATGGCTACTAGTATAACAGTAGCAAAATGGCTTCGAGTATAACAGTTGCCAAATCGTTACTAGTACATTAGTAACAAAATCGATACTAGTTTAGCAGTAACAAAATCGTTACTACTTCAATAGTAGCGAAATCGACACTATTATAGCACTAGCAAAAAAGCTACTAGTATAGCAATAACAAAATCGATACTAGAATAATGGTAGCAAAATGGCTACTACCAAAGCAGTATCAAAGTTGCTAATAGTATAACAATTAAAAAAATTGATAATATAATCGTGGTACTACTGAATAATGGGCACCACCACCATTCAACCCCACTCCATGTGCCCGAGTACTTGACTATTCTTTAAATCGAAGATTATGTTATGTGTACACATCTAACATCTAGGATCAAACCTTACCTTACAAGGTATGAGTATAAATAGACTTCATACCAATGACATATTTAATTCAAACTAGTGTTTTAAAATGTGCATAGAGCAGGAATCGATCCCCTAAGGTTTGAGATGAATATAGAATATCTTAACCATTGTGCCATGATAGTTATTCACATCATATTGAAACTACGTGTATATATTAATGTTGATACTGTAAATATAAATTGAATTTTTGCCGAGACATGATCAAACCAGTGATATATAAAATTAATAAAATAGATATACAGCCGATTATGCTACATGATATTTTAATTTATATAATATAACAAATTAATTTAATGCGGCCAAATAGTAATGCTAATAAAAATTTAAGTATATTGTTGGCTTAAAATTATACATATATATCTTTTAAAAATCTTTGAAATGTCAAAATTATACAAAAAGATAATATATTATGTAAAGTTACTTATTTAATGAAGTCTTATTATACAGTGTTAAATACTTATATAATAACATCATTATATGAAAATTAAAGCTTCTAAATAATATATTTTGTTTTTGTAAATTTGTATAATATAATATCTTTATAAATTTTAATAGATGTATAATATTTATAATCTTAACTAATGTAAATTGTTATAACTTTACTATTTTTCAAAATCCTATTAATTTGTGTGTTTTTTGTAAATTAAAAACATTAATATATAGTATATTATGTACGTTTTATTATAATTTTGTATACTTTTAACATTTTATAAATTTATACACACATATATATTCTGCTTACTTTGCAAATTTTAACCTAACGTCAACTATTTTAAATTGTTTAGTTTTAGTTTTTTTATGTTTTATTAGTTAATGTGCCTTTGTAATAAAAGCATCATATAGTAATAAAAACTGTATTAAATTAAATATAATATAAACATAGACATATATATATATATACTCTTAACTAATTTAAATTATTATTACTACTTTTATACTAATTTTGTAAATTTTAACCAACATATGTACTCATTTAAATAATTAATACTTTTACTCTATTTTATAATGTTTAATATGTGTGATATTTGAGACTTAAAAAATTATAATATCAAAAAAATATTAAATTAGGTATAGCTTATATGATAAAATAAATTCTAGTAGTGGTATATAGTTTAATTATTTTTCACGAATTAGACAATTTTATCTACTTATTGTTCTTTTTCAAAATTTTGATAGCTCAAGCTAACCATATATTATATTGAAAAAATTAAAATATTTATATAAAAAGATAATATGTCCACTATTGCAGTAGTAGTATAGATTAGTATTTCAAATTATGTAGTAATCACACGTTTAAGTTATAAGACAATAATAATTTTGATACTGCATTCATTTGTTGTATTCTAGCATAATATCAACTAAAGTTTATTAGCATTATTAGTCGGTAGTAATTTCAAAATTAAATATAGTAGCAATTTAGCTACTTGTTTAAAGCATTTGCTAAATAGTAGCATAATAGCAACTATAATCAAGTGCCAGTAGCAATTCATAATTTTGCTTATCTACTTGGCCGTAGAAACTTTAAGATGGTGCAAGTTAGCTACTAGTTATAATATTTTTGCTATTGTTGTCGAAATAGTTGCACAATATCTACAATTTTTGAATTAGCATCCACCAGCAAGAACAATTTCAAAATTTAGCTACCGATATTGGTAGCAAAATTAGTTTTATTGAAAGATTCAAGAAAAAATAGCTACTATTGGCGGTAACAAGTAACATAACTTAGCTACCATTGTTGCTCCTGTAGCACAACAGCTACCACTTTGTTAATAGCTGTAACACCCCATCCAACAACAAATACATAACAACAATCTGCAGCGGAATACACAACTCCTCAATTAACTCAACTCGCTGGTGTTACACGCCGTTAACCACCCACGTGGCTAACAAGGCTAATACACATACATTGTACCAGTCTGATGGGCTAAATTCCCGAGCGACTACACATTACTATCCCTTTCCATTAACAACAACACAACGCACTCCTTCCAACTATACCGAGTATTTATAAACTGATGCCGACAACAATTTCGGTCTTACTACACCTATTGTATACATACACTTAAATGATTACCCATGTACGATGACTACCCGTCCTACTCTCGAACGGCTTCCAGCACTTCGTACCTGAAATAGGAAAAGAAGAGAAAAGGGTGGCCCCCAAGGGCTCAGCACCTTTGCTGGTATGGTAATCCCGCAGCCCACATGCTACCGGGCCACGCACAACTAATTGTCATCTTAACATGCTGTTGATTTATTTAAATCATGCATGTAACAGTAACACACACATCATAACATTTCGCCTCAATGGGCTCAACAAACGGATAATATATCCTTACTTAATAAGTCACTCTTGGTATTCATTATCCCTAGAGTGTTCCTCCTCTAATGGAGCTACTTCCTTAATAGACGACACTTACCCTTAAATCGGTTATCCTTAAACGCTCTTTTCTCAAACTGGGATTCATATCCGTGATCCACATACTCCACATTTTACAACTAAACATACACTACATAACAACACTTAACAACACTTTGCACGTTTCCATGTGCACAAACATAACACCGCAATAGATATTGCATCACAACAAAGATACATGACATAACGGGTATGGTCCTCTTAGGAACCGACCCAAAATTGTTAATACACTGGTGAGCCTAGAGAATGTTGCCAGTCTCATGATAAGCTCGTTACATACTCGTTACCGTCTCGTTAAGTGAACGGTTAACTTAACACAAGGTGTCTCGGATATAGTGATCCAAGCACACCGAAACAAACATAACAATAGTATGCCCCTGTGGCCGACGTGAGTCAGTAATAGCCTTGGTTAAGCTAAAGGGAAGGTTGGGAACCAAATTGGAAACAACCATAACATACAGAGAGGATCGAACCTGCTATGACAACGCCCCCATACTCACACGCGTGGCCGGAACAGACCGGACTCCTCACTCCCCCCGTTAACACTTGTCAGAAGTTCATCATTGAACTTAGTTAAACAATCACACATTGGGTTAAGTCTTGTTAGACACACACAAGGGAAGGGAGAGTCATACATTCACATACAAGCATCGCACACAAACATCACATAACCAACTCACGCATAGCCGTGGTTAGAACGTTCCTTAAGTCAGAAACGTTGTTACCGGATACCGTTCTCCTACGTTTACCTAATAGTGGTTAACTAGCCCTTCAAGCGCATTCGAGGTTACCGGTATCGGCACGTAAACATACAACAACAATAACGACTGTAAACTCATTTCATGATTTACCTTATAACGTGGCAACACACGAAAAACACATTGGCATACAAGCCGGTGTAATCCGGTAGGACACAGGTTGCAAGAAAACCACCTGTCACCGGAGTCCACTTTATCATGTCCTTTTAGTATCAAGCAATTCTCGAACAACTGATAACTTACAGTACTATTATTAATATCGAGGTAGCATGATATTTAATGTCTAATGCTTATAACTTCTCCCGTTAACTTAGTTACATAACTTGACATTTTTAACTGTTTTACTCTCAACATTTTAATACAACTTTTAACCCACTTATTGTCATTAAAATCACCCCTAACATGCCTTAACAACTTAATACATCATTACTAACCAATCCACATATGACAATCATTTCATAACTTTAAAACATTTTTGGTCCGACCGGACTTACCAAGTCCGGTCGATTCCAGAAAACACATTTCCGTCAAAATTTTTCTACTCCGACGGACTTGTAAGTCCGGTCCTAGTCCGGTCCATTCCAGAAACTAATTCCCACAGGGTAAACTGGGCCCGAACCGAATGGCAAGTCCGTCGCAAGTCCGGTCTGCCCAGATCTTTGTTTTCCTTTTTACATTCAACTCCAAACTCACCCCACATTCTTAGTATACCCTAAACCTCATTTGGGCACTTCAAACACACCCTTATCCATGTGCTAAACTCTTAAATCACTCCCAAAACCTTTATCATTCACAAACTTCTTACAAAGTTCCTAGCACTTGGAATGTTTTCTCCTTAAGATTTCTAGGTGGTATTTCACCTATAATGACCACTACACTAAAATGCTTCTTCACCTTCATAACATCATCTCCCAAGCATCTCCTCTTACTAGCCAAATCCTCTTTTTACAACTTCTTGGATTCCTTTCTCAAAACCTTACCTAAACCTCATTCCTCCTTATACATCAACTTTACCCAACTTTAAACAAACTTCTCCAAGACTTTATTTCATCCTAAAACACTCATTAAATTCCTAGAACTTCCAAGATAGCACCTAATCCTTGTAACACCTTAATGCACGTTTTCTTCCTTAGTGAAACATTTGTTCACCTTTAATACTTCCTAGTTCACCAAAACTTTCTTAAAACACTTAGAACTTCTCACAGATTTCCCAAATTTGGCCATAGCTTCTCTTGTATTTACTCACATCCAAACACTTAGGTTTTTTTACCTTGTTTCATTCAAGAACACCTAAAATCCATCAAGAACATTTTTACACACAAACTTCACACACTAAGCACTACTCACAATATAGTGCATAACTTAAATTGCTTGGCACTTAGGCCCTTAAATAACATGGCTCTTAGGCCCTTAAATTGCATAACCTTAAACACTGAATTTCCCACATAAATAATGCCTTTGACCTGCAAATACATACACCAATACATATGTTCTTTTACTAGTCTCCTTGAGAACACTTTACTAGATCATTCACCATTTGCTCTTTAGGTAGTTTTAACAAGCATTATAAGCTTATTTCTCCTAAGGCATTAAACCACATTAAGATAGCATATTTACCTCTTTTCCTCCCAAATTTTTTCTTGTTTCCTTACAAAACCGGTGAGGCATTTGGTTCCTTGCCAACTACTAAACATTATACAAACAACATAATGAGTATTCAAGCTTTAAGCTCCATCTCATTGTAAACCCTAGGTTACATTATTTCAAAACATTAATGTAGTTGTTTTACCTTAATCTTTGAAGGGTGTTTGAATATCTATGAAGAGAGGACTCCACCTAGTCCTTGAAAGATTCAAATGGAGCTAGAACAAAGCAACACAAGGAGCTCCATCAATGAATATTTTCGGTCACACACAAACATGGAGGAAACTTGATTTTTCTTTGAGATTCCTTACCTAAGAGCAAAGGAGATCAATAATATGGGAAAGACAAGCTCAAGCTCCATCAATGGTGGAACTCCATGGCACCGAAATGGTGATCTTGAAATTTTGAGAAGATAGGAATGAAGAGCTTGATGAGGAAGAGAATGGTGGTGTTTGTTTTTGATTTGGTTAAGTGAGCTAGGTTTTACAAGAGTTCAAAGGTGGACTTCCATGGTGGTGGTGCTGTATGAACGTGAGGAACAGCAAGAAGAGAGGTTGAGATGAGAGAGTGGAGCCGTGTGAAATGAAGAAAGGAATGAGAGAAATGAGATAAGTTTGCTTTTTAGAAGATATTTGTACTTAAAAAGCAAATAGTAACTATATTAGTCATCTTTATTTCTTTAACAAGTTAACAAGTGAGTGGTGAGTCACCACACCTTAAAAACCGGCCCCCCTTTATTACATAAGGGTATTATAGTCTTTGTTGGTCCATTTAATTACTTGTAACATTATATGTTACAAACTAGCTTATAAAAATCACTATTCACAAAACAAGGCACATAGAAGTGAAATTTTTGATTTCCCATTGATATAGACTTCCAAATGTGATACTATATAGTACACATGTATATTTAAGAGTAATGATGGACATTTAGCCACTCAAAACTCATTTACAAGACAACTTTTCAAAAACGTGCTTTAAGACTCCTTAAAGCACATTTTGTGTTTTAACTTGTTTTCAAGCTTGGTTTTCTTTAGTAATTGATTTAATATGTTCATTAACATATTTATAAAGTATAGATATGACCATTAGGTCTTATACACATTTATCCCAAGCTTAGAGCACATTTTTGCTCATATTGACTTTAAGGTATTTATTTGTGTTTTGTTTGGTTTCATTGTTTTCCAAAGCTTCCTAAGGACTTATTTAGCCTTATTAAATCATAATTGAATATTATTTAGTCTTGGTAGGCTCTTTGGGTCCTAACCAAGTTCACTCATAGCTTAGAGCATGTTTTTTGCTCAAACTGTGTCTTAGTGCTTTATTGCACTTTACTATGTTTTAAATTGTCCACTGATGTTTCTAAGGCACTTTTTAGCCTTTATATAACATAGTTTGCTATTTAAACCACATATCAAGGTTTGGGGTATTTCAATAGCATTATAATTAGTAGCAATTTTTCAATTTAGATACCAATATGTGTAATAGCAATTCATCGTCCCATTTTTACTTTGGATTTTTTAGAAACTTTTCTTCAAATTTGAGATGTCTTTTCTTCCGAGTTTACTCGATTTCATATCTTAAAAGCCTGATTTTAATTCAATTATTTTTTAGATTACAAGAAAGTACTAGATTTTTTTAATAATTACCCGATTTAATATACTTGACTAGCTGCCCATAATGCTCAACTCTAATTCAGTTTTTGTTTTTGCTTTAAGATAACACTTTAACATGATGGGGTATGTGGGTGTTAGGTTTTAGGTCTAGATGATAAACTATTATCGGGATAATAATGACATAATTAAAATTTTAATTAGGTATTTAACCATTTACGCAATCCATAGTTTCAAAGTTATGGTGGATTTTTGCAAAATATAATATATTTCTCATACTTATCTTTATATACATTAATTTGGGGTAATTTCTTAAAAATATATCTTTCTCGTAACTATAAATAGTTGTGTATTTTGAATTATATACGTATCACACATTTAAATTATAAGAGAATTATAATTTTGTTATCGCTTAAAATATTAGCTATCATTTTTATAATGTAGCACAATATTAACCATAATCTCATTAAATCATTAGTTGGTAGCAATTTCTTAAATAAAGATAGTAACAATTTTTATGCTTGCTAAAAATATTCGCTACCGACGCCCAAACAGTAGCAGAACAACAACCGCGATGAGTGTCAGTAGCAATTTCATTAACTTAGCTTATCTATTTGGTGGTAGCAACTTTTAGTAGCAATTTAGCTACTAGTTATAATATTTTTCGCTACTGCTGCTTTAATAGTAGCGCAATAGCTACCTTGATTGAATTAGTCACATCCAGCAGTAGCTATTCCGTAATTTAGCTACCAACATTGGTAGCTAAATTGTTCTTACAAAAATAATCAAGATGAAATCAAAAATAGTTCTACTAATGGTAGCAGTCTTGTCAGATGATAGCGATTTGGCTACTGTTTAAAAAATTTAGCTACCATTGTTTGTTGTAGCAAAATAGACACCACTATTTTAGTACCATTAAAAATCAGTAACAATTTCTGAAAGTAGCTACCAATATATGTGCGGTAGCAAATCATCGGTAGCTAAATCTGTTTTTTCTTGTAGTGTTCACGGAAGTTGGGCTATCAAACATTACATACCCGGAGAAATCCCCAACATCTGTATAAAACAAAAAACAATGTGCTTTAATACTATGAAAAGTTTAAAACATTAACAAACATGAAAATGTGAGTTACATGAACAAATCTCTACGACCGTCACATAATACGTGATACTTGTGCTCCTCAAGGTGTTCAACAAGCACTTGCATAACTGAGTGTCCTCGTTTATGCTCCTTTGCCAACTTCTTGTTCAAATTGTAAATTAAGTTGATACTAATGAATAGATCCTGATTATGCTCTTTCAATCGCAACCATTGCTCATGTGGGGCGGTACCTACCCAGTGAAACAGACCGTTTTCAGCTCATCATCTGTCAATGGATGTCTAGTAAAATGTCCTTCTAACCTCTTAGACAGGTAGTGGGTGTGTCGTCCATGCTACACATAATCATCATCAGCTTTGACTGTTCGTGAATGCCAGTAACTTGTTGTGCGCGCGTGTCAGGGGAAGTTTTCATGGAGGAAACTTGCCATGGATTAGCTATAAGTGGTTTAGTTGAGGAGGGAGGTGGCGAGAAGGACATAAAAGTTCGGGGTGTCTGACATCTGGAAACATAGACCGACCTACTAACAAAAAGATTCTTTCCAAAGAAAGTACACTATACAAGAAGATTCTCTCCTCAATATACAAGTATTTTTTATTTGTGTTTCATAAGCCCGTTCTTTCATTAGCTTAAAACGGTGACAAATATCAACTTAGGAAAACTTGTCGGGTCATCTGTCTCTAAGGAGATGTGACCCATCTAAATTCTAAATCAAATAATAATTGACATGTATTTTTAAAAGGTTGACGTACCCGGATCCTACATATTTGACTTAATCACTATTTAATTTCTCATGGATTTTGTAGTTGTTATCACTTTTTAGAAATATAAGATATTTTAATATTTTGGGCAAATTCACAATATGCCACTAAAATATTTCAAATTTTATCATATATTCTTTTTTGAAACTTGTCCCTAATATATCACGGAAATTTATTGAAAATCACAAAATGCCACAACTGGGTCATATCCGTTAAATCAGTTGTTAATATGCCTGGAAATGACCATTTTACCCCTGACGGTTTTTAAGTTTTTTTTTAAATCACACTTTCGTGTAATGGATATTTTTGAATCTTTTATAATGTTCACAAAATGCCTCAGTTTTTATAAAAAGTTCACAATATGCCCCTCTTTTTACATAAACGTTCACAATATGCCTCTTTTCTTCAAGCTGCTATAACGACTAGATTTTTGTTGATAGCTAAATTGACCCCACAACTCTTTTTTACCTATATAAGCCTCTCTTGATATACAAACATAACACACACTTCATACTAATACTATGACCATGTTTACAACCACAATCGATGAAAAATTTCAAACAATCCATCACAAGTGTGAAGTTCCAGCCAATCTCACCCTTTCAACGCAAGAGCACTTCAATTGGAAGGGGCATACTAAGCTGCTGGACTTGTGGTTTTTTTTTTAATGGTGGGCACCAGTGATGTAAGATTGATACAACCACCAAATGAAAGAAAAGATAGGAATTAAAATTGGACCCTAGTCATCTCTTCTTTTCAGAGCATTTACCTCCGGGAAAGGAGTCTATCTATCTGCCTAGCTTTTGTAGATTTCCCTCAATGCAATCTAAAGAAATTATATGAATCCCTTGATGGATAAGTCCGATCCTGTAGTAAGAGGAGTTGTTATACCAAGTGAAATAAGATAGTAAAGGAATTCTTCTTCGCTAACGTGCGCAGAGCACTCAAGCAAGGGTGTTGTAGGGAAAAAGAAGAGAGGAGGTTCTGGCCTATCCCTCTCCTCTCTTCACACACATAACTCCACCATTGTTAGCACTCTACAGTTCTAACAAAGGATTAATGTAGAGACACGTGGCAAAAGAAGACGGAGCAAGGATCTTCAAACAGAGTTTCTTCTTCCCTTTTCCCTGATTTGTTCAATGTGTTATTCGTTTGTTGCTTTTGTTGTTTTTTTAGATTTATGTTAGCGTAGTTAGACAAGCTCCTGGATTATGGTAGCAAACCAAATTTTAAGATTTATTTTGTAATCTTTTTTCTCTGATTATTAACGCAGTTGTTTAATTCTTGTTCTTCATGCGCTTTGATTCTCTAGCTAATTATTAAAGTATTGTTTATATTTTTCTAATTAAAATGTGGCGCTGAGATTAGTTAACAAGACATTGGAAGTTAAACCGGATTGATGACTAGAAGCATGGTTTGCCTATAGGTTAATCTGTCTCCAATAGAAATTGGTTAAAATGTGATCGGTTAGAATTTACTTGGGCATGGTTTGTGCACTACAAAAAAATTGGTAATAGTGACATTAATTGGTGACACTTTGTGAAAATGTCAAAAATAATATGACGTTTATAATTGTAACAATTTTTTAAGACATTTAAGCATGTCACATATTAGGTGAGACATTTCTAAATGTCACAATTCAAAATATATGAATTATTAAAAAAATATGTATTGTCTGCCTTGGGAATGATTGTACATTGTTTTTATTTCACCTCCAAAATAAAGTAATTTAAAACATTTTTATTAGTATTTTTTCTTATTTTTAAATACATAAATCCATTGAACAGTAGAATTGTTTGTTTATATGGTGAGAATGATACTTTTATTATTGATTACTTATTTTTTCTTGTTATTTTTAGGATATTTAAGGATATCATAAATTTAGTGAACATTTCTAAGTGTCACATAGAATTTATTAAAATTTATGTATCATTAGGGGGGATAAATGTAACTGCATCCCACCACTATTTTTTACTTTTCACTAAAATAAGTTAATTTACAACATCAAAATATTAGAATTTATTTAAATACATTTATTATTGGGCGGGAATAAATGTAACCACCTCCGACACATTTTTTTATTTTCGACTAAAATAGGGTAATTTACAATATTTTAATATGTATTATGTATTAATTTATATGCATAATAATAAAATGATGATATTAAACTCTGAGACGGGGAATGAAACAATTATTATATTTTTTTGTTTTATAAATATCCAATTTAAATTAACAAAAATCTTAACTACCTATAATATCTCAACTTTAACGTGGATTTTTAATATTTCTTTTTCATCACATTTCTTCACGTTCCCCACGCCTCCCACTTATTTCTTCATCTATCCACTTTTGCAAACTACACGTTATACGCTCTGGGTTCTATAGGGCTTACCTTTTTTCAAGCCTAACAGCACTTTGATTCTCACCATTAACGTGCCGGTTTTGTCATCGATTTGGTCTACCTCTCTCTCTTTGTGATCTTCTCTCAAAAAGTTGGTCTACCTCCGGTAACCCGGACAACCTTCCGTACAAATTTGCAGTTCATTTCCAGTAATCTAGTTGAATTTCAACGGCAACGGGGAGCGGTTCTTTACAACTGTAACATGATTTCCAGTAACACCAAGCATTGATTGAAGGTGTGCCTTTATTTTACTGCAGTCCATTTGTTATGATCTATCCATATTAGGCCTGTCAAACGGGTTATCCGTTCGGGTTTTGGGTCATATCTTTTTGGGTCATTATCCGTTCGGGTCATTAAACTTTCGGGTCATTTCGGGTTCGGGTCATTCGGGTTCGGGTCATTTCGGGTTCGGGTTGTAATAGTGTCAGATAGAATCGGGTTTCGGTTATTTCGGGTCATAGTTAATATTTTTTGAAAAATTATAATATAAATATATACCTAATTTCTATAAGAATATACAACTTATAGATTACAGAACTTTCAATACAATGCCTATTATGATTCATTTGGATATACTAAGTTAGAATCAAGTTTTTTGTCATATTTATTTGGGTCATTCAGGTTTGGAACAACTTATGATCACTATTATTTCATGTTATTCGAGTTTGGCTAATTTTTAATTACTATTATTTCGGGTCATTTCGGGTTCGGGTCAGTTTCGGGTTATAAATTTTCAGGTCATTTCGGGTTCGGGTCATATCGGGTTTTACCCAATCGGGTTTCGGTTTATTATATTTAAACATTTTCGGGTTTTATTCGGGTTTCGGGTTCGGATAAAACGGACGGGTTTTCGGGTTGGGTCAAATTTTGACAGCTCTAATCCATATCCCCCTCAATCCTCTGTATATATATGGACTTTTTCACAGTTGTAACTATTCCCAATTTTGTAAGTTGGGATTTGATTTTTGCAGCCGATAGCCAAGGAGTTCAAACGTTAGCTTCTCAGCAATTTAATAACATGTTGGTTTGATTCAATGTGCTACAAAGCAAGGCTGGTAGTTCATCTACACCATTAGTACTTCTTCAACCACATTTCAATGATCTTCAATGATTCGGTGAAAAAAGAAGAGTTGCTCTTATATTGTTTAATATGAGTGGGATCTTTCATTAAAGGTAACAGCTTGCTAGTAGTGGTTAAACCCTTTTGATAATTGATGACACTCAATTTGTCTTCTATTCTTATATTAGTCTGAATGTTCTTTTCTCTAACTTGTTTATTCTTCTCAATATTTTAGGATCCATATGATTCAAATGGAAGTGATCAATGTCAGAACAACTTTTCACCACCGGATGGAAGTTTGGATGCTTGAGACAAGAATTTAAAGAAAGCATTTTCTCAGTCTTGTATGTAAATGTCTTTTGTTATGGTTACCTAGGTTTTTGAGGTTGTGTAGATAATAACATTTGTCACTCTCTACTTTTTTTTGTAATTAGAATTACTATAGTTAGCTAGTTTCTACACATCATTTAACGCAGTCAAGAAAATATAGGTAGCTTCTTCATATTATAGCTACTTTACACTTTCCATAGAAAATAGGTTTGTATTTATTTTTAAGATTGATTGCTACAATGAATTGTCATACTAACTATACCATTTCAATACAGTGTGAATACTAGTGAGCATACATTTTTTTAGTTATTCTTCATTTAGTTATGTTCTATTTACGTCAAAAAAATAACCATATTAAGTTATGTAGTATTTACGTGAAAAAAACCAAAATTAATATTAAGTTATGTTCTATTTACGTGAAGAAAAACCAAAATAACTATTAATGATTAATAACTTCTAAAAATTTAAAAAATTATTTTATTATTCATCAAGTTAATTGATGTTTATTAAAACTAAAAAACATTTATGTGTGACGGTTATATATATATGTGTGTGTGTAAGGATTATTTTGCTTTTAGAATATGTTGAAGCGTGACATTTGAAAATGCCACCTAAATAATGACAATTATAAGTGTCTTGATATTTTGTGACACTTCTAAGTGTCATATTTATTTTTCTGACACTGTAATTCTAGACACTTGCACCCAGTGTCACAATTAATATTAGTGACATTTTTAAATGTCTTTATTTACAAAAAAAAGAGTCACCAATACAAACATTTGTTGCTGTGGTGGCTTGTTATTGTTGTCAATTATGATTCGTTGTATAGGGACCGGTCAATGGACTGATTAAGATTCCTGAGTTGATTGCAGAATTACGGAAGAATTTATTAATAGATTTAGAAAGTGAAGGTTCGCAGAACAATCCGGGGTGCTTCCTTAGATTTAGAGTTTTAATATTTAATTATTTACTTAGTTTACTTTAATTGTTTTATAATTTTATGTTTATTCATTGAGTCAATCTTTTAATTGAATTAAGCAAATCTGAAAAAGTGACATTGAGCATCTACCTCTCAAAGCAACCACTTTTTGTATTTTATTTCCGTAGTTCTAGCATAGGGGTTCACAGTCATGGGTACAATTTGGTGGCTCTATTGTGGATAAAAATTCCAATTGCAACTATAACTACAACCCACAAAAACCACATCTTCATGCTCTGCTTCGTCTTTTCTTTGAGTTCATTCTTTATTTCCTTCATCATTTTGTTGATAAGATAGCATCAGCTGTAATTGTTTCTGGATGTGGAGCTTCAGAAAGAGTAGATGCAACACTAGAGGTAAATGATTTCATGGTTGAGTATGAGCTGCTTGAAGTCGCTTGCCTCACCTTCGGATGAGGGTTGAATTGATCCTGCATCACCTGCGCCCTTTTGACTGAAGTGCTCTTGTGTGAGAGAGAGAAATTGCTTGGAACTCCACATTTGTAATGGATTGTTTGAAATTACACACCCCACCCACGAGGTTTCAAAATTACTTTGTCTACCCATGTGGTTTCCTCTATTTTACATTCGATAACTTTTCTAATATTTGATCAACATAAAAGATGCTTAAATGTTGTCTAAAATTGATGAAACTTTACATGAACGATGTTAAGGTGTTATATGTTGGTCTAGCGGGAAATCCAAGGGTTTTTAAGCTCGTATGTGATTTGAGTGACCCAATGAAACATGTGACATATCAACGTGTTTTCATTGGGTCCCATAGGTCATATATGAGCTTTAAAAACTTTATTTGACGTTGGACAAAAATATAACAATTTACCATCATCCATGTAAAGTTTTATCAATTTTAGACAACATTTAAACATATTAAGTTGATCAAATATTAGAAAAGTTGCTGGATGTAAAATAAATGAAACCATATGGGTGGGTTTAGTTATATATGAATATGGTAACCGGACATTGTGAGACTCGATGTCTTAATGTTACTTAGAGAACTTGTGTATATTTCCATACCAGTAGGTGGTTATTTATAGGGGTTACATAGAACATTCTAGGGGTTACCTAGAATGTTCTAGACATTACAATGGAACTGGGCCTAACATGTAAATAATACAAGCCCACTAACCACTAACTTATTATACTAATAACTAAAGGCACCAGCCCACTAGGGTACCGGTCCACTATCCCCCCTCGTTCCCAAATTAGTCTCAACAAGAGACATTTGAGAACGCAGAAACACATGTCTTCCCCGATTTAGGGTTTTTGTTAGAGCATCTGCAATTTGATCATTCGTCGGAAGAAACTCCACCTTCAAGCTTCGATTTCGAATGCGTTCTCGGACAAAGAAGTAGTCCACGGCGATATGCTTTGCACGGCTATGAAACACTGGATTCGAAGCGAGGTATGTAGCGCCTATATTGTCGCACCGCAAAACTGGATTATGTTTCAATTTTATACCAAGCTCTGTCAAGAGTTTCTGAATCCACAATGCTTCTGCTGTAGCCGTGGCCAGGGACTTGAACTCGGCTTCTGTTGAGGATCTGGCCACCGTTCGTTGCTTCCTGGAGCTCCAAGACACAAGACTTCCACCGAGAAAGATGAGGAAGCCCGTCGTGCTGCGTCGATCGGAGATGGAGCCTGCCCAATCCGCGTCCGAGTAAATACTCAGATCACCAAGGGGTTGCGCGGGAAGAAAAGCCCTAAATTTTTAGTGGCTTTTAGGTAACGAAGAATTCGTTTTGCCGCAGTCCAATGAATTTCTTTGGGAGCATGCATATGTTGACTTATTTTGTTGACTGCGTAACTTATATCTGGCCGTGTAAAGGCCAAATATTGCAAACTGCCGATAATGCTTCTGAAATTGTGAATGTCGTGATGTGGTGGAGAGTCAGATGTGTCGAGAGAGGTTGAGTCAATCATGGGTGTAGCAACTGGTTTGGAATTTTGCATGTTTGTGCGCTGTAACAGGTCCTGAATATAATGACTTTGAGTGATGGTGAGTCCTGAATGGTTTCGGGTTACAGTGACCCCAAGAAAGAAAGATAGATTTCCTAGGAGTTTAAGGGGAAACTCGAGAGCTAGACAAGATGTGAGTTTGTGAATGAGATTAAGGTTAGAGGCAGTAACAATGATATCATCTACATATATAAGTAGATACACCATGTCTGAGCCGTGTATGTATGTGAATAGAGAGGGATCAGATTGAGATGCATTGAAACCAATGTGTAAAAGGTATGAACTAAGTCGAGAGAACCATGCTCTAGGAGATTGTTTCAATCCATATAGAGCCTTCTTTAGCCGACAGACATGATTAGGAAAGGTAGTATCAACAAACCCTGCAGGTTGTTTGATGTAGACTTCTTCTTCAATATGACCGTGTAGAAAAGCATTGTCCACGTCTAGTTGATGAATAGGCCAATTTCTGGCAGTAGCAATAGCGAGAACAGTTCTTATAGTCGAGACTTTTACTACTGGACTGAAGGTTTCTGAATAGTCAATGCCATGAGTTTGACCAAATCCTTGGGCCACAAGACGGGCTTTTCTTCTTTCCAAAGTTCCATCAGCATGTCGTTTTGTTTTTAATATCCATTTTGTGCCTAGAATATTCATGTGTGTCTGATAGGGAACAAGTTCCCATGTGTTATTTTTAGTTAATGCCTGATATTCTGCATTCATGGCTGCTTGCCATTCTGGATATTTTTTTGCTTGGCTGAAAGTTGGGTTGTCTGGAACAGGTTTTGTGATGTTAGTGTGGTTAAGCCATGGAATGGTCCCATCTGTTCTGATTTTAGGTTTTAGATTGTTTGCTTTGGCACGAGTAACCATAGGGTGTATGGATACAGGTGAGGGTAAAGAATTGGAGGGAGATTCTGATTGAGAAGAACGTGAAGGTGAGGATGAAGAATTTGATGAAGATTCTGATTGAGGAGTTTGTGTGGGTAAAGTGGGAATGGGACCTGGAGAGCAGTTTTGTATGGAAGGTGTAGTTTGAGCAGAAGGGTTAGGAGTTTGACCATGTATAGGAGATGAAGATTGGGATTCAGATTGAGGGTTATGTGTGGGTGAGATAGGGCTAGTAGAAGTAGGTTGAGAGGTGGTGTAGTAGACTGGTGAGTTTGGATGTGGTTGCTGAGTATGTGCAACAAGGTTAGACAGAGGCAACAAGAAATTAGAAATTGATGTAGTAGATGGAGAAGATTGTTTTGGAGTTAAGGATGCATAGGGAAAAACAGTCTCTTGAAACATAACGTCCCGTGAAATGTAATAGCGATTTTTAACAGGATCAAGACAGATATACCCTGTAGAATTTTCAGAATACCCAAGAAAAAGACATTCAGTGGATCTGAGGGATAATTTGTGGGTATTGTAAGGCCGTAGATTAGGCCAGCAACTGCATCCAAAAACTTTAAGATGATTGTATGGGGATTGTTTATTGTTAAGTTTAAAAAATGGTGTTGAGAAGTCAATGGCCTTAGTGGGAGTGCGATTCATTAGGTAGACTGCAGTTTTGAAAGCAAAAGTCCAAAACTCCATAGGAAGAGCAGCCTGAGATAAAAGACAAAGTCCTCTGTCCACGACAAACCTAATTTTACTCTCTACAGAGCCATTCTGTTGATGAGAGTGAGCACAAGTGAGTCTATGAGTGATACCCATATTCTGAAGAATTTTTCTAAAGCCCTAAATTCACCTCCTCTGTCTGTCTGAACCTTTTTAATAGTTGTATTGTATTGGGTGTGTACCATTTTGCAAAAGATAGGAATATTAGAGCAACGTCAGATTTTCTTTTTAATGGATAAATCCACATATACCGTGTAAAATCATCAACAATTAGCATGAAATAGTGAAATCCATCAACTGAAGTGCAATAAGCTGGTCCCCATAGGTCCACAAACATCAATTCAAAAGCCTTAGATGAAACAGAATCTGAAGGAAAATGAGGAAGAGCATGAAACTTTCCCTGACAGCAGGCTGTACATAGTTCACTACTAACAAAACTAGAAATGGGTAACTGAAAATTTCTAATCATCTGTCTTGTGATAGTAGTGCTAGGATGTCCAAGTCGAGCGTGCCAGATGCTTGAGGGTGCCTTGGTGGTATAGTGAAGTTGATGAGTCTTAGAGCCAGGAGGAAATGTATAAACTCCATCTTTAGCTGTCCCTTTGAGAAGAACTTCCTGAGTTTGAGAGTCCTTCAGTAAAAAATAATCATGATGAAACTCAAAAAATGTTCCATTATCCTTACAAAACTTGCTTACAGAAACCAACTGTTTGTGTAACTTAGGGACATGCATGATATTCTTTAGGATAAATGATTTATCAGAAGTGAGAAGAGAGCCATTACCCTGGTGTTGAATGCCCAGAGTAGAGCCATCCCCCAAGGAGACCGTGTCAGTACCTGAATAATCAGAGGCACTGATGTTAAGTTTAGAAAAATCTCCCGCAAAATGGTGGGATGCCGCTGTGTCTGGCATCCACTCCATAGTAGGGTTAGTTCCAGTAGCATTAGCTGTCATAGTGGAGGGTGGGCGGGGCTGATAAGAGTAGTTGTAGCGATGGTAGCAAGCATTGGCTTCATGGCCTCTTTTACGACAAATTTGACATTGTGGTCTGGTATCAGGTTTTCCAGAGAAGTCTGTTTGTTTGGTTTGATAAGATGAAGAAGATCCCCTGCCCCTTCCTCTACTGTTACGTCCTCTGTTATTGTAAAATGATTTTCCTCTTCCAGTGCCTACTGTAGGAGTGTGTGATGTAGCATTAACTGAAATTGTAGTTGCTTGAGCTTGTGTTTCTGTAACCAGCCTTCTTGAGAGAGAAGAAAGTGATATAGTTGAGAGGGAGGGCAGGGTTCTGTCCTTGTGAGAATGTTAGAAACCAAGGCACTGTACTCAGAAGATAAACCATTTAGGATGTAGCTTTGGAATTCTCTGTGAGAGACTAAATGACCAGTTAGAGAAAGGGAATCTACCAAGGCTTGAGCTCGATTGTAGTATGAAGTCACAGATTCTGTAGATTGCTTAGAGATAGAGCTTAATTGACACAACAGATGTCCAACTTGGGCGTTTGTTTGGGAGGCAAAGGTTTGGTGCAAATACGTCCAGGCTTGGGATGCTGTTTTCATACCAACTATCTGACCGATAATATTTTCACTTACTGAAGCGAAAATGACAGTGAGTACTAATTGATCCATCTGAATCCATTTTAGATATTCCTTGTTTATCTCACCGTTAATAACAGCCTCAGGACAAGGGTAAGAACCATCAACGAATTTATAAAGATCATTGCCTCTTAGAAAAGTTGTGATGATACCTTGCCAGATGCGGAAGTTTTCTGTTTTTAATTTTATAAGATTGGTGGCTGCCGAAACAACTGACTGGGATGATATTTGTATGTTTTGTGTAGGTGTTGAAAACGACGGGTTGCCGGTCTGTTTTCCGGATCCGATTTCTCCTCCTGGCATCATGTTTTCGCCACTGTTATTAGAGGATGAGAGCACAGTTTCATCATCCATCGGAGGAAAAACGAAGGTAAGAAGATGAAGGGTAGAAGATGAAGGGAGGGAAGACTATGACGGGGTAAAATGAATAATCTCAGATTCACTCGTTCGGTTGATGGATCCAGCAACACGGCACCGTTTTTGTCCTGGAGTCAGGCGGACTCCATCCCTTTCTCGACCAAGAAGTTTCTGGTCGAAGGAAGAAGCGAAGGAGAGGTTTGGTTCGGTTGAAACAGAAAGAAGACGTGAGGGAGTTTCCGGCTATCTTGAGCGATTCTCTTGGCAGTTCGAGTGACTCTTCTCCGTTTGATAATGAACCCGCTGCTTTTGACCGTGAAATTCACGATTTCAAGCCTCTGATGTCTCAGTACGACACCATTGGGACCGATTTAAAGCCGTCAACACCGCTGGTAGGCCCCTTTAG
Source organism: Limonium bicolor (assembly GCA_023374045.1). Classification (NCBI taxonomy): domain Eukaryota; kingdom Viridiplantae; phylum Streptophyta; class Magnoliopsida; order Caryophyllales; family Plumbaginaceae; genus Limonium; species Limonium bicolor. Next base: position 49,698,106 of record CM041777.1, read on the forward strand.
TAGAGAAAATAAACAAAATAGAAAAGAAAAATGAGTTGGTTTCTGTGGTTGGTGGAAAGTTTGGGTTGTTGATCTCTGAAACGAGTTCTCCTTTCCGTTTTTAGAAAAAAAATTGAAAAGGATCTTGAAACAGAAGGAAGAAGCGAGGAAGGCGAACAGAAATGGAAATATAGCTCTGATACCATAGTTAGAATATATGAATATGGTAACCGGACATTGTGAGACTCGATGTCTTAATGTTACTTAGAGAACTTGTGTATATTTCCATACCAGTAGGTGGTTATTTATAGGGGTTACATAGAACATTCTAGGGGTTACATAGAACATTCTAGGGGTTACCTAGAATGTTCTAGACATTACAATGGAACTGGGTCTAACATGTAAATAATACAAGCCCACTAACCACTAACTTATTATACTAATAACTAAAGGCACCGGCCCACTAGGGTACCGGTCCACTAGAGTTTACCAACTCATGGGTGGGGATGTAATTTTTCCAAATAAAAAAAATATATCATATAAAATATTTAATGATATACTATGAATTTTGCCTAATATTTTTATCATTTTTTAAAAAAAAATCCTTATTTTTTTCCTAATTTTCAAGCATGCCCACAACTTAAAAGTAAAAATAACAAATATCTCCCGAATAGATATTTAACAATCTGCTTTAGACAAGTGTAATATGGCAGGCGCCGTAACATGCAAAGATGGTAGCTTACTTGTCAGGTTTATATCTGATCCTCATCTTATTTGTTGCTTGTCTAGTGTCACAAGTCATCACTGCCGCTTCGTTCTCTCCCCTCCTGATCGATCTACTCTTTCTCTCTCCTCCCCACTCTATAAATTTAGTTTCTAGAGACTTCTAGATCTATCATCCAAGTTTAAATTTCTCACTATCCATCGAACAAAGTATACGTTCTCGAATCAAATTATCTTTCATCATAGCCATACTTCCGTTAAGATCGAGTCATTATGTCCTCATCGGTGTTCCAGTCGTTTCTACAGGAGTACGAAGCAAAACAGGAGCAACTTCTCGGCGACCTATTGGAAGCAAAGCGAAAGTGTGATCTTGATTCCGCAAGGCAAAGGCGGCAGCGACGGCGACAGATCAGGCGCCGAGGAGCACCGGCACCAGGAGACAGGTTGACGATGATCGAGAGGAGGAACAAGTTTTACTGCAAGCTTCCGTCGACATAGATGCTCATGAACATCGTGGTACTCAACAAGAGGAAGCAGGGAATGAAGAGCATGCCGATAGTGATCAGACAGCGTCAGAAGGCGGTGATAATAACAGTATCACGGAAGTGGAGATGCAGCAGCTGATTATGCGAGCGCTTGGACTTTATGAAGAATATTATGAGCAGAGATCACGTGTCGCTCACGTCAACGTGTTCCAGTTGTTTTCACCTGCTTGGTCTACTTCCCTTGAGTGCGCCTTCTGTTGGATTGCCGGTTTTCGTCCCACCGCCGTGTTTTCGCTCCTCTCCACCGCTGTCAATGACTTGTCGCCTGACCAGTCTTTACGTATACACAGGTGCGCCTGCCCCCTGTCGCTCATACCGTAATTTCGATTTTATACTAGTTGATTTATTATATGATTAATACTCTTTATTATATTTTAATTTTATAAAATTAATTTATCTTATATAATTAATATTAAAATAAAAAAATTTAATAACAGGGAGAACATGCTAAAAAAATCAAATTAAATATCATAAACTTTTAAATTTTCGGGCGCGGGGCCACTTGGCTCCGAGGTTGCTTCCTCAGGTTGAACATGCATAAACACAAGTGGACTAGGAAGGTAGAGAAAAGAATTTATTCTTTTTTGATACCAATCAACGAATAAATGGAAAACAAAGATTTTTTTGAAGAAAAAACTACTACCGTGAAACAATTATAATTATTAATCCGCTGTTTGTTTTATAGCACGTTTTTCCACTTTAATATTAAGTATATAAGATAAAATAATTTTATAAAACTAAATTTTGTACTATCTAATTTATCACTTAAGGAATCATATGTAAAACTCAAATTTTTAAAATTAATTTATCTTATATGTTAAAAATTGAAATCAAACGACATGTCTAAATAGTAAACAAAACGGTGTATTTAGGACGGAGGGAGTATATTTTTATATTTATCAAATCTTTATATTTTAAGTAAATTATATATTTAAATATATTTTGATATATAAAAATGGAATACTAAAATAGATATAATGTTATATAATTATAAATATATTCTTTTTAAAATTCATCTGAAAATAAAATTGAATATAATATTTTAATTCTATTTATTAGTTAAGATGAGTTTTTGGTATTTATTAGTTAATATTTTAAGTTAAATCATAAATAAAATATTAAATTTAAATTATTTTGAATATTATTGAAAGTTTTAGTGTTAATAATTAATCATTACAGTATAGAGAACAAATTAAGAGAATTACCATCTTACTTGTAAACTAAGAAAAGAATTACTGGACTAGGAAGTATATCCAGAAATGGAAGTATTATCAGTATGAAATTAATGTGAGTGATCATGGGTGCAGGCTACTGGCACAGACACGGGAGGAAGAAAGAGCATTATCCGAGGAGCTGGCAAAGGTACAAGAGAGCGTCGCTGCCCCGCCAATATTGGATCCAGTGAAGAGGGCAGGAAGGCGGCAGATCGCAGGCCGAGGAGTAGGACAGGCTAACGAGGCACTGGAAACCCTACAAGTGGCGATGGAAACCTTACTCGCAAATGCCGATCTCTACGGACAACCACAGCAGCTAATGTCGTGGAAATTCTCAATACACCGCAGAACATCAAGTTCTTGACAGCTGCCACACAGCTTCAGAGGAATTTAAAGATCTGGGGACTTGAGCTTGACGCCTCCGCCTTTCAGAGGGTGCGGGGATAATAATAGGCGACGATGTTTGTCCGATCAAAGTTTTGTCTTTCATTGCTAATATTTTAGTTAAGTGAAAATAGGGAGAAAGGGTTTTAAAATATCTAGTGCATTAGGGATCTCCGTCTTTTCTCCCATATCAGAGTGGCTCTCATAGCTTCAAGTCAGTTCCTATGGCCACCCCGCCCAGTATCATTAGCAGTTCGTACCTATTCCTCTTTAATGAGGGTAAACAACGTACTACTCCCTCTGTCCCAAGAGAAGTGTCCATTTTACTATTTGGGTGTATCGTTTCACTACAAAATTTAACATATAAGATAATATATTTTTATAAATCTATATTTTATAATAGAATTCTTATGTGAAAAATATATATAATTTATTTTTTTTAAAATAATTTTATCTTATATGTTTAATATTGAAGTGGAAAAACATGTCAAAAGTAAACAGGACACTTTTGACGGGACAGAGATAGTACTATACTAGAGGCATTTGTTTGAACTAATACTTCCTTTGTTATCTGTTGTTTTAGTTTTTGAATCTTGTATAAAAATATAAGGTATTATAGTTTTTTGACATTTTTTTCCACTTCTGACCCTATTATTCAACAAATATCATCAAATGACAAATAATATTTTTTGGAATAAAATATTATGTATATATAAATGGTAAAGGTTACATAAAAGTTAGATACATAGAAGACCTATATAGCTACAGCTAAAATTCCCATACAAGGAGACAAAAATTCCTAAGGCCAACTGCCAAAATACAAACACCAGGATATACAAAAAAGGATGCCAACCGTACAAGGAGCTCCCAAGATCAAAGTACCCTATCAAGCCAATCAAAATCTGTGCTAGATGTCTTCATCTTCGTCCAAATGATAGCTTTCATGGCCACCTTGATATCAGAAATTATGAGAGAGGGGTCTCTGGTTTGGCTGGCCATGACACGTTTGCATCTTTCCATCCAGATGTGATAGACAACGTTAGCGACAACAGCTCTTTTCATTAAATCAATCGGACGAAGCCTTTTACAATAGCAGTTGATCCAGGAAGAGCAGCTGCGTAGGCTTCTCCGGTTTGTAGAGATACCCAACCAGTCACAAGTGGTCCACCAAATTCTGCTAGAGAACTTGCAATGGAAAAATAGATGGTCGCTAGTCTCTTGAGCATGCTCACAGAGCCAGCACCTGTTAGCAAGACAAATGCCCCATGATTGGAGCGTATCACAGGTTTTAAGTCTACCTTTAAGGGTTATCCACAAGATAAATTTGGCTTTTGGGACAGCCCAAGTATTCCAGCAGACATTGAACCAGGGAAAGGGCTGGGAAGGGATAAAGACATCATTATAGAATGAGCTAACCCTAGGATGGGTAGGATAGGAGTGGAAAAGTGAATAGGCATCATTGAATGACCCACATGGCTCAATCCACCAGTCCCTGGCGTGAAGAAGAGCTTTCCAGGTTCATGGATCATTTCTTTTAGCAGTAGTCGTCCGTATGGTAAGGTTAGGCAGAAAGAGCTTATGGATCCATTGGATCCAAAGGCGCTCCGGGTCATGGATGATGGCGGAGATAGTCTTGAGCATGAAGCACATGTTCCATTTGTGGATGTCCTTCAGCCCAAGGCCACCATTTTTCTTAGTGTTTGTGATAGAGCTCCACGCCACGGGAGGAGTAGCGTTGCTGTCTGCCTCTCCTGACCAAAGGAAAGACCGAAAGCACTTTATGACCCTTTTGATGACAAACTTAGGGATAGCGATACATGAGGCCCAGAAGCCTACAAAACCAAAGAGGGTACTTTGGATGAAAGAGAGACGGCCCGCAAAGGAGAGGGATTTACTGCCCCAAGATGTGATAGCTTTGCGGATGCTGTCAATTAGAGGGATTTATTGCCCCAAGATGTGATAGCTTTGCGGATGCTGTCAGTTAGAGAGCGGTAATCACATCGAACTAGTCATGGTACATACTTCCACCAGTCCAGTGTCATGATCATTATCACATTTACCATGCTGGAACTCATTCCGCAATAATTCCAGACACTTGAAAGTCACACGGCCCAGCAAAATGAGAAATGGTATTTGCTTGTCTTGTAGTACTTTCCTGTCGAGCGAAACTCGGTATCTAGCTTGAATTCAAAATGTTCTCTTGACAAACTTATGAAAACTCCCAAAGGTAGTGTCCAACGATCCGGTGGATGTGTGAAGCCAAGCTTTCAAGGCCAAATATGCGCAATCCACCCTGTGCACGTTGAAATCATTCATTAGAAAGATATCTCTCAACAACAAAAGTAAACTCTTACATAGTGATAAATTATTAAGTCACCGGTTAGTTGATATGGTACCATTGAAGAACTTTCTTAACCATGGCTCAGTAAATATCTCGCGATGACATAACCTGGTAGTCTCTACATATACGACAAACATATGATAGCTCTGTATGACTTAATTAGTCGGGCGTATTCTTTGTCATTGTGAGCGATGGTAGGAGCATAAACAAGCCTCTGTCTGTGATGTGCTACTGCTTCGGCGTCTTTCTCCCCCATGGTGCAATAACTTCAACGCTTTGGTCGCCACATTCCTACCGATATGTCACCGACATAGCAGGTGAGGAACACTCGGAATGACCATAGTGAGTGTTTTCACTAACGCTTTTTCATTGTCAATTACATCAACTTCTGGAACGTAACTTATCTGTTTCAACATCCATGTATAGGCGGCCTCAACTTCTCTCACCACAAAACTAAATGCAATGTTGAAGTTTTTACCGGCTGACGTGATTCTGTCAAACTCAACAAGTGGTACCTTGTGCTTATTCGTCTTATAAGTACTGTCAATGGACACGGTTTAGGAAAATATCATAAACTTCGTAAGAGCAAACGGGTGCGCAAACAAAGTATACCTCAACATGGAGTTATTTTCTATAAAACAACATTATAACATAAATTTCTCAAAACCTGGCAACACAATATAAAATTAATATAAAGAAATTGTGACATTTAATTAGATCCTTCTTCGACCACCTGCTATAGTTACGATTGCTGACAAATGCATGAGAAATGCAACACCAGTATGTCCGCCCCGGTACTCCTTTATGAATTTAGTGACTAGATTATGTATTGAAATTTTGTCCGTCATGCTGTTAAGGTTCATGTCATGCAAATGAACCCGCCCCTGTCGTAGCGCAACTTCACTGTTATGCAAGCTCTTTAAGGTTGATCTCTTATCCACACTGAAGCGAAGGCACACAAAATAAGATTCAAGATTACGAGCCAAAATATGGTTGTGCGTCAGCTGCATAACAACGACAGACCACCCAACAAGGGCCCTTCCGCGAATGCTTGGATAGAATAAACATTTGTATTTCTTTGAGGCAAAACGTCTTTCACTGGAAGATGATGATTCTTCTTGGATATTTCATGACCTAGTCTAGTCATAACTTTTGCACGTTAGCACAAGTTCACCGTCATCCCTAACAGTTTGTCTAATCAAATATATGTTGTTATTCTCAGCAACACAAATCACCACAGTAGTTGTCTCACTCTGTCGTCAAATATTTAACTCATGTTGAATAGATGATCTGTGTCTATATTCACAACTTCGTGGTCATATCCGAATTTTTTAAAGTACAATCCTAATACAATCTATCGGGGGCGGGGGTGTCAAATCTACAACCTATTGTCACCAACGAATGATAGCTCACACAAACTCGGCTACCTCGCTTTTGACAGTGGTCATATCCGACATTGTTTTCACTCTTAATAACACAAAATAATGTGTCACCAACTAAAACTAAGAACATGGTCAACATAAACAATGGAAATACATAATTAAGCAAAATTCAGTCAGATGAGACACAAGGTAGTCGTAAACAGTCATCTTAAATAAAACCCGGTCAAATTAAGTTAAAACTGATCAAAAATGAAAAAACCACCCAAAGCGGTCAAAACGACCGATTTAGCCGGTGTCAACGCTCGCCGCAAATGGCATGTGCATTACGCCAGCGTCATTCCACGTACATCCTCCGCCCGTCCCTCGCAACGCAGGCGTCACGCCCCCATTTCCCCACGCTAGTTCGATGCCCCGTGTGCTATGCCGACATCACGAGCGTGCCCCTTTACCGTACGCCCTGTGCGCTACGCCGACATCGCGAGCGCTTTACGTGTGTCACCGTACACGCATCACTTGCACACCGCGCTGGGTGGGCGTCATGCACCTGCTTCCAGGGTAGGATTTGTCCATTTTTCACCTTCTTGACTTTTTTTTTTCATATTTTGACCTATTTTGTTCCTGCATTTAACTTTACTACAAATACATAAAAATACCTCTGAGCAATCTAGCCTGAGATGTCCCTGTTGTCTTCATTGTTTCCAAATAATTCTCTCAAACTCTTGAAACTCTCTTCCTCTCTCTCTCTTCTATGAATGTTTCAAAGTTGTATGAATCATTCTATAATTCATTCTCCTATAAAATCTATTTTAGGCACTATTATAATATATCATAAGTTTGGGTGGGTTGTAGTTTTTTATAACATTTTAAAAGGAAATGAAAAAAAAATCATTTTTGACTGCACAAATTGGAAAAACAAGTCTTTCCTAAAAAAACAAAAAGTTCATAATCATAACTCTTAACCCAAAAAACCATAAGCGGCCTACCACCAGCACTTTATAATAGATGGGATGATTGTCATCCCCTGATTGTTTCATTGACTACCTTTATAATTTCACAAACTATCATTTTCCTGCCGCAACATAAGAAACTTGATCCTGCGCTTACGCGCTTTATTTGTATAGAAGTTTACAGCTAAAACGGCGGTGAGGTTTACAACATGAACTTACATACAGAGCGACTAACCTCACCTATACTGACACATTCAGGTGCCATCAATCCCATGCCAACCACACCAAATGTATGTCAATTTTACAGTGCCTGCACTCTCCTCAGACACCAGCAGATGAACCTCAGCATGCCTGGAAAAAGAATAGACACGTTTATAGATTGTAAGTACCCAGAGTGTCCCGACATGGTAGAGCAGATCTATACACGTTGTAAATAGTAGTATATAAATTTCTCTCTGAAGGAAGGAAAGCACTTGCACAACAGCATAGTTAAGCCTACTAAATTAAGAGAAGATGGATTAAAAGTATTGAGATAAGAAAACCCGGCTTGGTTATAGAATTATGCAGAGCAAGGTTCCGCCAACTGCCAAGGGTGGGACCCACGTGGATTCAGAAAAAGGTTCCCAGACACAGAAAACACCAGCTGGTATTAAATTTCACCGACTTCCACAAAACTATTCAGCCCTTCTCTAAACCACATCATGCTGCCTTAAACTAATATAAGGAGGGAAGGTGCCAAGGGCTTGGTCGGTAGAGAAGTGGTATCCTCGAACCAAGGGTCCTGGGTTCAAAACCTACCCCTTTAAAGGGAAGTTAGTCTGAGCAACTACCCATATGATCACACAGCATGAAATGTACATATGCCCAATGCAAGAATGGCGCCTTTCAACAAGATTAAATTTCTGTTAATAACATTCCAGAAGATCCAATGATCATATCATGCCAATCTACCCAATCGTTACAGTATATGCAGTTACAAAGGGAGGTGCGAGAGAACTACAGTAGCAAAATGATTTTGACAAGGTTTCACAGGGAATAGGACAAACTGCATCATAACCGGCTTCTTTTGGACAAGGCGACCGGCTTGAAGCTTGCAATACCAGTGACTTCCCTTCCTGTCACCAGAGTGTTGATGTCATACGTTCCCTCATAAGTGTAGATGGGTTCCAAATCACAGAATGCCTGAAAGATCCAATTAGAATGAGAACTTCTTAAAAGATATCATGAAATTAATTAAGCAGTGAATATACCAGCAGGGTCAGCAGACTGTTCTGAAAGCTAATGTGTGATTGATGGAGTTTAAAATCTTAGGAGTATAACCATAAAAGGCAACAGAATAGCTTGCACTTTGGCATGTAAGGCAAGGCGATATCTTTTCACATGTCTTCAAGCAAATAAAGTTTCAATTTCTTCTGTCCAGTACATCGTTTCAAAACACTGATTGCCTTATCAACAAGTTAAAATGAGCAGAAGGAGAACGAATTAGCACCAGATATCAGAAGATATAGAATAGCTGGGACGTATATGTACACTGACTACTGATAGATGACTGGTTTTCCTCAAATAAAGACAACAATAATTTCCTCCTCCACACACAACCCGATGACCAGACCACCTCCTTAATAGTTTTTTGCAACATTTAACCCCCTGTACTTCATTAAGCCCTTCTGTGTTGTCAAAGGGTGGCTCCGCTTCTCTTGCTATACCCTCCAACAAACAAGCAATAAAAGGTGTGAAAAAATAGTGTGCATATGTTACGTTTCGAGGAGTAACGCCTCCACAAACAACCTCGATGAGGAATCTTATTCAATGAATGGATAACTCTCAATGACACCGGTACAGTCTAAGTACTCGAGCCACTTGCTGTGAGTAACTAACAGAACAACACTAACATAATATTAGACAACTAACAACCAACCAGCTGTCACTACTACTTGACTCTCCTACGTACATATACATTTCCAAATCTCCTATTAGACTGAGGAGGCATACAGTATACCAGAGCTGAAGCATAGCAAAGGGAAGTCATTTGAGAGAAACCCAATGGTGCAGCAATGTGAAAGCAAGCGATTTCATGTCATTAGGAGATAAGTGGCCACTCTTATGTGTGCAGGTACTCAAAAGTGCTATCTTTATAAACTATTACGACAATCCTCTCTAGAGAAAAGTTTATTGGATACAGAGGAAAGGATGCAATTAGTAAATCTCACTAGTATGTCGATAGATCTCCATTGTGGTAAAGATCTGATAGAGACGGGGGCCACACAAGGAAAGCAAATGGAAAGTTTACGAGAGGAGACTAGAAAGGCAGCAAACAGCACCAACACCTGCATGAGGGGGACCACCACCAGCAAGTAACAACCTTATCTACTTTATGCTTTATTGTATTTCCTAGCAATTTCCTTTCAGTCCCTTGCATCCTTTTGTCATTAGCTACTATAAGTAGGCAGCAAAGTTAGCTAGGTTAGGCATCTGGAATTTCACCCATTTTGGCCACTCTGTGGAATTGGCAGGGTTCTACCTTGAGTAACTTAGGCTCCCTTGGGAGAGGGTAACTGTTTCATTGCCTAGTCAATTTTGGCAATCTATCTCTGTATGTTGACTTGTCCGTTTTGCATCAATGACAATTGGGGTCTATTTACCTAGTGTGTATGGGAGTGGGTTATTCCTTCCAGCTCCTATCAAACTGGTATCAGAGCACGTTCCCTGGATGGTTTCTACTCGCACCATGGAAGCCTTAACAGCAGAGCAAGAAACTTTGAAGCATTCGATCAAAGAGCGGGAGAAGTGAAAAGAACTATGGAAAACGTTTTGAGAGACTTACAGACACTGACGCGCGTTATGCAGAGACAAGGAAATGGCTCTCATGGTCACTCCCACGGAGGCACCCACCAGAACAATGACGACAGGGGCTTCAAAGTCAAAAAATGGAGATGCAAGTGTTCACCGGCGAAGACCCTAGAGAGTGAACATACAGAGCGGAGAGATTGACGAACTGAATGAGGCCCGAATTTTTTCCAAATTGGACTTGAAATCTGGTTACCACCAGATCAGAGTCGTGAGGAAGACATTCCTGAAACCGGTTTTCGAACTCATCAAGGGCATTACGAATTCCGGGTGATGCCATTTAGGTTGAGGAACGCGCCAGCCACGTTCCAAGCAGCCATGAATGAGGTTTCCAACCCTTTCTTAGAAAATTTGTTCTCGTTTTTTTTTTTTTGACGATATCCTGGTTTACAGCTATGATGAGCATGAACACCTAGTGCATATTGAGGCGGTGCTGCAAGTGCTGGCTGAGAACCAGCTTGTTGCCAACAAAGAGAAGTGTAATTTCTTCCAACATCGGCAGGAATACTTGGGCCATATAATCTCTGCTGATGGTGTAGCAGCAGACCCGGAGAAGATTCGGTGTTTGGTGGAATGGCCGGTGCCAAAATCTGTTCGTGAGCTGCGGGGATTCCTTGGCCTAACAGGCTACTATCGACGGTTCGAACAAGGTTATGGTTTAGTGGCTGCCCCTCTCACAGCGCTGCTTGCGGAAAGACTCCTTCAAGTGGAACAGCCAAGCCCAATCCGCATTTGAGGAGCTGAAACACCCGCTAACCTCAGTCCCAGTCCTAGCCACGCCCGACTTCACCAAATCATTTACTGTGGAGACCGACGCATCTGGTTTTGGCCTTGGAGCAGTCCTGATGCAAGAGGGGAGACCAATTGCTTATCTTAGCCAAGCCTTATCCACCCCGAGCCAACTCAAATCAACCTACAAGAAGGAACTCATGGCTGTTGTGTTTGCGATGAATAAGTGGTGTCACTACTTGTTAGGGAGAAGATTTATCATCAAGACCGACCAGAGAAGCCTTAAGCACCTTTAGGACCAACGTCTTCTTACAGAAGGACAACACAAATGGGCTCTCAAACTGCTTGGGTTTGATTTCAAGATCCAGTACAAACCCGGGTGAGAAAACAGAGCCGCTGATGCTCTGTCGAGAAAAGAATACCCCAGCTCCATGCCTTATCTGCAGCAACTTGGGATGGGTGGGAAATTTGAGAAGAGGAACTCTAGCAGGATCCCAAGTTGCGGGAGTACATACAGCAACTGTCCCTTGACCCGAACTGCAAGGTGGATTTTGCCTTCCACAATGGCAAGCTCTACTACCGTGGGCGGCGGTATTATCTCTTCGAACTCCTGTTTTATTCCTACCTTGTTACAGGAATATCACACAGCCCTTCTGGTGGTCATTCGGAATTCCTTCGGACTTACAAGAGGCTGACAATGTCCTTTTACTGGGACAGAATGAAGAAGCAAATTAAAGATTTTGTGGCTTCTTGTGCGATCTGCCAGCAAGTAAAATACAGCGCCCTAGCCCCCGCAGCCTTCTCCAACCGTTACCAATTCTAGAACAGGTTTGGGGAGACTTATCAATGGATTTCATAACTGGTTTACCCAAGATCCATGGTGTTGATACCATTCTGGTGGTCGTTGACAGATTCACCAAATATGCCCATTTCTTGCCACTTCGGCGAGCATTCACAGCTGAGGAGGTGGCGCAAGTATTCATCAGAGAGGTGGTGCGCCTTCACGGGTTCCCCAAGTCCATCTTTGATCGTGACTCCATTTTCACAAGTGCTTTTTGGCACGAATTATTCAAAAGTCAGGGACTGTCCTGCACATGAGCTCCACCTACCACCCCCAAACAGATGGGAACCGAAGTGGTAAACCGCAGCATTGAGGATTATCTCCGCTGTTACACATTCCAGCAGCCACGCAAATGGGCAAAATGGCTCACTTGGGCAGAATATTGGTTCAATACCACTTATAACCAAAGCGCCAATACCACCCCTTTCAGAGCCTTGCATGGCCGTGATCCCCCAGCTCTCATCCGCTATACACCTCTGAGTTCTCCCATGTCTGAAGTTGACTCTCAGCTCAACAAACGTGATGCAGTTCTGGAAGAATTGAAACAGCAGCTGCTCCTGGCCCAGCACAGAATGAAGATCCGTGCGGATCAGCACCATCGTGATGTTCAATTCGAGGTTGGGGATTTTGTTTATCTCAGGCTGCGACCCTACATCTACCACTCCCTAACCGCCCGCCGCAACGCCAAACTAAGCCCGCGCTACTATGGGCCGTTCGAGATTGTAGAACGAGTGGGCAACGTGGCCTACAAACTTAAGCTGCCACTGATGCACGTATTCATCATACGGTGCATGTCTCACAGCTCCGCAAAGCCCAACCCACCTCACCAGCGATTCCCACCCTGCCTAAGGATCTTACTCAAGATATGAGTCTGATTATTCAACCTGATGCAGTCCTACAGGTGCGCCAACAGGGTAACTCAGAAGAGGTCCTGATCCAGTGGGATAATCTCCCCAGCACAGAGAACTGTTGGGAGGAATATGCTCTCATCCAGACCCAGTTTCCAGATTCCATTCCACCTTGAGGACAAGGTGGCTCTTATTCGGGGAGAGATGATAGAGACGGGGGGGGGGGGGGGGGGGGGGGGAACCACACAAGGAAGCAATGGAGTTTACAAGAGGAGACCAAAAAGGCAGCAAATAGCACCACCACCTGCGTGAGGGGGACCACCACCAGCAAGCAACAACCTTATCTACTTTATGCTTTATTGTATTTCCTAGAAATTTCCTTCAGTTCCTTTCATCCTTTTGTCGTTAGCTACTATAAGTAGGCAGCAAGTTAGCTAGGTTAGGCATCTGGAATTTTACCCATTTTGGCCACTGTGGAATCGGCAGGGTTCTACCTACCCTGAGTAACTTAGGCTCCCTTTGGGAGAGGGTGACTGTTTCATTGCCTAGCCAAATTTGGCAATCTATCTCTGTATGTTGACTTGTCCGTATTGCATCAATGACAATTGGGGTTTATTTACCTAGTGTGTATGTGAGTGGGTTATTCCTTCCAGCTCCTATCAAGATCATCAACTGATTGGAGCAAATCTTGTTTTCCTGTTTACCCCATTTAACCTCATAAACTAGCCAGACACGATTTAAATTGTCAACTCAATTCATCTCATTTAACCCCACCGAGGTGAACATCACCATGTTTAACCCCATTTAACCCCCAATCAAACACACTACTAATGTCTATGCAATATGGCTGTAAAAGTTACAATGACTTAACCAAAACATTCCTAATCTTCCTATCAAATGATTCACTAACATGGAATCCCCTAAATTACCTCACATGCCTCAAGTGAAAGCTCATCTTAAAACCATCAGTTGTTTAACCCATTCTTCCAATGCCACATCATGAGAGAACTTGGGATACTGAAATCTACCTTGGCAATTAAATAATCAGAGAGGATCCCATTCCCCCAAGCAGCTCCCGCCCGAAAGCAACAGTCTCCCTAGCCTTTGACGTAATCCATGACTGCAAATTTCGTAGATAACATTGTCAAGATAACAATATCTTAGACCTAGATCCAGGAGTGATAAGCTCAACCATATACATTTCTTACCTTTCCAAGGCTAGCATGGCCAGGAGTCATTTTCCCCTTCTCATATAACTTACACAAGCGCCAACCAACAAGAATCATTGCCTGAACATTACCTAGCATCTGAACAAGTTTTTGTTGATTTATTTGAAGAGCAGCCAGTGGTGCTCCAAATTGCTTTCGCTCTAGCAAATACCTTTCATTAAGCAGGATTGAATCATTACTCATATTTAGAAATGATAATTTTATATGAACAGAATAGCAGTTGCCTCATTACCGGTGACACATATCATAGACTCCCATTGATATGCCAATAGGCTGCCAAGCAACCATCACTCGTGAAACGGCAAGCACCTGCAGCCCCGCAGGCAGTATCAAGTGAAAGCAAAATTGCAGTTAACGAAAGTGATTTGACACCATTGGTGATAATAAATGTTGAGATAGAATAGCACAATACACTCTAGACTCAATTCAAATGATAGACTATGTATAAGATGGACTCTGAATAACATGGACTGATGGAAATACAGATGCGTCAAAACAAGGTGGAACTCTTTTCCTCACATGACATCCTGGATTTTATCTAAATTAACATGAACGTAGCACATGAGAATAATAGAACAAGTAATAAGAGACATTCAGCCAGAAGAAAAAGACCAAATGGTAGATCGATAAACAAAGGGTCCAACAGATTGGCATGTTTTCCACACCTTATTTGTGTCCTGGAAAGAGTGACACCGGGAAGCCGATCCATGTCGGCAACAAATACTTTCTTGAGGAGAATATCTGCATTTTGAACCATTCGGAGACCAATTTTGTTCGCTATCTTGGTAGCAGTAAGACCAGGCGTGTCCTTCTTTACAATATATCTGATGACACAATCAGCCAAAAAATAAGGTACAGTAAGCAAGCTGAACTAGCATACAACATCTAGAAAGTCATTAAGCATCAAATACCTACCTCGTACCAGTGTACTGAGCATAATCAGGTACCCAATAATGTTCATGCAGTCTAATTCTGGAACATTTCCATGTTCCATGTTAAGCGATACTAACACACAATCCCCGGCAATTAATACTTCTCATACTTCTCCAGCCTCCAGATGTATCTCTGATAGCATTATACTACTACTTACAGGCCAAACTTTATGGTGGGGCTTTGGTAGTTTATGGGGAATAGAAAGATTGGATGGGAAGAATAAGATAAATTGAGATGATGGACTCATCATCATCTTGGAGCAGCGGGGATGTACATGATGATTATATTCAGTGAAACAACAGAATTGTAAATAATCATTTTGAGCGAAGTGTGGCCTATATCAGCAATAAATTTTCATAAAGCTTTGTTGATGTAATTCACATAACAGATTAAAACTCACTACAAGCATCTTGGAGCAGCGGGGATATACATGAAGATAATATTCAGTGAAACAATAGAATTGTAAATAATCATTTTGAGCGAAGTGTGGCCTATATCAGCAATAAATATTCAAAAAGCCTTGTTGATGTAATTCACATAACAAACATCTTGGAGCAGCGGGGATGTACATGATGATAATTTTTAGAGAAACGATAGAATTGTAAATAATCATTATGAGCGAAGTGTGGCCTATCAGCAATAAAGATTCATAAAGCTGTGTAGATGTAATTCACATAACAGATTAAAACTCACTACAAGCATCTTGGAGCAGCGGGGATATACATGGAAGATATATTCAGTGAAACGATAGAATCGTAAATAATCATTTAGCAAAGTGTGACCTACATCAGCAATAATATTCAAGAAGCTTTGTTGATGTAATTCAGATCAATTCTTACTACAGTCATATTTCGTGTAAGAAACACTGCAAGCTCACAACAGTTTACAGAGCAACTACTCTCACCCATTTATTTGATTTGTCGTCAAGTTTCTGGCAAAGATAACAAGCACATCAGCAAATGTGCCATTTCCAATCCAGCGCTTCTGGCCTTCTAGTATCCATCCTCCATCTACCTATCCGTCACAAAGACAATGCGGACATTTGGATGACATGTGTGGCAATTTAATTTTTTTGTGCATACATCAATTACAATCAGAGAACAACCTTTGTAGCTGTTGTTTTCAAAGAACTTGCATCACTTCCATAATCCGGCTCTGTCAAGGCCTATGACATGCATTCATGGATGATAATCAAATTTCTTACCAAAAACAGGATCCATATCTACAATATTCATCACTATTGATCAGTATCTATCTTACCCAGCAGGCTACAGTATCAAGCCGTGCTAAAGATGGGAGATACTTCTGCTTCTGTTCCTCGGATCCAAGAAGTGCTATATGGCCCCAGATGTTCACCAAAAAAAGTCAATCATCAGATGCAGCAGTGATTTGCAGGTGCTCAGGTAATCAATATCTTGACGTAACCCACCTATTGTTAACATCGCTAAAGAAGAATGCACAAGAATAAAAGTTGAACAGCTAGCATCAACTCTAGCAACTTCTGCAGTAGCGATGGCACTTCCAGTTATGGAGAACCCAGGGCAGCCATATCCCTGATAACAAGAACGTATAAAAAATATATACATTGCCGAGATTGTGATTACCCCAAAATGTAGAAGAAAAAATTTGCATCGACTACCTTGATTGTACCACCGGCAATATGCAATGCTCCAAGCTTTGGTATGACATGGAAAGGAAATTCAGCTTTTTCCCAAAACTAAAAGATGACAAAACTCACACATAACAAATGCAACCTCAGAAAGTGGTAAAACCGCAAGAGTTTCGAAAAAAAAAAAACGTAAACTGTCTCAAAATAACACTAGAACCCCAACAGCCAAACATCATAGAGATAAATCAGACACCTCTGCCATGATTGGAGCTATTTCTTTCTCCATACATGCCCTGACTTTCATACGGATAGCTTGCTCCTCTTGATTCAGCAGTTCATCGAACTGATAATAGTCGGATACTGAAATTTTGCAAAGACAAAATCATGATGAGCTGATCAAAATCTGAGAGATGTCGAAAAGGTTAATGCTCATCTCAACAGTCAGGAAAACATCCATCGTATATCAAGAAAAGCAGGAGATTCCAGCTTCCAGGTCCATGTTCTACAGAGCTATATATACAGGAATACAAAGAAGAAGAATATCTCACCACAAGGTGGAAAAGTGGAAGCAGGTGTTGCCTGGGGAAAGGCCTGCCGCACATCAAGAGGAGGTAAATGAAAATACGAGCTCCTTGGTTCTTTCTGGAGATCTACATGAGTTGGAAATAGATTATCAAAAGCAGCGACAGCAGTTTCAAATGTAATAATACCAAACAAGCAGTCTTAACGTACTCTGGGAGGCGTTGAACCAAACAACAAAAATGAATGTTTTGCTATTACCAGGAAAATGCACCGAGAGATTTAAGGCAATCAATCATCTAGAGGGATCAAAGTTCAAAATCAATGTCTACTGACAATATGAACTTCGAGTCAACTAGCATCAGGCATACAATACAGAGCATCGCCATGAATGTAAGCATCGACACATCCTTCAATTTTGCACCTCTTTCGGACCAAATAAGTTCACACAAAAGAGCTACATAACTGTGTAGGAAATCTGGAGCGGTATCTGTTTATGTGAGCATGAAAGTTAGGTTGTATCGCTTTCACACCCCCCCCCCCCCCCCCCCCCCCCCCCCCCGGCTTCTCATCCACTATTGCAAATTATCATCATCGATTCCTCGTCTCAATCGAAGTGGAGTTCTATCACCAACAACAATCTAAACGTTGATATTGCCAGTTAAACAATATAATTAGCAGCTCGAACAAGTCCTATCAAACACGTAATCAACAATCTGTGCATGACCGTATTCGATTCGCTTCTTTTCTATCACCCGCCCTATCAAGCAACGACTTCTGATCTGAAGAGTGAGGAACATAAATTGACACGTACCATTGGAAAGAATCGCCATGGCAATCCAGAAAGGATGAAAAATTCGCACTCGAACCGGGGAGGGGAGAGAGAACGAGATGCCTACTTTTCGTTTTCTACTTGTGTCGTCCGTACGTGGAGGATGAAGATAGATAGGATCATAGAGTGGATATCTGGCATGTGGCGGATCAAATAAAGATTGTAGTACTAGTGAGGGATTAAGACGCATTAAAGATAAACATGGGACATGACATTTGAGTGTTTTTTCCAGGGGTGACCCAGAATCTAAAGTCTATGGGTCACTATTTTTTTCTAATAAGATAATTTTTTTATAATACTAATAAATGCATATAAAATTTTAAAAAAAATACAACATCCAATTACATTTGTCCTCTTCGGGTCTTCATTGCTTGAAAATGACACATAATAGTTTCATTGCTAATGGTCTCAAAAACATCTCTTTCTACATAAGTAATTAAAACATCATTAAGCACTTCGTCATTCATCTTGCTCCGCAAGTCAGTCTTGATATATTTCATGGCAGAGAATGCCCTTTCAACAGTTGTTGTAGCGACGGGTAGAATTAATGCAAGCTTCAATAGCAAAAATACCCGTGAAAAGTTCAAATGTTGTTTTGTTTCAACCAACTTTCTCGCAAGATCACTAATTCCCTTCAAGTGATAAATCTAGAATCTTCACGCATATTTGCGATGAAATTATCAAGCTGGCAACTAAGCTCTTGGATCTCAATTTCACCATTGAAATCATCTGGATATAGACGAGCCATAACCAACAACTTTGTCTTGTCAAAGCTATAAAATGAATCAGCTGGATTCAGGCAACTCATGCCAATTAATAATTTTGTGTTGACCTCTGAAAACGAGAATTAAGCTCTTGAATTTGCATATCAAGAACTGCATACAAAACACTTACACGGTAGTAATCCTTGTTGGTCACATCGTCAACTCTACGCTTTGATTTGAATCCCCATGTCCAATGTATATGCATAGCATCCATGTCAAGTATATCAATATCATGCTGACAACAAAAAGATGTAACCTTCAAAATGAGCTCTTCCCAACCATCTTCTCTCCTCCTTTGCAATTGTCCTTTAGCTGTAACAAGTAAACTCATAGCATTAACAACATCTTGCTCTCTTTTTTGCAAAGCAATATTCAACTCATTTGTGATTGCTAAAACCTTCTTCATAAGATGCAGCATGAAGATAAATCTAAAAGAATGCAAAGAACCAAGAAGTCCTTGTGCCCTCATTCGATCACTTGAAGATTGGCCATCCATTGCAATATCAACAATCACCTCAACCAAAGATGGAAACAAAGTCATCACATTCAATAAAGACTTGTAATGAGCCCCAACGAGTATCACCAAGTCTATTTAGCCCAAATTCTTGATTCAATCCTTGACCTGTTTCAAGTTCACCCAAGCGACGAGCTTCTTCTTTCCGTGATGCTTGCTTTCCTCGAAGTGCATCTCTATTTTTGAATGAAGGTCCAATTACGTTCAGGACCATACCAACAACATCAAATAGCCATTCAACATTAACATGAGTCCTAGCAGCTGCGACAAGAGTTAACTGAAGCTGATGAGCAAAGCAATGAACACTATGTGCAGATCTATAATCACTCTTAATTAAAGTCCTTAATCCATTCAAATGTCCTTGCATATTACTTGCCCCATCATAGCACTGACCACGAATTTTGTAGGGGCTAAGAGAATGTTGAGCAAGCAAGGAATAAACTGCATCTTTCAAACGTCATAGCACTTGTTTGACCAACATGTACAAGACCAATTAATCTCTCTATTACAAATCCCCTTCGATCAATGTATCTTAAAACAAGAGCCATTTGTTCCTTGTGAGCTACATCTCGAGATTCATCAACTAAAATTGCAAAGTAATCATCATTGATATCCTTTATGATACTCTTGACTGTTTCACTAGCACATGCCTTCACGATGTCTTTCTGAATCTTAGGAGAAGTCATTTGTAAATTTTTTTGGGGCATTCCCCAAAACAACATCTCCCACAGTCTCATCACGCTCTGCATACCAATTCAAGAAAGTCAGGAAATTACCTTTTCTATTTGACGACTCACTTTCATCATGACCTCGAAAAGGTAACCCATAAATCAAAAGCAGTCTTGCAATATCGATTGAAGCATTTAAGCGAGTTCGGTAGTCATACTGGATCTGCGCTGTCTGCTTTACCAAAGCTGTCTGGATGGATTGTTTTTCATTCATAAGATCAATGCACATTCTGGAACACTGATTATGAACACTACAAGGCTCACCAACATGTATACCAAATCTCTCTTTTTTATTCCAATCACTGAAACCTTTAGTTGCATACGTATCTCCTCCACGGTGAGGAAATTCATCAGAGAACAAGTAACAAGGAAGGCAAAACACATCATCTTTCTTAATACTATACTCCATCCAATTATGGTATTCATCAAACCATGAACGAACAAATGCACGTTGTTTGTTAGAGAAGGTAGTTTGAGGATACTTCTTAAGTCGAGGTTGATACGGACCTTTTTGAATATAATGTCTTCTCACTTCATCCCGTACATTAGGATGATAAAGCATTATAGATGGTCTATCTGCTGGATCAGCTGGCAAGGAAGAAACATCAACTTCATTTATTAATGATGGAGGAGTGTCTTCAACAATTTCTTCTACTAAATTTGTTCTGACTGGATATGAAACGTCTTTATCAAGAATTTCGGACCTGACTTCAACATGTTCCACCTTCTCGTGAGTGATGCATACCGGAGATTTAGAGTTTGATGGCTTGAAATATCTATACATTTCTATAATGTAAAATTGGATAATTAGCATGCAAATTATTGTTGCTACAAATAATAAAGAAATACAAAAATCAATTTTTCCACATTATATTAACAAAACTTCCAAACGGTATTTGTTAACTAACAAAAATCCAAATCTTACTTATTACTCATAATTAAAGAAATATGAATACAACATATATGTGCCATAATAACAATCATTTTTAAATTAATAGAAATTAGAACTAGGATTTAGATTTCTAATTTGTAGTTTCATGGAAGCAAATTAAAATCTCAAAACTAGGGAAAATAACTATTAGAACTTGAAGAAAAATAAATTGAATAAAATAAGAAAGTTGAACATTTTACCTTGTTTGATTGCCACTAGGAGAAAGTTAGTGAAGATAAATATTCTTCACGTGTAGAAATGGAGATGTTTGAATTTTTGGAAAACTTTGTTACAGAGAAGGGGAAGTGGGGTGGGGGTGAGAAGACGATGGGGAATTGGTGAATGGGGAAGTGGGGAGGAGAGAAGATACTTTTTCTATTTTGAGGTATGGAGGGGGCGATACTTTTTCTTATTTTGTAATTATATATCAAGTGGGTGGAAGAAGTCCGTAAGTGCTGTAGTTTGGAAAAAGCTTCCATGACAAGATTCTTAGGAAAGTAAATACAGTTGAAAAAATTCACCGGAAGGGATTTGAACCCAAGTGCTAAGCAACCTCTCAAATGCTCTATACCAATAACCATCAACCACTTTGTATAATGGGTCATTTGTTCATATTAATAGGATACTATAATATAAATTTCTAGACATTTTAAATTTAATGGGGTCACGTGACCCCACGTAGGTCCGCCCCTGGTTTTTTCCTTATTTTAGTGGTCTTTTTGGGTCCGAAAAACGGATGAGGCATTGCATTCTTCTATTAATTAGGGCTGTGTTCGGTATGTTTTTTTTGTGTAGTTTGTGGTTGTTTTGGTCTGGTTGGTTTTGGCTGGCTATTTTGGGTCAGTTTTGTTAGTTGTTTTGTGCTGGTTGTTTTGTAGCTGTTTTGAAAAACTAGTGTTCGGCAGGGCGGCGGTTTCGTCTGGCTGTTTGAATAATAAGGTAGTTTTGTGCAGTGAGTTTATCATTTTCGTTGTTACAATTACAAATTTATATACATTTTAAAAAATATATATTAATAAAGTAAAATATATGTAGATATTCAATATAGCCTTTAATAATTATATTCTTATTAATATTTAGTGACAATTAATTTATAATATGTATACATATTAATTTATAAATAAATTTTTTACATATATTTGAAAAATAAAGAAATAAACCATTGTATTTAGAGCAAATATATAGTGTTATATATAAAAATATATGTTATGGATTATAATTAGTATTTAATATAACATTTCAAATGTATTAATACTTAATGGAATAAATAATATCTTTGAAATGAAAAAGCAATTCTTTTAATAATAAAATATTGACTGTAAGCAAATATATATATGTACAGCTATCACTTATTATTTTATTATTAATATTGTTTAATTGTGATAAAATATTTATTTTAAACATATATTTGTAGTTAAAACAATATATTCTATTCAATTAAATATTACTTAATGAAATTCAAAAACATAAATTTAAATTTAATACTGGATATGCCAAGAAATGAAAAATAACGTATATTAGCATAAAATGATTCTTTAATTATTAAGCACGGTATAAAACATATAATAACTTTGATATACTGACAAACCATAATAGTTTGTACAAACAGTTTTGTAATTAATCATTACTTAGCAAGTTGAATACTTATAATTGATATTTCTGAAATATACTACAAATATTTTGTACTCTAATGATATAATTGAAAGTTTACATCGTAATTTTTATTAGTTTGCTCTTTTCCTTGTAGAATATTTTATTAGAATTGATAGATAGTAATAGTTTAAGAGACTATTTATCCGTATCTGAATAAACAATTTAGAAAAACACTACTAGTTTAAAACTATTGTTCTATATTATTTTCATTAATTTATAATTTAGTATACCAATCTTTATAAAAAAAACTAAAAATAAAAAAGGGAAAATAAACTAATTTATAATATATTAATCTATATATTTCAATTTAATTTAATTTTGTGTCAAATTTAATATATAATATCATTTCTAAAATAATTATAAATATTGAAATTTTAAATTAATTTATTAAAAATTAATATTTAAATATCAATTAATATTATTAAAATATTCTCGCCCCTTAATTACAGTTTTCTGGCTCCGCCTGTGTTTACGGTATTCATTATATTTGCAGCATAAATTGTTGGTTGTTTTGTGGTTGTTTTGTGCTGGTATATTTGTGGCTGTTTTGAAATTGTTGTTCGGTGGTGGCGGTTTGACATTTTTTGTCAAAAATGTCAAACTCAAAAATGCCACATTTATACCGGATATATACCATCACCGAACGCAGCCTAGAACTCAAAGGGCATTCCTCAACAAGTTGAGGAAGGATACAGTCTGGAGGATTAACTAGTTTGTGGCTTCCTATGGGCCAATCTAAACCGAGCTTTGCCCAAAGAATCAGCAGAGCGATTACATGTTCTCAGATAGTAATTAACTTTACACCTCACACAGCTTGTTAACAAGCTTTTACATTCATTAATTAGAGGTTTCAAAGGATGAAAAAGGGGACATGCTTGAAATAAATTAACTAGCAGCAAAGAGTCCGAGCAGATTTCAGCATTGTTGAGGTTGAGATCTTTAATAGTCCTAACAGCACCAAGCACGGCCTTGGCTTCAGCATGCAGGACTCCTAGCTCTGCAAAAACTTCCACAAAGCCTATAACCCAATGGCCCCGATGGTTCTGCACTCCACCTACAGCAGCAACACCAGAAACCGAGTTAAGGGCAGCATCAACATTAAATTTAAAGCAGTTAGGAATTGGAGGAGACCAGCAGGACACATCCCTCACTCTTGGCTGGCTTTTGTCCAAAGCAATTGGTGAGCTGCACAACATCTGAGCCCTTTTGTTTTGAGCCATGGCCAGAGTAACCGCTATACGAGGAAGAAACATTCTATGTTCTCTGCCAATCACTTTAGAATTCTCCAGTTCCACAAAGAGAAACATACAATTGGAAATAAAACTCTTAACTTATCATGGTACAAAAAATTGGCAGAATTGAGCAAGTTATCAACAAGCCAACTACATAAATCCAAGCTGTAAAATTTGTTAGTGCAACTCGGTTTAAGAAAAGGATTCCACACCTGCTTAGCAATGGGGCAATCCCTTAAAATATGCAGAATGGATTCCTTCTTACTACAAAAATGGCATGAGCTATCCCTAGTAAAACCCAAATGATGGCGTCTGGAATTAGTCATAATTCTCCCAAGACTCACTCTCCACATGAACACTTTGACTCTCTCTTGCGTTTTCAGATTCCAAATTTTTAAAAGGAAAATTGGTACCAGTATTCGAACAACCAGCCAACAATTTATAAGCAGATGAAACACTATAATTACCACTACTGTCATGCATCCAAGTAATCAAAGTCTCCATCGGGAAAGACCACAAACTTTTTAAGCTCATTACATATATCAGGAGGCAAAAAGGGAGTGATCTTCTCCCACCTCCAACCAGAAGAATTAGACCAGAAGCTAGCCACATTTCCCAGTAATAAATCCTCAGGGACGTCACAAAGAGCCCAATGAAGCAAACACGGTTGAACCGCCCAAAAGTCAGCCCAGAAATTAACCTTGCATTCATTACTAACTACCTACCTAGAACCCCAGCTCAATAACTTCAGAGCATTTACGAACTCCTTTCCACGTAGTAGAGCCTCTAGAAGTATTAGGATTAGGGTACCGCTTCAGCAGCATTTTCAAACAGAGGCTACTCGGCTTTGAGACTAAATTCCAAACTAGCTTGCCAAAGCAAGCTCTGTTCATTTCTTGATTTCCTAATTCCTAACCCCCCCCCCCCTCATTCTTGGGCTTACATATCATATCCCAACGAATATCATGGAAAGCCTTAGTACCCGACTCATGACCCCAATAAAAGACCGGCTCAATCGGTTAATGTTGTCGCAGATATGAGCTGGGAGCAGTTTACAATGCATGGTATAAACAGGAATCGAAGCAAGCCAAGGATAGAGATTTTGCTTTCCAGCCCGATAATCTCTCTTGGATCTTAGCCACAATTAACTTATCAGACTGTTTGTAAGACTTACCTTGATTTAGATAGACATCCAAATACTTACCGAAATCCTTAGATGATTTCATACCCAATTCTAGCTCTAGAATACGGGCCCTTTCCGGACTAAACAGTTTAGAGAGAATAAGCAGAGATTTGTCAAAACTTACTACCTGACCTGAAGCATTACAAAATTCTTCCAAACAATCGCGCATAACACACACTTGCCTAGGGGTAGCTCTACCAAAAAGGACCAGGTCATCCGCAAAAAACAAGTAGGATAAAGAGGTATTCTTTTTACCTAGAGATAGAGGAGACCATACTTTCCTATCAACCCTAGATGAATTAAATGAGAGAGCATATCCATACATAAGACAAAGATAAAAGGAGATAGGGGGTCCCCCTGACGGATCCCCCTACCAGCTACAAAAGAGTCAAACAAAACACCATTCCAGTTTATTTGAAAGGACACGGTGGTGATGCATTGTAGGATAACATTCTTAAGCCTAAGGGGAATACCAAGACAATCAAGGGTATCCTTGATGAACTCCCAAGAAAGGCAATCGTAGGCTTTTGTTAAGTCTACCTTCATAGCAACAAAGCCATCCCTAGCTTTAGAATTTTGCATACAGTATAAGGCTTCCTGCACGAGGATAATGTTTTCAAAAATATTCCTACCCGGAACAAAACTGGATTGATTTTCAGAAATCCAGAAAGGCATGAGGGGTTTGAGGTGGTTGGCAATAACTTTGGCGAGGATCTTGTACTGGACTTTACAGAGAGAGATAGGGCGCCATTGGATGACCAAGGTAGGCTGGTTTAATTTGGGAATCAGAGTGATTATAGTCTCATTTAAGCTGGGATCAAGAAGCTGGTCAGTAAAGACCTTTTTAATAAACTTAACAATATTGCCTCCCACTAAGCTCCAGAAATGTTGGTAGAAACCCGCTGGGAAACCATCCTTTCCAGGGGCATTAAAAGCCTTCATGCCCCTAAGGGCACATCTAATCTCATCTATATCAATCTCTCGATTAAGATCCATCAGATTTTCTGTATTTAGGGGTCTAAACTCACAGCATTCAAGCGGCTCAAGGATCTTGTCAGGCTTCCTAAACAGCTTAGAGAAAAATTCTATAAAAAGATTACAGAGCTCATCAGACCCCGAGACCCAAGTGCCATTACTACTTAATAATTTATAGATTCTATTGTGTTGCCTCCTGATATTGACTTTAGTATGGAAGTATGAAGTGTTCTTATCACCCATCTTGATCCATTTATCTCTAGACTTTTTCCACCAGAAGGACTCCTCCCTAAGCAGCCAAGAATCAAGGTCCTTAGAGAGTTTCTTTTCCAAACCTAAAAGGTGAGTACCTCTACCCTCATCAATTGCCTTTTGAACCCCTTTAAGCCTGGCCAACAACCTCTTTTTATCACCGATAATGTGACCAAAAACCTCTTTGTTCCAGGCCTTTAGGGAATTGCCAAGATCCTCAATTGCGCACCCAAGACCAAGGTCAGGTTTCTAGCTATGGCAAAGAGTCGATCTGAAATCAGGGTGGGAGAGCCAAGCAGCCAGGAATTTGAAGGGTTTACAACCAGATATGGATGAGCTCCTAGGGGACAAGGTTAGGGAGATAGGGCTGTGATCGGAAGCAAAACGGGGAAGGATCTCAGTCTTGGCATTAGGGAATAACTGAAACCAATCAACCGTACTGATAACTTTGTCCATGCAAGCACTGTGTCTACCATTAGACCAAGTGAAACCATTCCCAACAGATTTTAATTCCAAAGGATTATTACTATGAAACCAATTTTAAGAAATGCTTATCAATCCCGAAATTATTGTTTCTAAAATGATTTCTGTCATGGGGGTTCAGAGTGGCATTAAAGTCGCCACCCAAAATCCACGCAGAGCCAGGGGGAACAAACAGGTTATCCAGTTGATTCCATAGGTCTTTCCTAGAAGCAGCAGAACGACAAGCATAGATGGTAGTAAATAAAAACTTCCTATTCCCAGACATTAACTCACAGTGAATGAATTGAATGTTATGGCAGATAATCCAGACATTAACACAACTCTTCCAAAGTAACCAGATACCACCACTAAAACCACATGCATCAACCCTAAAACTGAAATCAAACCTCAACTTGGAACAAACAAGTTTCGTTGTATAACCACTAATTTGAGGTTCGATAATAACAAATAACTCAGGTTTTTCACGACGACACAAATCTTTCATAGCACGATGAAAAGCAGGTTTCAGCGCACCCCGCACATTCCAAAAGATTATTTTATTAGGCATAAAATTCATAAATAAGGAAAGGTTAGAATTACGTACCATCCTTACCTTCCTGGAAAAAACCAGGGCTGGAAACATCTGGGTGACCGATCGACTGGGGGCTTGAGATCACCTCTCTTGAACGACTATTGGCGAGAGAGGATGGGACCTGGAACTATAACTCGTGGCTTGAATACCAGGATTAGGAACATCGTGCATGGGATCCGGCGAAACTGGAGTCGCGCTCTTCTTTGAAACCAATGGAGAGGGACGGTGAACTTTTTCAACCCCCTTCACCCGAGAAATGGGATTAGGAGGATTAACCTCAGGGGCGGCCGCTTCACGAACAAAATCGTCACTCTTCAGGACCCCAAAACGCGAACCGTCCAAATTAGGTTTGGGGTCAAGAGCCGTGCCACCTGAAACTCTTTGATGACTCTTGGATGTGTTCCGTCTTTTTGGAACCATCCAATCCCCAAAATCATCTACAATATGAGAGATTTGGGATTCTTTGTCGGGGGAGATCAATTTTACCCCTTCCTCTAAACGAGCTTCGCTTTCTGAATTCTTGAACGGACAAGAGGAGTCCTTATGGCCGTAACATCCGCAGCGGAAACACACCATATGCAAACCCTCGTACTCTATCTTCATGACTTTATTTCAGAAACGATACTTCGCCAACAAAGGTCTTGTGAGGTCAACTTCTATTGCAACCCTAGCAAATCTTGACTTGCCGAGAAACGAGGAAGATAAGTCGACTCTCTTTACTTTGCCAACCTTAGAACCAACAATCGACAGAAAATCTTCGTTGTAGTACTCACTGGGCAGATCTGGGAAACGAACTAAAACTTCTAGACTTGACAGGGCCTCAGAAAAAGGATTAAAATTGGGTCGCCAACGTCGGATAGTCAGATAGTGGTCCATAATGGGCCATGGGGCTTCCGACAGGACAAAACGCAAGTCTTCACTATTTGCAAAAACGATTCTAAAGAACCCATTGGATAGATCGTCCATCTTGAATTCCCCCTTCAGTTTCCACCTGTTTTGAAGCCTGACAAACAGGATATGCATTGGCAAAGTTTTACCCAGCAGCTTCACTATTACCGCATCACGCCATGGCATCCTGAATTTGAGCTTTTGTTCCTTGGATAGAGAGATCGTAGGGCATCTTGGGTCTTCATCGTCCATGTCTTCAAATTCGTCATCTGAGTTCGTCGATTAAGGGATTAACCATATCCTGATCTATTGATGGAGGCAGGCCAGACACCATTTCTTTGAAAGAGGGTGCCTGATGTTGGGTCGAGTCACTCGCCACTATCTGTGTCGTCGCTTGATCGGCAAAACCACCCGAACTCCTCGGTTTCTTCACGGGGACAAACTCACTATCGGAGGAAGCCATACTGAAAAGACGGATCAAAACAAGACCACCAGAAACGGAAAGAATCAGAGGAGAAAGAGGAGAGAGGAGGGAGATTCACTAGAGGAGGTCACGAGGAGTGCCCTGCTCTAGCTGGACGGAGCAAGAAAAACGGACCACCACATCCACATTTAAGATCTTCTGTGTTGCCGACAAGCCTGAGTTTTGCATTGAATAAGCTAGAAGTTAGAGAATCCATTATTATCTTTTGCAAAAACATTCAAATTTTATTCACACGGCAGAGAAAAAAATTACAGTTGTTGTTCCTCTATTGCCGATGGAGCTTCTGAGTTAGGAAGTACTGCAGGAAACAAAAAAAAAGGGAAGGGAAATACCAATGACTCTGTGTAGCAGGGTGATAAGTGTGAAATGTATCTACTTTTAGGACTATAATTCTTCCTATTTTGATAACAATTCATGTCATATTCTCACTTATCATATGTTTTTCCTTAGATTTATGTTTTGATGTGAACTGATACATTTTATATGTCAAAAGCAGGTAAAAGTTATAGAATTGTATTCTTCACTTCACTAGCTTTGCAACGTAACAAACGGGGAGCAAAACGGAATCCAAACGAAGAATCTGGAGCCTGTTTATGATGAAGTGCTGAACTGTCTCCTGTCCGGGTGAGCTGTCCGGGTCATTGACCCGGACACCTTATTCCTGTCCGGATTTCCCACCTGGACACAGGTCCGGACAGCTCAAAAATGCTCTATTTTGAATGTTTCAAGCGTCCGGGTCAGCTGTCCGAACTTTAGGGTCGGACGCAAGTCCGGACACCTCAGAAGATTTCTCGAATAATCGCGTCTGGACTTGCATCCGGACAAGTGGGTCGGACGTCTCACATACCCGTCCGGACTTCAGATCCGGGCGCTCATCCGGACGCGTCAAATGGAGAATCTCACGCGACGAATACAGAGACGTCCGGACTTGCTCATCCGGATGCAAGTCTGGACGCGGCAAATAGAGCAATTCACAACGCGCGTTTCTATCAGATTGAAAGGATAAATATTTTTTAATTAACGATAGATCAACGAGTCTGCTATATATACAGAGAGGAAGACCACGATAGGGACATGCTCCACACGCCCACACTCAGTCAGGGGCTTTTGCCCTGCATCGATCCCCAGTACACCATTCGATCGCTATACAAATCCATACATCCCATTCACCAATTCACGCCCCGTAGCCACGCATTGCTCCCGACTCCACACACCAATACTACCCAGCCATTCACACTATCACACCCACCAACTCCATCACCCCACACATATCCATCACCATCACCACTATCCATATGTTATTTTTGTTACATATTAATGTTTTCTCTTTTATTTATGTTATTTTTATATTTATGTTTGAGTAGTTAGATTAGCTCCCTGGATTGGGGTAGCAAACCGGATCCTTATATTTATTTTGTAATCTTTTTCTCTGATTATAATTGCAGTAGTTTAATTCCTGTTCTTCATGTGCTTTAATTCTCTAGCTAATTATTAAAGCAATTTTGTAGTTTTCTAATCAAAATGCGGCATTGAGATTAGTTAACAAGACATGGGAAGTTAAACCGGATTAACGACTAGAAGCATGGTTTGCCTATAGGTTAATTTGTCTCCAATAGGAATTGTGTTTAATGCTATTAACTTGATGTAACTTGGGCATGGTTTGCGGCTTGTTATTTCAGTTAGTTAGGGTTCGTTGTACAAGGACCGGTCAACGAACTAATTATAATTCCTGAGTTTATTGCAGAGTTAGGGGAGAGTTTATAGATTAATAAAGTGAAGGTTTGTAGAACAATCCGGGGTGCTCCTTTATATTTAAAGTTTCAATCTTTATTTAGTTTATTTTTATCTTTTTACCGTTTCATTATTTTATTATTTTATCTTTGTTCGTTGAGTTATTCTTTTTATTAAATTAAGTAAAACATGAAAAAACGACGTTTAATTTCCTGTTTTCTTAGTTTAGTTTCTCAGTTAGTTAATAAATTGTCAATTAATTGAACGAGGTCCCTGAGATCAACAACCCCCATTCAATTCACTATTTGACAAAACGATAGGTACACTGCCTAAGTAGAGATAGTTACATATTTCTACTAACATAGGGAGTATGCTCCTTTTCGATGGGTCGGTGTTGAAGAAATAATGAAGAAGATGGGCAGGTGAGCGAACATCGCTGTAATGAAGAAGTTGTAGTTGATTGTGGTTGACGGGCAGGGGAAAGGAGAAACATCAAAGGGTATTCCTGTATATTGCCTTTGTTAACTTCACAAATATTTAAGGTGCCAAACGAACGGCCATGAGAAATTTACACCAATTGGTGAGCTTTTCAAAAGCAGATTAATGCCACATTAATCTAGTTCCAAATGTGGCCCACAACCATCGAACGGTATCTTGGTGAAACAAAACGATTACAAGGATGTCGAAAGGAGAAAGGACGACACGTTACATTGTTTTTTTAATACTCAAGTATTAAAAGAAATCTACCATATTGCTCTTAGCTTGAATTTTTAAAAGTTTTCATATATATCTTTACACCTCATTATCTCTCCAACTCATTTCAAATTTTTATAACTCTCTATCTCTCTATATCATCTAACTTCAACGGGACGGAAGCGGGAGCGGAAGGCGCACTTGGGGTAACACCAGCTCAAATTTACTTGTCCAAGTATTATCTTCATTCCTAATTTACAGTTTTTGGTAGATCCAGACTCAACATATAACATAATAGGAAAAAATGTAAAAAAAACGTATGAAAACCGGACGAGAAAGCACCACCGGGAGACGGATGTTGACGCCCACGTAGAGGGGCCGCGTCAATGTGACGCTTCACTAGGTGTGGAGCAACGGGCGATGAGAGAAGGGGCGTGACGACGAGCGATGGAAGAAGGCGGGTTGTAACGTGAGGAACAAAACACTGGCGTCGACGTCGATGAAGAGGGAGTGTTGGAGCATGGAGATGTTGCAGAGATAGTCAACCACATCTATTGATTCAATCACACTTCTCTAAACAAGACAGAGTCAGTCAACCTTCAAAGTTCGAGAGAGTCCGTCAATTAGTTGCAAAAATAAAAAAGCAACAACACCGACCTTCCAACGGTCCCCAACGATCAAACTTGGACCGGAATTCTCTCAACTTTGCAGAAATATGAAGACTTGGCTCATGTTTTCGATTATCACGCTTTGAACGAGTTAGTTCCTGAATTTTAGGAACTAACTCTGTGCAACGGTCAAGCCTAACATCTGTATAAATAGGCTTGTAATACCATTTGTCTCTTTACGCTTTTTGATAGAATTTTCTAAGAGAAACATCCTAGAGAGTTGTGTTTGTATTATAAAGAGAGAGAAAAGTACTAGATTCATTTATTCACATCGATAGAGTCATTCTCGGTAGGTCCTAGTCTCATCACACTTATCATTGTGCTGATTAGAAATTATGTTGAATAGGTGAGTGAGAACCACTAAGTAGATTTCTTCTACTTAGTGGCAGTGTAAGTTGTTTTTGTTTGACAAGAAAATAAAGATAACTTATATTTTGTATCTTGCTGAGTTCGTTTAAGTATTTCCATCTTTTGAGGACATTTTCTACTTAGTTCGATCGAGTGTTTCCACATCTCTAGTACTTCTACATACTTAGTTCGATTGAATCAAACCGTCTCACAGACTCACACCTTGAGTTGGTTTGAGTTAGTTGTCCAGAAATGTTCAAAAGACCAAGATATATCAATTGAGAAAAGTGAACCAACAACACATGTGTTCACATAGAAGTTGATAGAGTTCACGACAAAGTCTTGTTGAAGATAGAAATATGAATAAGATAATAAGACATAAACTGAGCTATAAAGAGGCATTAATTACGCAGCATTAATGAAGCCATCAAACTAGGCAAGTGGACATCACAAAGAGCAACCGACCACCTGAACTCATGCCTCCAACGTGTCCAACCGGTGAGCGACATGTGTCATGGCTGCGCCTACAATCAAGTTGGAGATCAGCCTACCTTGTGCATAGTTATTCTGTTGGGAACAAGTGGCAACCGACTCCTAGTGTATAGCTCATTACAGATTGGTCATTTTAAGTTAACTTACTTATGTATATATATTCAATGCATGTTGCATTGGATAAGTAAGTGATACACACGTGAAAAAGAAGAACAACAAGTATAAGCGTGAGTCATACAATGTGCTTCTGAGTGCGTGTGTCTGCTAGAGAGTTAGTGAGTGAAGTTAAACTATGTATTCAACTTAATAATTTTGGTAGTTGGTAGACTGACTAGTTAGGGACGGTTGGGGAACCATAGGCCTGCTATCAGGAAGGGTAGAGGACTTTGGTGATAAGTCCTAAACTGTCCCGGAGTCCATAGGTTGGTTGGAGGGAGATTGAGTGAATTTCTAGTGTATAAATTCTCAATCGAATAAGAGATTCCAGTTTGTGGTTATCGCATCTCTACTTAAACTACCAAGTTGCTTGACTCAACAACACATCCACGACAGGTCAAGGACGCATTGGAGCACTAGCTAGTTTCAGCTCTTTATGTCCTCGGCCAAGATCTATGATTTTGAACTCCATTTCAGCCATATTTTAGGAAAGGAAAAAGGAACTAATTTAGTGTCTTTTAGACTCTGTAACATAATCAAGAGCTTAATGCACAAAAATGCTCCTTAAGAAGAAAGATTTACCTTTCAAGCTCAAAATGAGATTTCTTCCTCAAATCTCGGCCAAGTAGGGAAAATTATGTAGCATGTTAGATATAGTATAGATCTATGGACATAAGGTAGGTTAAGACACTTAGAAACCTTAAACCATGACTTACCCTTGAAGTCACCTTTGGAGTGTTGTTCCTCCTTGAAATTTTGGCCAACAAAGGAGCTAGAAGAAGATTCATTTTGTATATGAAAAGATGAAGAATATGTGTGGAAGAAGCTAGTATTTTTGGACTTTAAGAATTCAAAGGAGAAGATGGAACCTTAAGGCACTTTTCTTACCTTAAGCTAGCTTAGATCTTCTTTTCTCCAAGCTTGAGCGATTTATGAATTTTTCTCCAAAACTTTATTGATTTCAGCCTTGGATAAAGAAGGAAAGTGGCTTGTTGTGTTCTCCTTGTTTATTTCATGAAGAGAAGAAGAAGATTTGGGTATAATGGAAGTGTGGGTCTAGCTCAACATTGAAGTGTTCTTCAAGAACTCAAGAGAAAGATGAAGGAAGCTCAAGGAGGAAGAAGGCTAGTGTTCTCGGCTAAAGGAAGAAGAAAGGAGTTAGAGTTTATCTTGGTTTGTTTAAATGAAGAGGTAATGAGTTGTCATATGATGACTAAGGCCATATAAGAAGATATTTTCTAAAGTGAGAAACAAAGTTGGAACTTCTAAGTGCCACCTAGCCATTGTCGCCCAACTTATAACATGGAGGGGTGAAATGGTCATTTTGTGTGTTTATAATATTATGACTGCAATGTTGTACATTTTGGACTTGTTTCAAGTGTTAGGATTGTAACACATGTTATTACCTTGTCCTTAGGTGTATTTCTAAGTGGTTATTGCACTTATAAATTATTTTGACTATATAAAATATTGTACATAGTCTTATCACATTGTGTGTGATCTTAGTTCATGTATTAATGTGTTACAAGTTACATTAACTTCGAGAGTTGATTTCTGGTTATTAATGTTCCCTCGTTAGTCCATTATTCCATGTGGGGTTTAGTGCCCATTTTGGACTATACATATTTATTTATGTATGTATGTTTAGAGGTTATAAAATTCCTTAATGCATTAGGCTCATTAGCCTTTACCATTTAATGGCTAGCCATTGATTAAACTCTTCCCTTTAATTAATCCCTTATTAATCAAGGTAACTAATGTTTGGGGTATTGCATAATATCTGTGTAAGGTGGGGAGGTCGGGTCATCTAGGATTGTAGAGTCTTGCATGAGGGTAGTGACCGGTTTACATGAAGCAATGTTAATTATGTTCAAAAGATCTAAAATATACTGTTTTTAGTAGAGATAAAGGCATGAGGGAGTGCGGGTGACTTGGACACCTAGGAAATAGTGAATTGCCCCCAAATCTTTGATGGGAAACTCAGTAGTAAGGGAAGTGATGAGTTTGGAAAGGAGGGTAGAAGAGGAGCCAGTAATTAACACATCATCCACATAAACCACACATACACTAAATCAGTCCCCTACTTGTAGATAAACAGAGATGGGTCTGATTAAGAATACTAAAATCCAATATGGATGAGATAGGAACTTAGGCGAGAGAGCCAGACCCTAAGACTTTGCTTGAGCTCGTAGAGAGCTCTTTTGAGTTTACAAACATGGTTAGGGTAATCCTTACTCACAAACCCTTATGGTTGCTTAATGCATACATTTTCCTCCAAATCTTTATGCAAAAAAAGCATTGTCCACATCTATATGACGAATAGGCCAATCTTGAGCAGTGGGAAAAGCTAGGACTAGACGAATAGTGGTGACTTCCACCACTGGACTGAATGTTTCTGAGTAATCAATACCATAGGATTGAGAAAAGCCCTGAGCCACCAATCTAGCCTTCCTTCTTTCAATGCTACCACCAGAAGTTCTCTTGGTCTTTAAAATCCACTTAGTGCCAGGACATTCATTGTGTGATCAACGAGAACTAAATCCTAAGTCTGGTTTTTGATGAGGGCATTATATTCCTTTGTATAGCCAATTGCTATTCAGGATATTTCATAGCTTGGGTAAAAGTGGGTTGATCTGGAACAGAAAGGGTAATGGAAGTGTGATTAAGCCAATTAATTGTGCCATCTGTGCGCACTTTAGGTCTCAAGGAGTTAGTTTGTGTTCTGGTGACCATGGGGTGTGTTGGGGGAGGTGGTGGATGAGGTGAGGGAGAAGGAAGTGTCGGAGGAGAATTTGTGACAAGGAGAGGAGATGGTAAGGTAGTGGAGGTAGATAATTGATAAGTGGTAAAAATATATACTTTGAAGGGTTATTCTCTCATGCATTTTACATGGTTTATAACATAGTATCACCATGTTATAGAGTATTTTATTTATCGCAAATTCGAGCATGGCGATGTCGCCACCTTCTAATATGGAGATGGTGCCACATGTCAGTACTCTATTAGATGGAAATAAAGAAAAAAGAAAAAAGAGAAATATATGTACACACGCACACATGAGAGGAGAGAGAGGGAGGAAAGAATTTTTTATTTTTTTTCAAAATGTCATAACTTACAAAATATAAGTGTAAAAATAAAACAAATTATACCATTGTTCATCATTTTTCGTGCTCTTCAAAATAAGACCAAACATGAATATGTTTTGATAAATTTTAAATTTTTTATTTTTCATATGTACATATTTTTTAAGATTCATTGTGAATCTTAAGTTTAAGAAAAGTGAATCAAATGGTGTTATAAAGTGAATCAAAGGTTGTTAAAAAGTGAATCAGATAGTTGTTTAAAAGTGAAAAAAGATGTTTAAAAAAGCGAATCTCATAAATAGAGATTGTTTAACTAAAGTGATTCCGATTGTTTGACTAGTGTGAATCAGAGATTTTTGAAAAGTGAATCAAAGGTTGTTAAAAAGTGAATCACAAGTTGTTACAAAGAGAATCAAAGTAATAAGAGTGAATCTCGTAAGCATAGATTAAGAGGTTTAAGAAATGTGAATCAGAGGTTTTTATAAAGTGAATCATGCGTTTAAGCAAAGAGAATCAAATGTTTAAGAAAAGTGATTCTCGTAAGTAGAGATTGTTTTAACTAAAGTGAAGAAGAGGTTTAAGAAAAGTGAATCAAAGGTTTAAAAAAAGTGAATCAAAAGTCTTTTAAAGGTGAATAAAAGGTTTACGAAAAGTGAATATTTTGTTTAATACTAGTAAAAGTTAATCATACCACAAACTTATGCAAGGGTGGTTTTGAGGGTGTTTTGGGGGGGGTAGGGTAATCTTTTGGCATTAGTTCTACACTTTATATTGTCGTCACTGACTCGACAGTTTTTTTCGATCCTAAACCCTGTACTACAAACCCTAAAAATGCCTTCGACGTTTTAGCTATCCTAGGGTGGTTTTTTGGGTGTTTAGGCGGTAGGGTAATCTTTTTGGCATTATTTCTACGCTTTATTGTTGTCACTGACTCGACAGTTTTTTAGCTATCCTAGGGTGGTTTTTAGGGTGTTTGTGGTAAGATTCATTTTACTAATGAATATGGTTCATTTTATTATTAAAAGATTCATTTTAATAATGAAGATTCACTTTAAAAATACCTAATATATATTGATTCTAAAAACATAAAATTTTAAGTTGACCAAAACATATCCATGATGCATCTTGTTTTGAAGAGCACGGAAAATGATGAACAATGATATAATTTTTTTTATTTTTGCACTTTTAGTTTGTAAGTTATAACATTTTGAAAAAATATTATTTTCTCTCTCCTCCTCATAAATTCACATTTAGCCCATCCAGACTCCTTCGTGTACGCGCGTGTGTATGATTTTCCCCCTTCTTTTTTCTTTTCTTTCTATTTTTATTTTTCCTTTATTTATTTTTTCATTTATTCAGCCAACCACAATTTGACACAAATCTGTCTCCATACTACAAGGTAGCGCAATCTCCAGGGTCGTCATTCCGTTTATTTATATTAGTGAACTTGCACATTTTTATTGCATTTTAGGTATATGCTCCCAAATTTGACATTGTTTACCGTCTAAGCTAGCAAGTAAGCATGCAAGCAAGCTGGTGAAAGTAGTCAAATGCAAGCAAGCAAGCAGACAGGTGCAATCAAGCAGGTGCACGCAAGCAGGTAGGTGCAAGCAAGCATGCAAGCAAACAGGTGCAAGCAAACATGCAAGCAAACAGGTGCAAGCAAGCAGGTGCAGGCTGCTTGCTCTCCACGTAAAATTGCATGCACGTAATTGTGCAGCTCCAGCTGATTGTGTCACATGTACATGCACAAGCATGCATACTGCCATGCATCCATGCACATAATTCAAGCAGCTACACTCATGTAGCCTTGCACCAGCCATCCACGTAAATTTATCCAGCCATGCATGCGAGTCTTCATCCGCCCACAAGCTCCAGGCATCCAGCACGTAAAATCCTCCCTTCATGAATGTAAAGTACCTCACCCATGCACCAAGGTGCAGCTGCTCACGTAATTTTGAAGTTCAGCAAATAGAAATCAGCAACATGCACGTAAGGATGTAGTAGGTAGCCTTCAGCTAGCTCACGTACAACTTCAGCCATGCACGTATATCCCTCCAGCCATGCAATAATGTTGTGCAGCCATGCATGTAAATTAATCCAGCCCCATGCAAGCATCCCCTAGCTTTGTTGCACGTAAAGAAGCGGCACTCGCTTGGCTCACGTGAGCTTCCAGCCAACCCACGCGTACATGCAGAAAAAAAAAGGATGGCTGGCATATAAAGCAAGCACGAGAGATATGTGAGTTGTACGTATGGCTCTTTTGCCATGCAAGCAAGGATTGTTCTCGACATAAACCTCAAAATGCCTCACGAACGACATGCACTCAGCAACATCAGCATAGTGGGGTTTCATTTCTTTTATCGGCAAGAGAAGACAGAGGCGAGGGGATTAAAATTAAGAGAGGGGGTGCGAACTTTATGGGAAACATTCGGCAATTGGAGACGCGAGAATAGAAGGAGAGGACGGACAAACAGAGAGAGAGGCGAGTAGCGACAAAAAAGAGAGAGTAGATTTGAGGAAAAACGATAGAAAGAGAAAAACAAGAAGACAAATGAGAAGGACCCACTTCCATAAAAGCTTCTTCAACAACCCATGGCTATCTCATATACTTTTTTTTCTTTATTTGTCTAATGTTTGAGTAGTCTTATTTTGTACCTTGGGATGGGGGTTTGACCCCAAATCCCCAAAGTAGTAGTACACACAAGGAGTCAAGCACCACACGACCGCATCTCTCATGCATACAAGGACAAAATAATTCAAGAAGATCGACAAACTCATGTAGACTTTCACATCCACACAAGCAACCAGCTCACGACAAAAGCATAGCTCATCAATGTGCAAGATAACAAGATAAGTCAAGGGCTCTTAATAAGAATTTATTACATAGCCATAATGAAGTCTAAAGAGAGCATTTATGAGCATTAATGAACCAGACAAGATCAAGCAAGTATAGAGTGCTAGTGGTGACCGACCACTTGAGTATTTTCCGCCAACGTGTCCAGTGACAAGGCAACACGTGTCTTGACGGCTCCAGATCAAGCTAAAGATCAACCTACTTTCGAGCGTGGCTATTATGCTAGGAGATGAAGAAGTAATCGACTCCTAGAGTCTAGGAGATCATAGGTTGTTAGTTATATCTTAACTAACATGTATAATTCATGCATTATGTCCTATGTAAGTGAGCTTGGCAAAAACATAAAAAGAGAGAGATAACCACACTACAAGAAAAATCAAATTTAGCTACCACTGTATATCAGTAGCTAAATCATCAGTTTTGGTAGCTAAACACAACGGGCTACCGCATTTTATGATTTAGCTACTGATATACAGTGGTAGCAAAGGTCCTAGTGGCTAAATTAAAAATAGCTACCGTTTTGAAATGCGGTAGCTATTTCGCTTTGGCCTCGCTACTACTTTTCCTATAGCTAGATATTGCTACCGTTTTAGAATGTAGTAGCCAAATGGCTACCAGTGTAACAGTAGCAAAATGGCTTCGAGTATAACAGTTGCAAAATCGTTACTAGTGTAGCAGTAACAAAATCGCTACTAAAATATGGGTAG
The DNA here is from genome assembly GCA_023374045.1 of Limonium bicolor. Classification (NCBI taxonomy): domain Eukaryota; kingdom Viridiplantae; phylum Streptophyta; class Magnoliopsida; order Caryophyllales; family Plumbaginaceae; genus Limonium; species Limonium bicolor. The sequence continues at coordinate 49,737,401 of CM041777.1, forward strand.
CAAAATGGCTACTAGCAAAGCAGTATCAAAGTTGCTACTAGTATAGCAATAACAAAATCTATACTAGAATGGTATATATATAGCTAGCTCTACACTACTACTGAACAATGGGCACCACCACCATTCAATCCCACAAGAAGTGAGAGTCATGTGCCCGCGTAACTTGACTTATTATGTGTACACATCTAGGATCGAACCTTACAACGTATGAGTATAAATAGATCTCCATACCAATGACATATTTAATTCAAACTAGTGTGTTAAAATGTGCATAGAGCAAGAATCGATCCCCTGATGTTTGGGATGAATATAGAATGTCTTAACCATTGTGCCATGATAGTTATTCACATCATATATAGAAACTACGTGTATATATTGAATGTTTGATACTGTAAATATAAATGGAAGTTTTTGCCGAGACATGATCAAACCAGGGATATAAAAATTAATAAAATAGATTATGGCCGATTATATAATAAACAAATTAATTTAATGCAACCAAAATAATAAAGCTAATAAAAATTTAAGTATATTATTGGCTTAAAATTATAAAAAATTAAAAAATATACATATATATCTTTTAAAAATCTTTGAAATGTCAGAAATTATACAAAAAAGATAATATATTATGTAAAGTTACTTATATAATTAAGATTATATAGTGTTAAAAATACTAATTAATATACATCATTACATGAAAATTAAAACTTTTAAATAATATATTTTGTTTTTGTAAATTTGTATAATATATATTTTTATAAATTTTAATAGATGTATAATATTGTATAATCTTGACTAATTTAAATTGTTTTAACTTTACTATTTTTCAAAATCCTATTAATTTTGTGTTGTTTTGTAAATTAAAAATATTAATTTATCGTATATTTATGTATGTTTTATTATAATTTGAATACTTTTTAACATTTTATAAATGTATACACATACATACATATATATATATATATATATTATATATATATATATATATATATATATATATATATATATCAACTTACTTTGCAAATTTTAACCTACACGCCAACTAATTTAAATTGTTATTAGTTTTAATTTTTTATGTTTTATTAGTTTATGTGGCTTTTGTAATAAAAGTATCATATAGTAATAAAAACTGTATTAAATTAAATATATAAACACACACACATATATATATATACACTTAACTAATTAAATTATTATTACTACTATTTTTATATTAATTTTGTAAATTTTAATCAAAATATGTACTAATTTAAATAATTAATACTTTTACTCTATTTAATAATGTATTAATATGTGTGATACTTTGAGACTTAAAATATTATAATATCAAAAATATATTATGTTAAATATATCTTATATGATAAAATAAATTCTAGTAGTAGTATATAGTTTAATTCTTTTCACGAATTAGACAATTTTTATTTAATTATTTTTTTTTTCAAAATTTTGATAGCTAAAAGCTAACCAAATACATATTGAAAAATTTTAAAAATTTAAAAATTTTATAAAAAGATAACATGTCCACTATGGCAGTAGTAGTATAGGTTAGTATTTCAAACTATATATGTAGTAATCACAAGTTTAAGTTATAAGAATAATAATTTTGATACCGCATTCATTTGTTGTATTCTAGCATAATATCTACTAAAGTTATTAGCATATTAGTCAATAGCAATTTCGAAATTGAATTATATACGTATCACACATTTAAATTATAAGAGAATTATAATTTTGCTATCACTTAAAAATATTAGCTATCATTTTTTATAATGTAGCACAATATTAGTCATAATCTCATTAACATCATTAGTCGGTAGCAATTTCATACTTAAAGATAGTAACAATTTTTATGCTTGCTAAAAATATTCGCTACCGACGCCCAAACAGTAGCAGAATGGCAACCGTGATCAGTGTTAGTAGCAATTTTATTAACTTAGCTTATCTATTTGGTAGTAGCAACTTAGCTACTAGTTATATATTTTTCGCTACTGCTGCTTTAATAGTGGCACAATAGCTACCATGATTGAATTAGCCACATCTTGCAGTAGCTATTCCGTAATTTAGCTACCAACATTGGTAGCTAAATTGTTCTTACAAAAAGAACCAAGATGAAATCAAAATAGCAACTACTAATGGTAGCTGTCTTGTCAGGTGATAGCGATTTGGCTACCGTTTAAAAATCTAGCTACCATTGTCGTTGTTTGTAGCAAAATAGACACCGCTATGTTAGTACCATTAAAAATCAATAGCAATTTTTGAAAGTAGCTACCAATATATGTGTGGTAGCAAATCATTGGTAGCTAAATCTGTTTTTCTTGTAGTGCCAGAGCAAGTGTGGGCCAGACTAAAGTGTGTGTAAGTGCTAGGGAGTTGGTGATAAGTGCGAAATATATATACTTTTAGGGCTTTAAGTTTTCCTATTTTTATAACAATTCATGTCATATTTCACACTTATCATATGTTTTTCCTTAAATCTATATTTTGATATGAACTGATGTATTTTATGTGTCAAATGCAGGAAAAATACATTCTTCATTATATATATATATATATACCCAGTGGCGGATCCAGAAATCTAGTTTAGGGGGGCTAAAAAAAATTTTGACACCCAGAAATTGTTTAGGGGGACTAAAAAAATTTTTGACACTAATTTTCTTTAAAACTTTATATTATGTTGTATTTTTTAAAAATTTATAAGAATAATTTGACAAATTTTCAAAATTTTCGGAGGGCTAGAGCCCCCTAGCCCCCCTCCCGGTCCGCTTCTGTATATACCACACACACGTATATATATATTACACATATATCACGTTCAGCAAATTGAAAGGAAGCACATGTGTGTGGTGGATTGATTTTCATCAAAAACGAACGTTGTTATATATATCAATTACATGCAGAATTATCAATAATAGTCACAACAATCCATGCACACCGGCACAGATGGAAGTTGGAGTATACATATTATATTTTTTTTTATTAGTAATGTTAGACGCCAGGCCTGTATAGATTAGAGGGTAACAAAAATAATGTGCTGTACAAGATTCGTAGCAGATAGGCACTACTTTACTACACACACCAACAACAGTATGTTTCCCACAGACCCCATTGCACGTAACACCATAGAGGGCTTAAGGTCCCACTACCAGCTACCCACATATATAGACTTTCATGCACATACGATAATCCTCAAGTCCCACCATTTCATTTGCTTTACAATACCCAAGCCGACCCCCCCACATTTACCTACCACGTGGATCATTCACCGAGTTTCCGTATTGATTTCCACTTCTGAAAGATGTCTCTGTCATAGATAAATGAGTGCATTTCCATTGGAGGTATGCTCCCAATTATTTCTAGCCAGCGCCACACCATCACCTTCAGTCTATCCGATAAAGTCTCCACAGGTGAGGTTTGTTGATGAAATACAGCTTTGTTCCTAACTTCCCAGGCGATGAGTAGCAGGATTCGCAGCGTGGCCCTCCAAGCTACCCGGATTCCTTTCTCTTTAACTGCATATTCCCATTGATAGTATATCAATTCACTCACGTTCTGCATTATTCCTTCACGCATATTTAATTCATATATTAATTCATAGTAGTAGTACAACGATTATCTCATAATTTATCATTGTGAATTAATAATCATTGTCGGCTGCTATATAAGAAGATAAGTAGGGTTTGAGAAGGGACGACACATTCACGCCTCGAGAGCGGAGGCTCTGCGCCTCTCTCTTCCAGTTCATTACCATCCATATTCATTCAACGCAGATATCAATTCTCCAATCTACCAGAGCCATACTACATCATTCTCCAGCTCATATACTCCAGCGCCGGTTTTGTTTCTGCTGCTCGCTCTCGACTCCATACACCATCCCATCACCATACTGCACCCATCCATCCTTACATCTCCATATTACCATCCCGTTCATCGACTACCGAAGCCATTCACCCGCGCACGTGGACACCCCAGCCTGTTGCACTTTTCTCCTTGGCGCAGTGAAGTAACAACGGTGCGACGCAGCAAGTCAACCATCGGTGCGAGTAAAACAGAAACGAAACCGGAGTGAAATTTTGGACTTTTTCTTGTTATTGTTTTTTGGTTACAAGTTATTTATGTTATATTTAGTTGTTTGTTAAACCATGAGTGAGTAGTTTTTACTTAGCTTCCTAGGGAAGCGAGTCTTTTCCTGAGAATTCATGTTATGCAAGTTTGTCACTATTATTATAATTTTACAATAGTTTGATTCCTGTCCTTAATGCGCTTGGATTTTCTGGCCAATTTTCTAAGTGATTTTTGTAGAATTTATATCCAAATGCGGTGCTGAGATTAAGTTCTAGACATAGGAAATTAAACCGGATTAACGACTAGAAGCATGACTTGCCTATAGGTTAATCTGTCTCTAATAGGATTGTGTTTAATGCTTTTAACTTGAATTAACTTGGGTATGGTTTGCGGCTTATTATTTCAGTTAATTAGGGTTCGTTGTACATGGACCGGTCAACAAACTATTTATAATTCCTGAGTTTATTGTATAAAAAAGTGAAAATTGATATTAATTGAATTCGACGGAATAGGCGGGTGGAATAACCCGGGGAGTGTTTTTAATTCACTAGATTTTTAAACCGATATTTGTCTTGTTTATTTTTATCATTTTATTATTTTATGTTGGTTATTTGAGTTGAATTAATTGAAAATCTGAAAAAGTGATAATTTCCCGTTTCCTTAGTTTATTTTAGTTTCTCGGTTAGATTAATAATTTGTCAGTTAATTGAACGAGGTCCCTTAGTTCGACAACCCACTTAATCATTATACCCGCAAAACGATAGGTACACTGTCTAGGTAGAGTTAGTAACATATTTCTGCTAACAAGTTTTTGGCGCCGTTGCCAGTTGGTGAGCTGGATAGGACTGGATCCGAGTGTTAATACTTGTGTATTTGAACGGTTGGGAAACTGTAGGCTGATTGCTAGGAAAGGTCAAAGGACTTGGGGATAAGGTCCTAAATTGTCTCGGAGTCCATGGTAGGGCGAGGGAGATTGAGTGAATTACTGTATGTGAATTCTCAATCGAAATGGAATTTCCAGTTTGAGTTTATCTAGTGCTTTTCCTCAACTATCAAGTAGTTCACATAGGACAACTATACGTCCACGATCGATCGGGGACGCATCAGGAGCATCAATTAGTTTCAATTGGTATCAGAGCGGGTTTCTTCTAGAAAGCTAACTGCTTTGGAAGACGATCGAAATGTCTCATTCAAACCTACTGGCGTGAGAAGAAGGTTCTGCACCAAATCGACCACCACTCTTCAATGGAGACAACTACACTCACTGGAAAAACAAGATGGAGTTTCACATCAAGTCTGATGATCCAAGGATGTGGAGGGTTATATCACGTGGTGAATACGCCTTCCAAGATGCTCAAGGACAAGACATATCAGTCGACAATATGATCGATGATCAAATCAAGAAGTTGATATTCAATGCTCAAGCAATAAGAATTCTACATTGTGCACTACTACCTGAGAAATACTCTAAAGTGACCTCGGTTAAAACAGCCCAAGAGATTTGGAAAACTCTTGAAGTCACCTATGAAGGAAATGATGAGATCAAGAAGACTCGCATTGAGCTGCTACTCACCCATTAGGCGCTATTCAAGAAGGAAGAAAAGGAGAGCATCTCTGAAATGCACACAAGGTTCACCAAGCTGATCAACGAAATGCTTGTGCTTGGAAGAACTATCTCAAATGAGGATAAATTCAGAAGTTCCTCAGATCCCTTCCCGCATCCTTTGATAGCAAAGTCAATGCCATGCAAGAAGTTCATGATCTCTCTAAGATGTCTCTGGCAGACATGTTAGGATCACTGATGGCATTTGAGTTAAAATTACAACAAAGAAGCTCAAAAAGCTCAAAAAGAGAGAGAGAAAAAGGCATAGCCCTTCAGGTAGCTGAGAATGAAAAAATCCGAGTCAGGAGAAGACGATGATGAGATGGTCCTCTATGCTAAGAGGTACTTGCGAAAGTTCATAAGAAACAACATGAGGAAAGGCAAGGAGCCTAAGGAGTCTGATGATCATCAAAGGAAGAACAATGAAAAATGTTTCGGGTGTTCAAAGCGTGGGCACCACATCAAAGACTGTGCTCAACAATCCCGAGAGGACAACGGCAGGGCCAGGAAACCTGTCCAAAGATCGTTCAAGAAAGGGCCAAGGAAAGAAGCCTTCGTTGCTGCATGGGGAGACTCAGAACTAAGTGACAACCATCAAACCTCAGATAGTGATCTCTTAGGAGATGAGAAGGCTCACCTATGCTTTGAGGAAGTTTGCCAGATGACGCAAGACAAGGACACATCAGAATCAGAGGAAAAAGAGGAACAAAACAAGGTAAACTACTCTCAACTTAGAAAGAAAATTCAAAAGGCTGAACTTTTAGGACTTGGAAAGTTTTCTCTCATACTAGTTGATCAACTAGAGGCATTGGAAAATGAAAACAAAGAACTCTTAGAGGAAAATGAAAAATTGGAGAAAATTTTGGACAAGGATAAGGTAGTAAATCTCATGAATGCACTCAAAAAATTGCAAACCGACTATAGTGAAATTCTTGCTGTCCATGAAAAGATGAAGTTAGGAAAACAACCTGAAATCAATGAATTGATTGCTGCACTTAACATAAAAGAAAAGGAACTAGCGTCCATCAAAGAAAAACATGCAAAGCTAGAAACTGATGCTAGGACACCCATGTGGAAAAACAAACTGGTGGTCGGGTACCAATCAGGAACCAGTCACAAAGGTGTCTGCCACATATGCAGACAACCCGGTCATCATGAAGCCAAATGCTATAGGACACGATTTATGAGGCATTGGAAACTCAAGAAAATAGGACTGAAATGGGTAGTCAAGAATGATCTTAGAACAATGTATGTTGGTGGAAATGGGTCCAAACACTCTAGGGACCCTAACCCCACATTACTAACTTGTTAAGCGCAGAATCGAGTGGGAAAGGATCCCTACTGGTACATCGAAAGTGGGTGCTCTAAACACATGACAAGAGACAAATGGAAGATCTTCTCTCTCGAACCAGGAACCCAGGGAACCGTTTCCTTTGGCGACAACAAGAAAGGAAAAATCGTCGGTGTAGGTAAGGTTGGTTTTACTTCAGTTTCTGTTATTGATAATGTCAATTTAGTTAATGGTTTAAAATTCAATTTGCTCAGTATATCTCAAATTTGTGACAAAGGTAACTCAGTCCACTTCTATGCTACACATTGTAGCATAGTAAGTTTGAGTGATGGAAGGGAGTTGTTAAGGGGTAAAAGATGGAAAAATGTATATGTAACTAGTCTGGAGGATATTGATAGTCTAAATCTTCCATATTTGACTGCATCAATAGATGACTCCACACGATGGCACAAAAGACTAGGGCATGTCAGTATATCCTTGCTAAGAAAACTAGTCAAGAAACAGTTGGTAAGAGGTCTCCCTGAGATTAAGAAATCTGAGACCAATCTTTGTGATGCGTGTGTAAGAATGCTAATAGGAACATTATAGGGGAAAAGGATGTACAAAATTGATTAAAACAATAAAATAATCCTACAACTCCACTATAGGTATCAAAAATCCCGATCGGAATATAGCGTAAGCAAATTACGACCAAGAGTATCGAACCCAAGGGACTTAATAGAAAATCAGTCCTAATCCTGGTAATAGCCTAAGCAAGGGGGGAAAATGTAAATATCAATTCTACACTAAAATAAACTAATTATAAATCCTAACTATTGGACATCAGTCTGCCAGTTTAAGTTACAGGTTTGGTTTTCATGTTTCAGTGTCAGTTTGTTAAGTCTGTACAATGTTATTCAGAGGAGTTATTTATGTGGTTTTGGGATTAGTTTTAAGTCAAAGTCTTGTTAACACATAAACCAAGGTGTAGTTAAGCTGGGGAGGGAAATATAGACAGACATACCAGTTTCTGTTTTCAGTTTTTATGCTGTTTCTGGGAGTTGTTTTCTGTTCTATACAGAAGTAGGGGTGAATATTATTGGTGACAGTTTCGAGTTTAAAACAGAAAGGAAACACTTAACTAGTTAAGGTATACGTATGGGAGAGATTGGAAGGAAAGGATTTTCACTTAAACAGAAAAGAAACAAGGGGAAGGCATCGGTTTCATGGGTTTTCAGTCTCGGTATTTTCTGGTTGCCTTTCTCCTGTGTCTCTATCTGTGTAATTAACTACAGATGCGGGGTGGGTGTTTCATGAGTATAGTCTTGAATATAAACCAAGCTTCACACCCATAATCAGTGGGTAAATACGGAAGGAAAGAAAACAAACTTAAATTGAACTAACTAGCAACAATAACCAAAAAGAATGTATAGGTTGTGTTCAGTTTCAGTGAGGTTATAGTTTCTGTATAAACAGATTACAAGGGTATTATAAGTGGGGTTCAAGTTTAATAATGAACCCAAATGATAGCTAATAAACATAACTAGGTCAGCGAATCATGGGGAGAAGGTTGAGCATCAATTATTACCTTAAAGGTGACGTTAGGCGATATGTTTGTGTTCTAAACTTGGAAACTTTTGGACTGCTGTGTAAATGAGTTTAGGGATACTCTATGGTCTATATTACCATTAAACAAGGGTTAAAACATTTCTCATCTATTTATCTAAGGAGGGAGAACACAATAGACAAGTTATATCTATTTTATACAAACTTGTTACATAAATAACGCATAAGATGCTCTAAAACAAAGCTAAGGAAAAAGGACTTAGTCAACGTGTCAAACAAAGATATGAATATCCTAGGGGTGAGATAAGCCTAGGATTTACGCATGTGAAGTTCTAAGACTTAATATAAACTAAGCATCTAACAACATACCTAGGGAATAACATACGATATAAAGTGTCGTCACATAAAATAATAAACTGACACATTGTTTTAATTAACGCTAGGGCCATAGCGAACTCCGACCGGGACTTCGAGTGTAAGACGACTCGTGCTTTCGAATAAGGTATGGACATGTGTGGTTCGTATGTTGCCGTGTTACACGGCTTGTGTGCTGTGTGCTTTGTTTGACAATGACTATAAGACTATAGCATGAAATTGGATTGCTTCTTGTGGCTTGCTTATATGCTTGTTATATATCCTTGTGGCATATTACTTGCGCGCACACAGTAGTTTAGTCCCTTTCTCGTTTATGGAACCCGAGATGAACCACAACGAACTATGAAAACAAAGAAAAACTCTATAAGGGGAACTCCTCTCTAAACCATTGAGGACGTACCATGACACCCACTCTGGTGTCTATTCATTAATGATAATGAAGAGCGAATCTCAATTGGTGGGACATGACGAACCACGTGGACAAACAAAAGAACTATACAAAGAGAAAACTCCTCTCTAACTATAGAGGACCGCTAATGACACCCACTATGGTGTCGAGATTATAATGATAATGAAACGAAAAGTACCAACTGGTGAAACACGAGAACAACCCGAGAAGACAACAGCTCGGGCCGCGCGGTATGGATGATCGGGAGTTGGCATCTGCATCAGATCCTTCGACCGTCTATGGTGGAATGTATTTTGGGGGTCCCTGGGTGACCCCACTTTCTCAGCACATCCTGGAGTCTAGAGGTGACTCCGCTTTCTCGACCCTGGGTGTCGGGAATGGGGGAGTGACAAATTGGTGGAGCTTATCCTGGAGTCTATAGGTGACTCCGCTTTCTCGACCCTGGGTGTCGGGAATGGGGGACTAGCTATGGAGGAGACGTCCTCCAACGTGCGGTGATAAAAGAATTCCCAAACAATCCTTAAAGAAACAAGGAACGATTAGCACCTACATAATGAAGTCTCGGGATCTAACCTATATCCCCTGACTCGGTGCCAGAGTATAAAGGAAAGCTTGTGTAATGAGACCAAGCAAATAAGAGAAATTCACAAATGTGATCATTTAAGGAACAAGGAATGGATAGCACCTACATAATAAAGTCTCGGGACCTAACCTACATCCCCTGACTCGGTGCAAGAGAAGGAAGGAAAAACATGTGTAATAAGAACAAGAAAACAATACGCAATCTCTTGAATGATCCCATAGTGAGGATCGACGGTATAATATATATCTGCGCACACGTCCTATAAATTACTTGATTGTTGTTGCTACATTAGCCGCTTATGGTGCTGAGTTACGTGCTTGCAAGTTGTGCTTGGTTGCTTATTGATATTGCTATGCTACTTGCAAGTTGTGCTTGGTTGTTATTGATATTGCTATGTTGATGTTGTAGGTTGTGTGTTATTGCTTTACTATTGCATGAATTTGGACTTAATCATATTCGACCAAGTAGTCGTGTAGCCCGGTAACATGCGGGCTTCACACGTTTATACTCAGCATAGTTTTGCTGAGTCCTTTATTTTTACAGGTATGAAACGGGAAGCAGACGGAGAGTAGGCAAGGGCGACTACCATAGGGGTAGTCCGTACGGGCAAGACTTTTGGGTAGTATGTTTCATGTAGGGGTTGTTATTAGGTAACATTAAACCCTTGTTGTATGTTTCGGTTTGTGTAACTTAAGTAAGAACTTATGATGTAGACTCTCGGTATTTGGCTTGTATTTTCCCGTTGTACTTGGATTTGGTTGTGGTTTTAATTCCAGTCATTCAGACCGTAACTTGGTGTTGGATGAGTGGTCGTGTCAACCATGTGGGTGGTTGGCGTTTGTGACACCCGAATGGAGGTTATACCGCTGCAAGCTAGTTACATTATCGTCAGGCGTTTCATTTAATCTATGGTTGTTTTATTCGGGGGTGTTACATGTTCTAACCTTGTTCATATATTTGTGCCCAGATTCACAGTTAATTGCAACCTAGTTCGTGGGCTGATTTCTGCACTAATTGCCCACTTCGGTGCTTAGTAGCGGTAATTTTGCAAACCAAACTGTAAACTGCTGTATTTAGTTATTCTTAGCATTTAGTATTACAATTAATACATAGTTGTGTAGTTTTAAAATATAAAATTAGTTAAGAGCCTTTGGTCTGCTAGATATATCTCTTAGCAGATTCAAAGTTGTGATTCTTGTTTGCTGCTGCTTGTTGCAGTTGATCTGTTGTACTTGTAAATAATTTCTTTACGGTTAATACAGCTTACCTTTCTTCTAAATAAATATAAAATTAGTGTATAAGTAATTTTGATGGTGCGTGCGAATTTGACGTTGATATAAGTGATTTGGAAACGTTAGAAATATAGGGGAGATGCTGTCGAATTTTTTCCGCGGTTTAGCTAGCATTTTAACCTTGATTATTTGATGAATTCTAATGTTGTCGTTTTTCCTTTATGCATCAGGACTACGACTTTATTTTGGCTTCCGACCTCAACCGTCTTAGCATCGCTAATCGTCTACCAGAGGTAAGATTTACATATATACATATAGTATTTGACAAACTACCAAACATAGTTATCCGCCCAAGATATACCTAATAGAGGTATATCTTCGGCAGTCCCTGTCGGGACTGTCTATGATTGTTAAATCTCACACCTACGGTGTGAATGTGTTTTTAATATGTACTTTATTGATTATTTCAGCAGTATCTCTTTATTGTTCTTCGAATGCATATATTATTGATTAATATCATAATATCGTGCATTTGAAGAACTGTAGGGAGATTGAAATACCCCTAACATTTAAATAATTAAATAATGGTAAATATATATTATTTAGGGGATCATTAAACCCTAAGAGAGTATATAAACACTCAGGCGTTAAAACACACCTAAACTCCTTAAGGTCAAAAACGTGCGTTAAAGCCCGACCTTAAGTAAACAAGTTATATAAGCTATAAACTTCATATGAAGATAATCAAGGATCATTATATGACCCTTAGAACGCAGGACCTCATCTAAAATTGAATAAAAATACAAATGGCTCGGGAGTTCCCTTAAAGGCCCTTAAGGCCCGAAAGTCCCGGAAATACCTTATAGGATGAAGTAAAACATTACACTTCATTCCAAATGCACCATAACACTCTATTAGATATATAAGATGAAGTCCTCACGCTAAATTCTCAGTTAAACGCAAAATGCTAGGAGATGACTTAAGGGGTCCCATAAACCCTCGGGAATGCCCAGGAGGAGTGCCGAGGTGGCACGAACTCCTATAAAATTAATTCTTAGAGTTCCTAACATCATTATTCAACATTATAAGGAGAATAGTCGAGCTACTTCCTCAAAAATAAACAAAGTGCTCGGACGAATTTCTTAACGCTCCTTTTTACCCGGTTAGCCCGGGAGTTGTGTTTTGAGTTGATATAACCCCATATAACTCAATGTAACACCTTAACATATTATTATTGACTATAAACAATGTCAATAAACACTTGGAACTCATAGCGACTAATTATTTTCCAGAAAATTCTTAAAGCACAAAAACGCACCTTCGGGTGTCACAAAAACGCGTTTTACGCAATTGCCTTGAAGTTTTTGAGGAGCCACGAGTTGATAACCTTAAAAGGGGATAAATTGACCATCTAAATCAATTAATGGCAGTGATAAATTCATAGTACAAGTCGGGACGAATTTTGGGTCAAAAAGGTACCTAAAATCAGCATTTTTACCTTAAAACTTTCATCTTTTACCATGATATAAATGTACCAATTAAATGCTGGAACCTATTACACATATTAGTATGATCTTAGTAAATATAGTGTAACAAAAATCAAGTTAAAAATCAGTCCCATTTGACCACCATTTTGGGCGCCATTTTAGGTCCCATTTGACTTGATTTGGCTAAAATAAGTGTCTTATGGATGATGACTCATCCCTACCTATATTATTTGTTAATGTATCAACATTGCAGTCAATTGGAGCCCTCACCCACCGTATGACCTGCAAGAGAACAGCAAGAAAACAAAGAAGATTAATAATTGGAAATAATGACATTAAAAACACTAAGCTAGATCTAGCCCTTATACTAAGACAATTAACAAATAAACTACCCACACCTAGCCACATGCTGCCGGTTATTATGCAGGAGAAAAGGAGTATTAATGTTGTAATCAATCAAATACAAACAAACACATGACTAAGCCTAATCACATGCCTAAGTATAAAACAAATCCAAAGTAGTCTCCTACATTGTCTTTAGCCGTAAGACTACATGAATTAGGAGCTGCCTATATGCTCCATAATGCCGATCACCTGCATGAATAAACAAGGTTAGCAACATTAATCAACTTAATAAATCCTAAACAATTGCCATGCCTAACTTCCTATATGCTAGACTTAGTAATAAACTCTTAAAATCCCTTCACATGTGACCGAAAAGCATGCTCAATAATGAGCATTTCATTGAGCCATGAACCTAGTAATTAACTAATGAAAGGAGCCTACCTAGCATGCTTAATTAATTTGATCAAATAAACAAACACCAATCAAACTTTGATTCCTTTCATCCTTCCTTAAAGGATTTACGTGAGCATGCTATCTCCCCTTGCTCATGCAGCCGAATGGGTAAGTATTCAAACTCTCTATTTTCTTCTTCCATTGCTAAGTTAATCCCTTAGAGCTTCAAGCTCCATTAATGGTGTATCAAGTTCTAACACCATTTTAATGTAATTTCCTAGTTAAATCTTTCAAGTCTTGAAGCAAGAAATCATCCTAGTAACTCCTACAATTTTCGCCAAGCATAATTGTTCCAAGGAGGTTCCTAAATTCAACAACATCACAAGGAACAACAAGATCAAGTTAAGGTATATTTTTATGTTGAAAATCCTAGTAAATTACCTTAAGCTATTTTTGAAATTTAAGAGCTTCTAAATCCATATTCTCTTCATTATTTCATGAAGGAAACTTGGAGCTACAATCATCCCAAGGTGTACCAAAAATACCTTGTTAAGTTCCTAAGGTAAACTCTTGTAAAATTACTATAAATATTATTTCACTACAAATATGACCTAATGTCATATTAATTTGTGTAATCAGTGGTAGCTTAGTGCTATGAACATTCTTAGTTTCACCCAACGCTTTTATCTTTTACAATTTATTCCCAATTTAGAATCCTATTCTACATCTTAAGATGTCATTCAGAAACCTTAAGAGGAAAGAACCACTGTCTGCACTAACACCAGACCTTGACAGTTCAAGCTGACAAACAAAGAAACTAAGAGATGCAAAAGCTTGCAACTGCTGAGTGCATTCATATTTCATTCATAACAAACATAAAATTATTTTTTCTAAGAAAAGGTTCTAGAGACAACAATAACAGATGAGGTGGAACAGCTTTGCAGACATGGAGTAATATTTACAAAGCTTTGAGACTGCATAAATGTAACACACAAATAAGTTGGTAACTACTACCTTCTGGAGACTGCGGTATATACTTAGCAATTCGATATTTCTGCAAAAGGAGCAATCACGAATTTTAAAAGAGAGAACAGATATAATCTTCAGGATCGATGTTTTCTGATGATGATTACCTGCAGATGGCTTTTGACGTGAAAGATGGTCAATCCTTGTGAGCCCATTAACTTCAATATTGCTTTTGGGGTAGCCCCTGCAACCAGTTAAAGGGAAGAAAACGAATTAGACCAACCATTTAGCAATATCAAAGAGTGTTACTCATATAGAAACACACAAAACAAAGCACTCACTATCTGCACCACCAAGACGATGCACTCCACGAACTTCTGACCAGTATCCATCTCCATGTACACAACAACAAATAAAAAACGGAAGCGGAAAGAATGGATGAAGAACAGTAGCTAATAGAAGGAACAAAAAAAAGGTATGGGCAATATAACAGCTACTCCAATTTACTTTCTACACCGAACGGAGATCTTTTTGCAAATTCTGACGCATTTCCCAGGAGCTAATTTGAAAGACAGTGATTAAAGAAGGAGATTGGTAATCGAAGATGCGGAAAGAAAGAAGGATAGGCAACAGGATTTTCAAACCATATTCGTACCGTTCAATTGTCGTTGTATATATATTCCAGAAACCGTCAGATACAAGCCTTGAAACAACAAAATGGTAAAGAATACAAACCCTAATCTCAAAATTGGGGGAAACGTAGAGAAATTTTACCAGTTTCAATCCAGGCTATTGTTTTTGGGATTCAATCCCTCTAATTTCTTCTGTCTCTTGTTCGCTCGTGGTGTAGAAGCGCGCGTCTGAAAGGATTTTGGTATCGTCGAACCAAATTACCAGGGGAGGTAACTGGCGCTTACTTAGAGTTTTGAAGAGTTAGTGAGCGCGCCAGGTTTTTCCTTTTAGTAGGTTTTAGTGACTGATTAGAAATTATCAATACACATAATTTAGGTACTATACTAACTTAAAATTTTATAAGTTAGTAAAATAAAGATTTTATGTCAGTAAAAATGAGGTGTGTACTGACACTTCAATAAATGAGTCAATAAAGATTAGGTGTGTACTAACACTTTAATAAATGAGTCAGTAAAGATGATTTAGGTTTTACCGACACATATAATGTGTTAGTAAATTATATCTATAGAAACACTAAACTATGTGTTAGTAAAACCGTGTGTTAGTAAATGATACTTTTTTGTAGTGTTTATAAACTCTTGTTAGAAGTGTAACAAATAGATCTCCTACATATGTACAAGGAGGCCGAAATACCTTCATCAAAATAGCATTTGGAGAGCTTTGAATTCAAGGAAAAAATCAAGTACAAGAATTGTCTTGATTTAAGGGGTAAGTTTATATAAGTAAGGTTTATTAAGTTTAAGTTTGATTTAAGCTTCAAACTTTGGTATAAAAATTTTGTATAACCTTTAAATAAATTAAGACCGAAAACTATGGGTTATATTGTCAAAAAAATAATTTACAACATATAAGGTAAGATTATTACCTTAAGGTATATATTTGTGTCACAAAAATTAATTATGTTACACAAATAACCAAACCGAATGGTCTAGGGATTTAATGTTCTATTTTGAGTTTATAATCATTCTAAGTCAATAGCATAATTTTTAGAAGTGTTATATGGCTTATATACATTTATATATGCATATTATAAAGTTTAAAACAAGTTTTAAAACCATAGGATAAAATATAATCAAACCCGAGAATGAAATGTTACATTTGGTGAATTTCGAAATATATATAAGTGTATTAACTTATATTATAAATTTTGGGAATATTAAAAATAGCTACAAGTATTTAAATGGCTATTTTAATAAGTTATGTGGCTAAAATGTAAATTTTGAAAAGTTTAGTGTATAAATAATAATTGCCGAGAACATAAGGGGTTATTTGGCATAATTATGATATAATATAAGGTAGGAATTAATATTAAGAATTTTGGAGAATTTAAATAAGTGTTTAAGTGTTTAAATGACATTTTATAAAGTTTTGGGACTATTTTGTAAATATTGGAAAGTTTAGAGTTTAACCGAGAATATATATGATTTTATGGATATGTTAAAGTATTAACTATGAAATTAAGTCTTGGTCAAAGTGTTGACCAAAAACTTTGGATTAAAATGATTTATGACATAAAATATTAAGTTTATAAAAGTTTTGGGATGAATATGTAATTTATAAAGGTATATATGTAAAAACCGATTTGTATATGGGCAGAAATGTAATTTGCAAAAAATATGGGTCTTTTCGGTAATTAAGAAGGATTAAATATTAAAACTATAGTTTATGAAATAATATGTAACTTATATAAAGTTTTAGGGTTAAATTGTAAATAAGGAAAGATATTTATTAAAACCGAAATTATAAGAGGTTGTATGATAATTTGTGAAAATTAGTGGGCACAAATTGTAATTTCCGAAAGTTGAAATGGTTAATTAGTAAATTATAGAAGTTATATGGTTATTTAATAATTTATAAAAGTTGTTGGGTACAAAATATAAATACCGGATTATTGTGGTTGGATTTGTAATTTAATGAAGAAAAGAATTAAGATTAAGTAATATAATGTATTATGGTATAATATGGGATATAATATAAAGTTTATAAAATAATTGTGGTAATAATAAAAATAACCAAAGGTTATAATATAAAGAGTAAATGGAAACAATTATGAATATATTATTAATGAGATAAGGATATACCATATAATGGAAATTCATTATCACATGTGAACTCCACATAAAATAATGAACTGTTAGATTATCTAGAACCACTGTTAAATAACGGGGGAAATAAAGTACATACAGAGTTAGTATACAACGGATATAAACTCTACAATGACTGTACTGTAATATTTAGCGGACAGTCATATTAATAATACACGTTATTGCATGTATAAATAACAACGTACGGGAAAGAATTACTAGAGCAAGAATTGTCAAGCTAGCTGTTATCCCGGTGAACGGTATGTTAATTGTGTGGTCTGAATGTCCTAAGGATTATCCTAAGGTCCAAACATTATGTGTTTAATTGTTTAAGAGCGATATCTGTGATTTTATATATATGATATTGTGTACTATATTGCTCAAACTGTTGCGTTGTATTTTATACGCGAACATCTTATGACTGGAAGTTTACACATCTAAACTGGAACAAGACTAACTGATCTTTAGGTATTATTGAACCTAACTGATGGTCAACTGTTATAGTCTTAATTCAAGTATTGATTATTGTACCACTGACTAAAGAGCTAACTTACAAGAGATGAATCCAAACTGTTTCGACTTTCTGGTTGCGCATCGTGATCACTACGAGAGACTTCAATTGGGAGTCACTCAAGGGAATCCATCAGCCACATTCGGGGATGGCGGAGGGCACTACCGTTGGTGCACAGGTTCGACCGGATCGGTCAAATTTTATCCAGGGCCATAAGGTCAGCTGGTAACGGTTCCTTTGGAACCCAGGAGACACACTGTCCATTATTGAGTTATTAAGGGTTGTCTTGAAATGACGTCTGAGGTGGAATTAATTGGAAAAGTTAAGTGGTTGGCTTAAAAGGATAAGGGTCATGTGACCTACTAACAAGTACAGTTAATTAATACGCGTGACTTGTTTGTTATTGATTGGAATTATTGGTGTTGATTATCTGGTTGTTGTTTATTATGCACTGATGTTGCAGGTGAACTGTTATGTGATTGCTTAATGTTTTACAGTTACTACTGTTGCTATTGTAAACCGGTATTTTATGTAATGAATCTAATATCAAGACGGCTAAAACGACTTAAGGAATCTAGATGACTTAGGACTACATTTAGCATACCAGCATTTCGATTGCTGAGCCCTTCAATGGGCAAAACATTTCAGGTTACTGAAGAGGACACAAGCCGGAGTGCGGGGAACAGGGTAGCTGCTATGTTTTAATAACATTTTCTAGATTTAATATGTACTGTATTTTGGGATTGTTGTACTTAATTAGTTGCCCATTTAGTTTTGGATTTGGTCTGTAATAATTAGAGTGCTCAGTATCGGTTCATCACAGCGAGAGGAGTATATTAGTTGGAAAGAGTAAGGATGCCTTGTTACTCACAAGGGTGAGTAACGGCGTGTAACACCAAGGCTAGATAGTTTTATTTTCCGTTGTGACGTTATTTATTTTGCTACGACTTGCGACGTTTATTACAGGTTTAGGAATAGGGGTGTTACAGAGATGCTGCCGAAATTTTCGATAAGTTACATATTAAAAACACGTTCACCGGTGGGATTTAATACTCATGGATGGATTTAGGTTGATAAGATACAAAAGTGTAAAGACTCTGCCACGGGTGACGGTATGAAATAGCTACCTTCATATAAATAGCTAGAAGGAGATGGAACGTTCATGGATTTACAGCGGAAATTTGGACGACAAGTTTTTAGAAGGAGTTGATAAGTTATGCACGGTGTTGGCGAACAATCTGAAACCTTCAAACAAGGGATACATATTTTGTCCGTGTATCGACTGCCAAAACAATTGAGATATCGCGGCATTGAAACTGTTAAGGAACATCTGATCCACCGCGGTTTTACAAAAGATTTCCAAGACATAATCCGATGGCATGGTCAGAGTGTGTTCGATGTTATTAAGCCTGACGAAGGGGATAATGGTCAGGCAAACACAGGAACAGATCTCGGAGATGATACAGTTGCAGGTGATCCAGAAGACGTTACAGATGACGTTGAGCCAGATTTCTGGGACGATGACATTGAGACTATGCTCGAAGATGTGGAACGACATCACTCTAACACGCCAGACAAGTATGAAAATTTGTTGGATTCATCCAAAACACCATTGTACCCCGGGTGTGACCCTACAAAGTTAAGCAAGTTGAGTGTCGTCCTCAAGCTATTCAACTTGAAAGCGAAACATGGCTGGAGCGACGTAAGTTTCACTGCCCTCCTGGAACTATTGAAATACGTTCTTTCGGTGGACAACGTTTTACCAACGACTACGTACTCAGCCAAAAAACTGATGTGCCCAATGGGTATGGAGTACCAGAAAATTCATGCTTGTCCAAATGGTTGCATGCTGTTTTGGAAATCAGATGAATTTGCTAAAAGCTGTTCAGCATGTGGAGCGTCACGGTATTTGAAGAAACAACAAACTCACATCAGCGGTAGTAAGAAAGGTTCACCAGCTAAGGTACTGTGGTACCTGCCCATCATTCCAAGGTTCAGACATTTGTTCTCCATTGAGAAAGACGTAGAGAATCTTTGGTGGCATTCAGTTCACAGGAAGAAGGATGGCAGATTGAGACATCCCGCTGATTCACCACAGTGGAGAAACATAGACATAAAATTTCCTGAGTTTGGTAATGAACCGAGAAACCTAAGGCTAGGCTTGTGCACGGATGGGATGAACCCTTACGGTACTTTGAGTAGCATACACAGTACCTGGCCTGTGCTTTTGGTTATTTACATCTACCACGTGGTTATGCATGAAACCAAGACATCTTGTTGTCTTTGTTAAATATCGGGTCCAAAGCAACCGGGGCAACAAAATTGATGTATTCCTACAACCTTTGATAGAGGATCTACAACTCTTGTGGAATGAAGGGGCTACAGTTTATGACTCATTCAGCCAAAGAGGACTTCAATTTGAGTGCTATGTTGTACTGCACAATCAATGATTTCTCCGCCTATGGTTATATTTCAGGCTATTCAATCAAGGGGGTGTTGGCGTGTCCGATTTGTGGTGAAAACACTTGTAGCATTCGCTTGAAACATAGTGGCAAAAATGTGTACATAGGCCACCGAAAAATGCTTCCAAAAGGACATAAGTATCGAAAGATGGCGAAAGAGTTTGATGGGAAAACTGATCACAGCGTGGCACGCTAGCCTTTGGCAGGTACAGAGATTTACAAAAAGTTGGAAAATACTGTCAACAACTTTGGGTCGTCAACCAAAAGTGGTGAAAAAAGTGTCTGGAAAAAGAAATCAATATTTTGGGAACTCTAGTACTGGCATATCTGGAGGTTAGACATTGTATCGATGGGATGCATGTCGAGAAGAACATGGGTGAAAGTATCACTAGCACCCTTTTGAACATAAAAGGAAAGACAAAGGATCATTTGAAAGGAAGAAAAGATTTAATTGAGTTGGGCATACGCACAGAGCTTGGCCCGCAAGAACGTGGAAAACATACATTCTTGCCTCCTGCTTGTCACACTCTGTCTAAGAAGAGAAACATAGTCTATGCAGTACCCTTTACAACATCAAGGTGCCTTCAGGATACACCTCAACATAGAAGCCTAGTGTCCATGATAGATTTCAAATTAGTAGGAATGAATCTCACGATTATCATGTCCTACTTCAAGAATTTTTGCCAATTGCATTACGTGGGATCTTGCCGGATGCTGTCAGACACAATCACAAACATCAGTGTCTTCCTCAAATCCATTTCGTCTAAGGTTCTTGATGTGGACACTCTGACTAAACTACAAAAGGATCTCATTGTGACAATGTGCCAGCTGGAGATGTATTTTCCTCCATCGTTTTCGACATAATGATACATCTCCTCGTGCATCTTGTAAGAGAGATTCTGATGTGTGGTATTTGTACCTTCGCTACATGTATCCGTTCAAAAGGTACATGAGAGTCCTGAAGAAGAAAATGAAGAATCGTCGTCACCTATGGGTAGTATTATAGAGGCACTATCACAGAGGAAGTTGTAGACTTCTCACCAATTACCTAGAAGGTTCGATACCATTGGACTTCCACGTTATAGACACGAGGGCAGATTGAAGGGTGTTGGCACGGTTGGACGGAAACTAAAAAGAATTGACATAGACACTTTAACAAAGCTCATTTAGTTGTGCTAAGTCATCTTGAAGATGTCGAACCATACTTTGATGAACACTTGTGCGTTTTAAGATCACAATATCCAAACATGAGTGACACTAGACTACAAAATGAGCAGAATAGGACATTTGTCAGATGGTTCAAAGACAGAGTGGTTATCCAATCAGTCCACGAATGTGCCTGAACTGATTAAAGTAATTGCATTTGGACCAAGTCTGGATGTAATTTCGTATGAGGGTACGATGTCACACAGATTCACCTTTTTCACAGAACGCTGGATCACAAGTCAACGAATCAAAACAGTAGCGTAGAGCTTGAAGCTTATCAAAACTTATATGACATCAGTATTGTGGGTCACAGTCCAGTCTCAGTAAAACAATCATATTTCGGTATTATACAAGACATCTAGGTATTTGGCTACAACAGCTACGAAATGTGTGTTTTCCACTGTAACTGGGTTAACAACAATCATGGCTACCATGAGGAGGAGCATGGTATGAAACTGGTTGATCTATCTAGAGCTACTCCTACGGTTGAGCCATTCGTTGTTGGGACGAAGGTTAAGCAGATATTTTATGTAACTGATCCCTATAATCCTAGATGGTCTGTGGTGCTTAAAGGGAGAAGAGGAATAACTGGTGTGGATGGTGTGTGTGGTGATGAGGATGAGTATGACACAGAAGATGAACCTCCAACTGTTCCTATTTCATTGGAAAGAGGCTGGGGTCACAGGTCATCGTGAGTATATATGATTAGACCATAACGAGGGAATGTGGATTGAGAGATAATGGTGTATGTAAGTTATTACTATTAAAAATATGAAATTAACAATCTTTTACTTCTTGCTTGTATGACCATTATGAAATGCTTAATTTAATTCAAATTTCTTTCAATCCTTGCAGGCATGGCTGATGAGAGTTCGAGTTATTTGCCGCGAGTTCGAAGAAGAGTAGCAAGGGTTACCGGTTCCTTCTACCAGTGCCGCTACTGCTGCTGGCCCATCTACATCTACCGCACTGCTGCTGGCCCTTCTACAGCTCTCACTACGTTGCTGGCCCTGCCATGAGTGCACCTTCTACGAGTGCTACTCAGAGACCCGAGGTAGAGGTCCGACCCGCGGGCTGTGAAGCTGTGCAGAAACCGGATGAGATCAGTCTTCTCTGGGACAAGTATGAGAGGTATTGTGGGGGCAGCAGATCAGAGTTCACTAGTATGCTAGGGACTCTGTCCAGATCACATTGCTGCATCAACCACAAATGGCCACAAGTCCCGAAAGAAGTTAAGGAGGACCATCTGGAAGAAGGTGCAAGAACGATATAAGATCCCAGACGAAGTGAAGAAGACCGTCTTTCTGCGGTGGGGGCGGTAAAGCTAAATCTCTGCCACTAACTTGGTGGATAACTAGATCACCAGGGTGCACCCACGCGAGCCTCATGCCGTATGTCGTGACAACGACATGATCACTAAAGAGGAGTGGAAGGAGTTCGTTGGCAGCACTCCACCCCCGAGTTCAGGGTATGTTCTGTGTACTCTTTTCTGAATTAATGCTCATAAGGATTTATCCCTGATTTTCTAATAATTTTCTGTTGTACTGTTAACAACAAAGACAAGAACAAGACGGCAAAACCGTGAAGCGAATCTCCACCCCCACACCATGGGACGAAGGGGATATATGGGCAGCCTCGAGGGATGGAAAGAAGCTGGTTTGCTGACGTAGAGGTACGAGGATGGTAGTGAATGCCCAATCGAGGATGTCTCTGAGGCGGGAGGGTGCAGATGTTCATACTGAGACGCCAGACAACGACCAGCGAAGGTTAGAGGATATTTCGTCATGCTGCGTTAGAAACTGGCTAACCAAATTGTAATGTTTGAAAGTAGCTGTTAAATAATTACTTATAGTCAAAGGTTGTTGATTCTAAATTTAGTGATAACTTCTTTGACATGGACAGATGAAGCAGCACAGAGAGGAGAGTATAGACTTACAACGCTCCACCTTCTCAAGACTACGCTCTCAATCAAGCGCTTGGGAAGAAGGATCACCGGGGCGTGTGTTAGAGGATTCGGGGGAGAAGTACGTCAGAAGCAGTATTCTGCCATCTGCTAGGAAGGGTCAGATGAATGCTGCTGACGTTGAGGCGATGGTAGATCGTAAGTTCGTGCTGAGTGGCAAGCTAATGAGGAGAAACTGGCTGCTGAGCGCCGGCTTACGAGGAAAGGCTGCAACAAGCGTTGGATGCGATCGCACATGCGACTACTCAGCAGCAGCATGATCCTCCTCGACCGTCTTCCTCGTCCAGTTGTGCTCCGGCCGCTGACCCGTACCCGTTTGCCAACATCCAGGTTAGCTTTGTTTAACTATTTGTCTCCTTAAATAAAGTCCTTTAAATAGTATTAGATTGGACTCACTTATTTATTTCACGTATTATCTATGTTTATTAAAGGAGCAAAAAAAATACCGTCTCCAAATACCATTAGACGGGCACCCTGTAGATGTGGCCTACGGGACGGTGTTGCCATCAGGTCCACTCACGCTCATCAATTTCGTACGTCTACCCGCATTCTACGCGTGTGTGACCATGGACCTGATAATTGATGGATTTGAGAATGCATACCTTCCAATGGCGTTTGACAACAAATGCACGCTGATTGAAGCGAGGGAGACATATTGCCCTGGCCAGCATGTTATATTGTTGTCACCGATGAGGTAAGACTGTTTGACAACCATTTAGTATCTAATAAATCCATTATTTAGCATTAAGTGTCTAATATAATCCATTACATATCCCTGAGCTTCCTCGCCGCGTATCCCGGCCCAGAGAAGAAGAGATCAGCGCGCGGTGGATCCTGTCAGAAGTACAAGGGTATGTTCTAGATAAATGTTTAATGTTCTATAATAATTAATTAGTAATTATCTTTACATTTATGCGTTATTGTTTGTGTGTGAAGGGTAAGAATCCAGTGACTCGGGGTGCAAAAAGTAAGAACCCAACGCCCGTCCGGGCTCGCACCAGGACTTCTGAGACGCCTAAAAGTAAGTTCTCTCTGCCAGCAAAACTTGTGGATCGCTTAGGGCCCGTCAGATGAATCTCTACGACAAGATCATTTCGAAGTCAAATCAAACTATCAACTTCATGATGACGCTTCCAAAGTCATGTTTCACTACGAAGAAGATATGACCACGACGATCAACTTTGGGGACATCAGAGAGATGATGTGTGGAGATTACCTGAACATTAACATTATTTAAGCTTATCTAAAGTAAATGTTATTTCCTCATACTGTAAAAATATAGAATAAGTATCTATGAAGTTGCATTGGCTAACTTTTTATAGTACATGTGATATAATAGAGGTCTACTTGAGAGATGTCATGAGAAGAACATCACCTCCATTACTGCGGTGTGCCCGGAGTTTATCGTTCGACTCAGTCAATAGGGACCCGGGGAGGTTTATGGAATACATGAGGCATTGCTTCAATGTTGCTGATGAACAGAAAAAATTATTTATTCTAATGCCGTATCACCAAACGTGAGTTCTGATATAAATTACATACTAATTAGCTAACTTTTTTACCTTCATTTCTCATTTCATTTTGTATTTGAAATTGTAGCCACCACTGGGCTTTGTTTATCTTCTGCACTGCCACCGCTACTCTGCTCGTTCTAGATCCACTAGGGCAGTGGACAGTATTCAACATTGAAGACTTAATCAAAACGTAAGTTTTTATTACTATTTAATTGTTTGTAAGTTTGTTGAACCAAAATTAATGTACTCGTTCATTTTGCTTAACGCTTTTGTTAATATATGTCACAGTTCTTACAGTAAAACCACTCAGGCAGAGTTTGCTTAAATGACCGTCGATTACATCAAGGTTTGGTAATTCGTGTATTTCATTCGTGTTGCTTATCTTTATACAATTGTTTTACATTTGTGAATTTTGGTGATTTAGTGCCCTACCCAAAAGGATTCTAGGAGTTGCGGGTACTACGTGATGCGGTATATGTACGAGTTCTGCGGGTACTTCCCAGCGTTTCAGAACTCTAGAGACAAGGTAATACGAACGCTATCTTGTATTTAATTCTTTTCGGCAGATTGTTTGTGTCTTTATCTTAATCTCATTATGGGTTCCATTCCTTTTCTTGTTCCAGATTAAAGAGCATTATGCCCAATCCTCGACTTACAGTGCAAAAGACTTGTATCATGTCAGAGAGAGCATGGCAGCCTTATTTATGAGAATGGTGGTAGACTAGCTAGCTAGCTTTTTGTATATATTGTAGTGGCATGAAACTGAAATGATCACATTTAATGAATTGCTAGCAGCTGTAACAGATTCTTCTGTATTGAATATTTTGTTGTTGCTGTAACAGATTTTCGATCTGGTGTATATTAGATGTTATCTCTGTTGCAATTGTGCACAGGGAATGAATTTGTGTTATTGCTATTTGATTCAGGTGTCTCAATTGTGCAGTTTCTGCACATCTGTTGCTCTGATGCCCTCTGTTGCATATCTGTTATAATTCTGGCTCTATTGCAATTGTGAAGCTTTGTAATAAAAAATAATAATAAAAAAATACACTTTACATTACGGTTATTATTAAAACCGTAATCTAAAGTCTACACTTTAGATTACGGTTTTACCAATAACCGTAATGTAAAGTCCATGACACGCGGGACCGGAAAAGAGCCTTTAATTACGGTTTTAAACCGTAATTAAAGTAGTCGCCGTCTTTAGTGACGCCCGCGTATACTACGGTCTAGAACCGTAATTATACATAGTTTTGGACCGTAATTAAATGCTTCCATTCCACCAGTGCCGGACATAATGTCGGGTGTTCTGTAGCCGGCATGATCAAAGGACGCGCCTGTTCACCAAAAGATAACGGTTATTTACCGTTAACCAAATAGTCGATGCCGGGCGTGGTGCTGGATATCATCTGTCCGGCATAAGTGACTTTTCGCGCCAAGGCGGTTTCGGCCGTTACTGAAAAGCACGTGTTTTATTCACATGCCGGATGACTTCTACCCGGCATGGGACCCGGCATCTGGAGAATTTCTGTCTATAAAAGGGGCGAAAGTCTGTGCGTTTTGGATGTTCATCCCCACCATATTCCTACACTCATACTCCACAGAACTGACGCCATTTCGACTGAGGAATTGCTGCACAACCATTCAAGAGAAGAAGAAGAAGATTTGGAAGAAGATTTAGAGGGTGAAGGCTATGTCAAAACTCTCCCTTCTCTTGTATTTCCTTCTTCACTTCATGAATGATTGAGTAGTAATCCCTTCTGTTCTTGGTTGGGATGAAACTCTCTTTGTAAAACAATGTGTTCTTCTTAATATAATTTCAAGTTTATTAAGAGTTGGTACTTATTGCAAGAGAATTGGTTGATCTCTTATTCTTTTCATGCAAATTTTACTTGAGGATGATAAATCCAAAGTAGAATAGGTTAGACACTCTTAATGATCTTCCTGCTCTCTTCTTATGAATTAAGAGTTAGTAGTAAGAGTGAGAATTAACCCATCTTTCCCAATACCTTGTTCTTTTCGTGGCATGACATATGCTCGAATTGTTAATAGGTATTGAGTCTTCTGTTTTCTTCCCGAAACTGGAATAAAAATACGCACATTGACTATGCCGGATGCACTGGCGGGTGGCCAATGTCCGACATATTGAAGGTCTTTGAATATTCCGTGCAACTGGTATCCGGTAGGACACCCGGCGCATTTAATTGTTGGTTAATTCGAAGGCTTGTGTTTATGTTTCGTGTTCATGTTGATATTTAGATGGTTTCAAACCCTGAATCAAGGTTAATTTCATTGTAAATACCACTTAGTTCCATTAGTTTTAATTAGGATTAGAAAATATTTCACATTTCCCCCCTCTTTACTTAGTAATTACCAAGGCTAGGACTAATTTTCTATACAAGTCCCTAGGGTTCGACATTCTTGGTCTTAATATGCTTCTTTGCTACTTTGACCGGGTTTTGGTTTGCTACCCGTATTAGATTGAGTAGGTTATTTTACTTTTTATTCTGTGCCGTGCATAGTGCCAAGTAAAGTATACCCGGCACATTCTTGATTTTCCCTATGTTCTAGTTTAATCTTTTGTACATAATTGTTCAATAAATACCTACTAGAATCTTTGTTAGCAAAATGGCGCTGTTGTCGGGGACTTGGAATTAGTCCAAGTCCTTAACCTGGTAAGTGCCATATTATTCTTTCATTCGTTGATCTTTTGTTGTCTTTTCAATTGTTGAATACGGCGGATTCATTGTCGGACATATAATACCCGGCAAAACCAGAGAAAGTCTGGGCCGGATAGTATACGCCCGACAATTAACCCGGCACATTCTACAAATTTGCAAATATATTTCCCGACGATTGTTATTTAAATGTTATTTATGTTTTCGCTATTTTTAACTTGCCGTGTATAATGCCGGGTTGCGTTTATCTGGCACATTCAGAGGAAGTCCGACGCTGGACACTTCCTATCCGACACGATACTCGGCTAGTTAAACTTAACATTTTTTATCTTATTTTCTCTAAATATATGAATTCCTTCCTCTTATAATTATCTCACCCTTTGTCCAACTTTGTACTCAGGATGCCTAAAAACATTTGGATGTCAAAGTTACAAAGTGGGGAGTCCGATCTTTTTCATTTTCTACATATCTATGTAGTGAATGAACTCTACCCTTGTACAGGGGTAGAAATCTTTATTAAGAGGAAGAAGATGAGACCTGCCCTTGCCTACCACCGCCTTAGGACCACAACCCGCATGAGGGTTCTGCCCGTGGATGAACTTAGGTGAAGATTCCCTCATATGGGTATCTTCACCAATAGGGTTCACCAAAGGCCCCCCTCATATGCGGTCTTCACTAGTAGAGTTAGGCGCACTAGGTTTAGGGCTGTCTTTTAGTTTATTTTAGTATCTTTTATATGTTTTATTTTAGTTCATTTTATCTTTTATGTATTATGTAATGACAATGATATTTTCTATTTAATAAAAGCATATATTAGTGATTACATGTTCTTTTTATATTACTTAAAAATGTTCCTTTGTCATCTCTTAGGTACTTGCTTTCTTTGAGTGAATGCTTCTTAGATCACAAGGTCTCTCTGACAAAATAGCAGATTACGATCCTGAGATCAAAAGAACACTCCGTCGTTCCTTACGACAAAGAAAGAACCAACCTTACCTCCTAGGAGATTCAAGTATTTCAAGCGAGATGACAACAGTGCGCAACATCAACAGACCATCTAACCAGGGCCAGAAGCCGGCCATCAATCTCCCTAATCTTCCCCAAGCCGATTATGATGAATGGCAAAAGTTGAAGCTGTATCATCAAATCGGTTGCGTCAAGGAGTTAGGAATGTTTGATGGTTCCAACCTAGATGAAGCATTGCTCCATGTAACGAAGTTCCTGCAGCATGTCAATAGCCTCACTGCTACTGACGCTGTTTTGCAGTTTGCTCGTCTCTCACTTTTTCCCCACAGTCTCACAGGAACAGCAAGTAAATGGTACCACAGCCTGACGCCAAACACCATCTCCACGTGGGACAACATGGCAACGAAGTTCTACGACAAATTCTTACCGCCGAGTCGAACCTTGGAAATGATTGTTGAAATCTATAACTTCAAGCAACCTGGATCAGAGAATATTTGTGAAGCTTGGGATAGATTTAAGGGGTTACTTCTGAAGTGTCCCCACCATGGTCTCACGAAGGAGCAACTCTCTCAGTTGTTCTACAAAGGGCTCGTGAACCAGTACAAGACGATGGTGTTGTCCTCCCTTGGCGCTGACATCCTCAAGAAACCTGGGGAACAGTTTCTGGACGGATTGAATCCTTATGCGAGGAAATCCATGACTGGGCCACAGGAGGGGCTCGAGGCAACACTCCAGGGTTGTACCAGATTGGAGACAGTGATAATAAATTTGAAAAATTGATGAAGAGTCACGAGCAATTACTGGAGAGCAATGCTCAACAGTCCACGAAGGTAAGCGCCTTGCAAAAGGTGGTGGAGCAATTGGTTATGAGCTCTCTCCCCAGCATGCAAAAGTAGTGAATACACGACAACCTCGGGTATCGCACCCCTCTGTGTTTCCTTTACCACCTTCTGTGTTTTGTACACAGTGTGGAGGACCACACGATTTCGAACAGTGCCCTGAGTTGCAGGAATTAAAAGCATCTGAGGAAGTAAGTTATGTAAACAACAACCAAGGATTCAGACAACCTTGGCAGAGAAATATCCAATCTTCTCCGAACTCCCAGAACCAACCCGGATTTCAAGGAAATCCAAGACAATTCCAGCAATCAACATATGGTGGTATTCCATCAAATAGACCACCCCAACATTCTTCCAATCATGAAGCCGAGATGGCTGAGATGCGTGACTTAATGAAGGCTCTGATGAACAAGTCACGAGATACACAGGAAGATATTGCAGCCCTTCGTAAGGATCAGAAGTCACTACAATCTCAGATCCAACAAATGCTTACCCAACAGAGGCCATCCGGCCAATTACCTTCACAAACTCAAATAAACCCAAGAGAGCACGCAAAGTCAGTTACCCTTGGGAGTAACGATGTAAGCGCAGTCACTCTCAGAAGCGGAAGAGAGATAGGTAAGGATCAAAGAAAAGAAAAAGAAAAGAAAATTGATCCTACTGACTTGGAGGAAATCTCTCCAGAGGTACAATATCAGGAGACACAGGCTCCTACCCCTTTCTCTCCCTCTTCTAATTCTTCTCCTCCCAATAAAAATCAAATTTCTACTGAAAATTTTCATTTCCCATAGGCTTAAGAAAAAGCATTTAGATGAGCAGTTTAAGAAATTTTTGGTATCTTTAAGCGTCTAACTATTGATATTCCTCTGATCGATGCATTGAAGCAAATGCCTACTTATGCTAAGTTCCTGAAGGAGTTAATTGATAACAAAAGGCAGATGGAGGACGTGGAGATGGTCAGTCTAACCGAGGAGTGCTCCGCAGCATTGCTACGGGCACTACCTCCCAAACAGAAACACCCGGACTACCAATTGTGCCATGCTATATTGGAGATATTGACTGCGGTCATGGTCTGTGTGACCTTGGTGCCAGCATCAATATCATGCCATACTCAATTTTCACCAGGATTCACGGCAGTCAACTGAAGCCGGTATCCTTTTCCCTGTAATTGGCTGATAGATCTTCAATCAAACCAATGGGAATGGTGGAAAATTTGGTAGTTGGAGTCGACAATTTCATCTTTCCAGCCGACTTCGTGGTTCTAGACATTGATGAAGATATCGAAGTCCCTCTAATCCTTGGAAGACCTTTCCTAAGTACTGCACGCACAATCATTGACGTTCATGAGGGCAAAGTCATCTTCCGAGTTAGGGACGAAAAGATCGAGTTCGATATGGCAAAGATGGTAAGAAAAAGTGTAAATGCTCATACTGTTTTGTGTCGGTCTTTTGGCAGATAATGGTGAGAATTAATTCCAAGATGATGAAGAGACATTTTCCCTCCCCTCAATTGAACCACACGAATTAGAGGCATTGGAGCAAATCTTGGTTTCATCAATCAAAGAGTCTCCCACGAGGGAAATCAAGGTGATTATTGACCAACTCAATGGTGGTATGCAAAAAATGCCAATGGTTGTCGACCACCATTAGAGAGCTTAGATCGCTCACCATTTAAAGCCATTTCATCAATCAAACAACCTCCCGAGGTAGATCTTAAAGCACTTCCCTCTCATCTCAAATACGCGTCTTGGCAGGTAACAACACTCTCCCTGTTATTATCTCCTCACTTCTAACTGCTGAGCAAGAAACTAAATTCTTAGGAGTCTTAGGAGATCATAAGAGAGCAATAGGTTGGTGTCTAGCTGATTTAAAAGGCATTGATCCTAGCTTTTGCACTCATCGTATATTTATGGAGGATAACCATAAATCGATTAGGCAAGGGCAGATGAGATTAAACCCAAATTTGAAAGAAGTTGTGAAAAAAGAGGTTTTGAAGTTGTTAGATACGGGTATTATCTACCCGATTTCTGATAGCCCTTGGGTGAGCCCTGTCCAAGTGGTTCCTAAAAAGGGAGGCATAGTTGTTGTCCCTAATGAAAAAGGGGAATTAATCCCTCAGAGACAAACAACTAGTTGGAGAATGTGCATTGATTATAGAAGATTAAATGCAGCCACCAGAAAGGATTACTTCCCTTTGCCATTTATAGATCAAATGTTAGAAAGATTAGCAGGTCAGGAATTTTATTGTTTCCTAGATGGCTACTCAGGCTATTTCCAAATTCCAATTGCACCAGAGGAACACGAAAAGACCACCTTTACCTGTCCTTATGGTACCTTTGCTTATAATCGTATGTCATTTGGACTTTGTAATTCTCCTGCCACTTTCTAGCGTTGCATGCAAGCAATATTTGCTGATTTCATTGAAAAGAGTATCGAAGTATTTATGGATGATTTTAGCGTATATGGTTCCACCTTTGACGATTGTTTGCAGCAGCTGGATTTGATTTTAGACAGGTGTGAAGATACAAATTTAGTCTTGAATTGGGAAAAATGCCACTTCATGGTGAAGGAGGGCATTGTGTTGGGGCACAAAGTGTCAAAAGTTGGTATTGAAGATCATCGAGAAACTCCCTCCTCCTACTACCCCGCCAAAGAGGTTCGAGCATTTTTAGGCCATGCCGGGTTCTACCGTCGGTTCATTGCTGACTTCTCTAAGATCGTCAAACCTTTAAGTGATTCATTGGGAAAGGATACTAAATTTGAATTCACAAAGAAATGTTTGGAAGCATTTGAAGTCATCAAGGAGAAGTTAATTTCATCCCATGTAGTCGTCTCCCCCGATTGGTCTCTCCCCTTTGAGATCATGTGTGATGCAAGCGACTATGCTGTGGGGGCCGCACTATGTCAGAAAAAAGATAAGGTATTGCGAATAATCACGTATGCGAGCAAGACCCTTGTGGATGCACAAAAGAATTACACAACCACTGAAAAGGAGCTTCTTGCAGTCGTCTTCGCCCTAGAAAAATTTCGTTCTTACTTATGGGGGAGTGAAGTCATTGTGCATACGGATCATTCTGCCCTGAAATACCTCTTTACCAAGGCAGAAGCCAAGCCAAGGTTGTTGCGCTGGATTCTTCTACTACAAGAATTCGATGTTTTGGTTGTTGATAAAAAGGGTTGTCTCAACGGTGTTGCTGATCACCTCTCCCGCATTGAACGGTCATACGACGGGATCCCCATCCAGGAATATTTTCCAGACGAGATGGTGTTCAGTGTTCAGCAGCTTACATGGATGGAGTCTGCATCTAAAGATGACATTGCACATAACTTTACAGAATTGGTTGCATTGTGTGAAGCCTTGTAGGAGCCATGGTTTGCCGACATGGCCAATTACTTAGCCTCCGGAATCTTACCTCATGGGCTCTCTTCTCAGCAAAAGAAGAGATTTTTGTCTCAAGTAAAGCATTTCTTCTGGGATGATCCATACTTATTCAAGGTATGTGCCGATGGGATCATCCGGAGATGCATTCCTGAAATTGAGGTTACTTCAATTCTGCAATTTTGTCACTCTAAGGAGGCCGGTGGACATCATGGGGCTACTCGAACAACGGCAAAGGTCTTGGAATCAGGGCTCTATTGGCCAACCTTACATAAGGATTCCCATAAATTTGTTTCTCAATGCGACAGTTGTCAAAGAATGGGAAACATCTCCAGGCGTCATGAAATGCCGCTAACTAATATCCTGGAGGTGGAATTATTCGATGTTTGGGGCATCGATTTCATGGGTCCATTCCCCGTCACAAGGCCATCAGTATATCCTAGTCGTCGTCGACGTTGTTTCCAAATGGGTTGAAGCCATTCCATGCTCATCTGCCGATGCCAAGACTGATCTGAAATTTTTACAGAAAAACATCTTCACCAGATTTGGCGTTCCACGAGCTATCATTTCTGATGGCGGTTCTCACTTTTGCAACCGCCAATTTGATAACCTTTTAACGAAGTATGGAGTACATCATAAGGTTACCCTTCCTTACCATCCACAAGCTAATGGACAGACCGAAGTCTCCAACCGTGAATTGAAATGGATCTTGCAGAAAACGGTCCGTTCATCTCGCAAGGATTGGTCCCCCAAACTTGACGATGCTTTATGGGCATATCGAACTGCCTTTAAAACTCCTATCGGGACCACACCATTCCGCCTTGTGTATGGAAAAGCCTGTCATTTGCCCGTGGAACTTGAGCATAAGGCCTACTGGGCCCTCAAAGCACTCAACTTTGACATGGAGAAGGCAGGTGTCAAAAGAAACTTCCAGTTATCTGAACTGGAAGAATTACGCCACAACGCATACGAGAATGCCCATCTATATAAAGAGCGTACTAAGAAGATTCATGACCAAGCTATTTTTCCACATGATTTTCATGTGGGTGATCAAGTCCTCCTCTACAATTCCCGCCTTTGACTTTTTCCGGGAAAGTTGAAATCTCACTGGGCTTGACCTTTCACTATCACTTCCATGACTGAATTTGGTGCTTTCGAACTTGAAACTTCTACGGGTGCAAGATTCAAAGTCAATGGTTCCCGCTTGAAGAAATATCTAAGCCCTGAATGTAAGCATTCCAAGTCCGCCGCTATTCTTTTCAATGATTCCACATCGAAGGAGTTGATGCCACTGCGAACTACAAGGTGCTGCTATGTAGCCAAAGGCCAAGTGTAGGGCCTTTCCAATTCCCACGTATACCTTCCAGGGGAGTTGTTTTCTTTCTTTACTATTAATTTTTATTTTTATTACTTCATTATTTAATTCTTTACTTCTTATCTAAACACTGGGGACAGTGTTCCTGCCTAGTGTAGGGCAGGGGGACCCCCTTATTAAAAAAAAACAAAAACAAAAACACACACAATTATACGCTTATAGCATGTCTAGTTTATCCAATATAATAAGTTTTAAGTTTATTAACCTTCTACTCAGCTTTTTGTATGTCTTTGATTAAGTTGACATTAGGGAAGGATAAATATTTGTTCTCTCAAGAGGTACGCTTTCTAATGACCTTTGGATATCATTTCTCACTTCGTGATTCTTTTTGTTAGCATGAGTATATGACCTTACTTCTATTTTTGTCCTTGATCTACTTTTGGGTAATATATATTTCCTTCCTTTTCAAAATAGTTCAATTCTTGTGGGTGAATATCTCAGATAGGGATGATGTATGAAAAAGAAAAAAAGCTTCAAGAGAAAAAGAAGAAAAGAAGAAGAGAAAAGAAAAAACCTCTTCTTATAAAAAGAGATGAAGCATTATGAGGTTACAAGATTGCCTCAAAATAAAAGCAAGAAATGAGAGTTTTTCTCCTAAATTCCCTGTTCTTTAAATGCAAAAGAAATCATGGTTAGATTCAGAAACCCTTGAAAAATAGGGCTGAACTAAAAAAAACCATTGATGAGTGTCTTGGCCATATTCAGAAACTCTTGAGAAATAGAGTTGAATGTCAGAAACCGGAAGAAGGAGAGATGCAAAGTCCCCTATGCAAAATAGCCCATGAGTCCTTGTTCCGTTTTTGAGATTGAATGTTTTACTTTTACCCATTGATAAGCCACAGACTTATCATATTTTAGGCACTAGATTTAGTATTATATTTATCTAAGTAAGGTTAAATATATGTTATTTATGCTTATTATGTGTTAAAGTATAATATTTGTACAAGACTTATGTTTTTATGAGTTTTCTGTGCAAGGAATGATTTTCTAGGCAAAAGTTCAGTTGAAGCCGGACTCCATGCCGGGTAGTTTCTGCACGGCATAAGTACAGAATAGAAAAGAGACCTTGCCGGACATGATGCCGGGTAGATCCCATCCGGCATAAGTGAAGAGTCGCCACGGTTGACCAGACGATGGCCGTTATTGACCGTTGGAGATTTAGCTAGTGCCGGGTGTGATGCCGGGTATCTCCTACCCGGCATAGGCACTGTTTCGCGCGGAATTGACGGTTTCGACCGTTAACAGTTGGGCGCATTTATCACGTGTGCCGGCTATTGGTGACCCGGCACGACGCCCGGCAAGAGACATTTTGATGCCTATAAATAGGCCGAGGAAGGCTACAATTTGACACACTTCAACACCATATTATACTCCATTCACATCGTTTTTCCGCCCCACTCCATCTGTTGGTGTCCAAGGAACGTCTGCAAATCCATCCACGCAAGAGAAGAAAGACCTTGTCAGGGTTAAGGCTATTAACATCTCCTTCTCCCCCTTTGTATTCTCTTCTTGTAGTTGTGTGGATGGTGATGCAGAATCCTTGTTAGGTTTTGGTTAGGGATGAACTTCCTTGTAAAACTCTTATGATCATATATGGAATTTACAAGTTTCTTAACGGAGGTTTCTAGTCTTCATGCAAGTTGAATGAGTCAGCCACTTATTCTCTTATTTATAAGTCCTATTTAAGGCTTTCAAAGCAAGAGTAGGATAGATTGGGATCTCGGTAGTCTTTAAAATTGTTGTTCTAAAAAGTGGATAACAAATGCTAAGGTTTTGGATTAATCTCTAATTTCCCCATTATTCTGGTTGCATTCGCGGCATTGGCTATGCACGATGCAAGTATGGATATTGAGTTCCTTAATGCAGATCTGATTCTGGAAGTGGTATTTACGAAATGAACGATGCCGGATGGAATGCCGGATTGGTTTTGCCCGACACATTCAAAGAACTTGACTATGCCGGGTAGAGAAGGTCCGGCATGGCACCCGGCATATTCATTTTGCGAGACCAAATCCTCTTTGAGACTTGCCACCCTTGATCATTGGTCATACGAACCTTTTGCATTGATAATCTTCCCAAATCAAAGTTAGTTTATCTATTTATTTATTTAGTTTAGGATCACATTTTCAATTCCCCCCTTGTTATTATAGAATAGGCTTTTGCCCGGATTAGGACTAATTTTCTATAAGTCCCTTGGGTACGATACTCTCGGTCGTAATATATTTACACTATACTCCGACCGGGTTTTATTTTGCTACCCGTAGTAGAGTTGTAGGATTAGTTAATAATTTATTTCATTATTTTGTATATATTTTTATCCTAACAATTTCTCTGTTAGCAAATTGGCGCCGTTGCCGGGGACTTGGAATTAGTCCAAGTCCTAATTTCGGTAAAACGTCTTATTCTTTATTCTTTGATTCTTTGATCTTTTGATTCCTTGATTCTTTAATTTATTTTCGCCCTTAGTTTTGCAGACTTGAATGTGCCGTGCGGGGTGCCGGGCGTCTGTCACCTGGCAAACTCGGAGGAAGTCTGATGCCGGATACGTTTGACCCGGCATTGCGTCCGGCATGTTCAAAGTTTTTCAAAATTCCTTACAGTATTGAGTTCTTGGCAATTTAAATTTGTTCTTGCTTACTCCCATTCATTATTTCTCTCTCCTAATAGTCCCTATACTATGACTCTTTAATTTAGATTTCGAGTTTGAACTTGCCGTGTATTGTGCCGGGTTTTCTATACCCGGCATTTAGGAGGAAGTCCTATGCCGGACGGTTTTGATCCGGCATGTCACCCGGCATGCTCAATTTCTCTCAATATTTTTGTCGCAAATTGTAGGGACAATTAGGAGTAATCTCCTACAATCTCTTATTTACTCTTACATTTATTTTGATTATCCTTTACTTTATCTTTTAATTAAGTTATGTTCGATTTTTTGGTCACGCCGGGCAACATGCCGGTTTGTACACACCCGATATTAGTGGAGGAAGTCCACTGCCGGGTAAGAGTCACCCGGCCCTCTGTCCGGCATAACCAAAAATTTGTTCATTCGTGTATTTTCATAATTTTAATTATGTCATTATATTATTTCTTTTATTATTACGAATATTATAACGTTTTCTCTTGCTCCTCCTGAAGTTATCCAAGTGAATGCTTCTTCGGTCAACGAGTACTCCTGAAAATTTAGCCAACCTTGATCCGGAGATCGAGAGAACCCTACTTCATACTTTAAGGCAAGAAAGAATTCTACAAGAAGCAGATCCTACACCAATGGCAGCACCTACCGTCCGTAACATAAACCGGCCTTCTAACCAAGGCCAGAAACCAGCAATCGACCTTCCTCTCCTTCCTCAAAATGAATACGATGAATGGCAAAAACTTAAGCCATATCATCAAATTAGATGCATAAAGGAGTTGGGCCTTTTTGACGGTACAAATCCGGACGATGCTTTGCTCCACGTCACCAAATTTCTACAGCACACAAACAGCCTAACCTCCACAAATAACGTCCTCCAATATGCCAGGCTTTCCCTCTTCCCCCATAGCCTTACAGGGAATGCCAGCAAGTGGTACCACAGTCTAACCCCCAGTACCATCACCACATGGGAGGACATGGCAACCAAGTTTTATGACAAGTTTATGCCCCCTAGTCGCACCCTGGAGATGATCGCCGACATTTACAACTTTAGACAACCTAGCTCGGAGAACATCTGTGAGACTTGGGACAGATTCAAAGGGTTGCTACGCACATGTCCACACCACGGCCTCACCAAGGAACAACTATCTCAGTTGTTTTACAAGGGATTGGTCAACCAATGCAAGACCATGATCCTTTCCTCCCTTGGTGCAGACATATTGAAGAAGCCTGAAGATCAATTCCTTAGTGGAGTTGAATCTCTTTGCGAAGAAATTAGAGATTGGGCCACAGGTGGAACCAGGGGTGGTACCGCTGGTTTATTTCAAGTGGAAGAGGGCGACTCCAAATTCGACAAATTGATGCAAAGTCATGAGCAGTTGTTGGAGAGCAATGCCCAGACGTCAACGAAGGTTAGTGCTCTACAGAAAGTGGTGGAGCAAATAGCGATGAATCAACTTCCTCAACAGGCGAACGTGGTTAGTGCACGACTACACGCTCCAAGCCCTGACATGCCCAACTTTCAGAATGTTGAGGAAGTCAACTACGTGAGTAACCAAGGGTATCGGCAGCCATGACAACAGGGGAACCAGCCCCCTCAACACTTCCAGAACCAAGCCGGCTACCAGGGAGGTCCAAGACAATTCAGACCATCCCATCCTGCATCATCATCAGAGGCTGAAATGGCTGAACTTCGTGACATGATGTCAGCCCTGATGAACAAGACCCAAGATACTCACAACGAGATCTCGACTATTCGCAAGGAGCACAAATCGTTGCAGTTGCAATTACAGCAACTTCTGATGCAACCACGACAGCAAGGTCAGCTCCCGTCCCAAACGCAAACCAATCCACGGGAGCATGCGAATTCGGTCACCATTCTACCTAGGATCTCCAAGGATGCCAAATAGCCTAAAAGGCTAAGTGTAGGGCGGTTCCTCCTCACGCCTTCACCATCAAACAGGGGAGCCCTTCGTATCTTTTAATTTTTCTCTTTTAATTTTATGTTATTGTTTTAAATTGCTTTCATTATAGTTGTTTCCAGTTTCTTAAAAAAAAAAGAGTTTTACTTATTCATCTTCTTTCGAACACTGGGGACAGTGTTCCTGCCAAGTGTAGGGCAGGGACCCCCCTTAAAAAAATAAGTTTTTTTTATAATATGCATAAGTTTTGCGTTTTATTCAATGTTTTACTAAACTTTTTGCATGTTTTTGATTAAGATGAGATTAGGAATGAATAAATGCTTGTTCTCTCAAGAGGTAAGCTCTCTAATGACTTATAGGTTCCTGTTTTTAACTTTTTGATTCTCTTTATTAACATGAGTACATGATCTTTCTCCTAATTCTTTCCTTTATGTACTTATGGGTGTTATTCTTTTCTTTCCAAATTGTGAAAAATCTTTTGGGTAAAAATCTTAAAAAGGGTTTTTGTGCAAAAGAAGAAGAAGAAAAAAAAAAAAAAGAATGAAAAAATCTTCTTCCAAAGGAAAGCATTATATTCCTAGAGGTTGCAAAGTGCCTCTGAATAAAGCAAGAAACGAGAGTTTTTTCCTTTTGTTTTTCTCCTAAATTCCCGTTCTTCAATGCAAAAAAAATTCATGGTTGATTCAGAAACCCTTGCAAAAATAGGGCTGAATAATAAACCAATGATGAGTGTCTTGGCCACATTCAGAAACTCTGAAAAATAGAGCTGAATGATGGAAACCGGAAAAAGGAGAGATTACAATCCCTTATGCAAAATAGCCCAAAAGTTTTTGATCGGTTTTGAAATTCCTTGTTTTATACCCATTAGTATGTTTCGATAGAATAAGGTAGATAAGTGATCTTATGAATTAGAGTCTATAGTTGGAAATATTTATCTACATTTCATTCTAAAGTTTATCTGTTTTGTGCATAAGTAATTAGTCCTTTCTAATCTTGTTTTGCTCGAGGACTAGCAAAGGTAAGTGTAGGGCCTGATAAGCCACAGACTTATCATATTTTAGGCACAGATTTAGTATTATATTTATCTAAGTAAGGTTAATATATGTTATTTATGCTTATTATGTGTTAAAGTATAATATTTGTACAAGACTTATGTTTTTTGAGTTTTCTGTGCAAGGAATGATTTTCTAGGCAAAGTTCAGTTGAAGCCGGACTCCATGCCGGGTAGTTTCTGCACGGCATAAGTACAGAATAGAAAGAGACCTTGCCGGCATGATGCCGGGTAGATCCCATCCGGCATAAGTGAAGTCTCCACGTGACCAGACGATGGCCGTTATTGACCTTGGAGATTTAGCTAGTGCCGGGTGTGATGCCGGGTATCTCCTACCCGGCATAGGCACTGTTTCGCGCGGGAATTGACGGTTTCGACCGTTAACAGTTGGGCGCATTTATCACGTGTGCTGGCTATTGGTGACCCCGGCATGACGCCCGGCAAGAGACATTTTGATGCCTATAAATAGGCCGAGGAAGGCTACAATTTGACACACTTCAACACCATATTATACTCCATTCACATCTCAGTTTCCGCCCCACTCCATCTGTTGGTGTCCAGGAACGTCTGCAAATCCATCCACGCAAGAGAAGAAGAAGACCTTGTCAGGGTTAAGGCTATTAACATCTCCTTCTCCCCTTTGTATTCTCTTCTTGTAGTTGTGTGGATGGTGATGCAGAATCCTTGTTGGTTTTGGTTAGGGATGAACTTCCTTGTAAACTCTTATGATCATATGGAATTTACAAGTTTCTTAACGGAGGTTCTAGTCTCATGCAAGTTGAATGAGTCAGCCACTTATTCTCTTATTTATAAGTCCTATTTAAGGCTTTCAAAGCAAGAGTAGGATAGATTGGGATCTCGTAGTCTTTAAATTGTTGTTTTCTAAAAAGTGGATACAAATGCTAAGGTTTTGGATTATCTCTATTTCCCCATTATTCTGGTTGCATTCGCGGCATTGGCTATGCACGATGCAAGTATGGATATTGAGTTCCTTAATGCAGATCTGATTCTGGAAGTGGTATTTACGAAATGAACGATGCCGGATGGAATGCCGGATTGGTTTTGCCCGGCACATTCAAAGAACTTGACTATGCCGGGTAGAGAAGGTCCGGCATGGCACCCGGCATATTCATTTTGCGAGACCAAATCCTCTTTGAGACTTGCCACCCTTGATCATTGGTCATACAACCTTTTGCATTGATAATCTTCCCAAATCAAAGTTAGTTTATTATTTATTATTTAGTTTAGGATCACATTTTCAATTCCCCCCTTGTTATTATAGAATAGGCTTTTGCCCGGATTAGGACTAATTTTCTATAAGTCCCTTGGGTACGATACTCTCGGTCGTAATATTTACACTATACTCCGACCGAGTTTTATTTTGCTACCCGTAGTAGAGTTGTAGGATTAGTTAATAATTTATTTCATTCTTTTGTATATATTTTTATCCTAACAATTTCTCTGTTAGCCACATTGCCTCCTGCCTGTCACAACTCTGTCTAAAGAAGAGAAACATAGTCTATGCAGTACCCTTTACAACATCAAGGTGCCTTCAGGATACATCTCAAACATAAGAAGCCTAGTGTCCATGATAGATTTCAAATTAGTAGGAATGAAATCTCACGATTATCATGTCCTACTTCAAGAATTTTTGCCAATTGCATTACGTGGGATCTTGCCGGATGCTGTCAGACACACAATCACAAACATCAGTGTCTTCCTCAAATCCATTTCGTCTAAGGTTCTTGATGTGGACACTCTGACTAAACTACAAAAGGATCTCATTGTGACAATGTGCCAGCTGGAGATGTATTTTCCTCCATCGTTCTTCGACATAATGATACATCTCCTCGTGCATCTTGTAAGAGAGATTCTGATGTGTGGTACTTTGTACCTTCGCTACATGTATCCGTTCGAAAGGTACATGGGAGTCCTGAAGAAGAAAATGAAGAATCGTCGTCACCTATAGGGTAGTATTATAGAGGGCACTATCACAGAGGATGTTGTAGACTTCTGCACCAATTACCTAGAAGGTGTCGATACCATTGGACTTCCACGTTCTAGACACGAGGGCAGATTGAAGGGTGTTGGCACGGTTGGACGGAAACTGAAAAGAATTGACATAGACACTCTTAACAAAGCTCATTTAGTTGTGCTAAGTCATCTTGAAGATGTCGAACCATACTTTGATGAACACTTGTGCGTTTTAAGATCACAATATCCAAACATGAGTGACACTAGACTACAAAATGAGCAGAATAGGACATTTGTCAGATGGTTCAAAGACAGAGTGTTATCCAATCAGTCCACGAATGTGCCTGAACTGATTAAAGTAATTGCATTTGGACCAAGTCTGGATGTAATTTCGTATGAGGGGTACGATGTCAACAGATTCACCTTTTTCACAGAACGTCTGGATCACAAGTCAACGAATCAAAACAGTAGCATAGAGCTTGAAGCTTATCAAAACTTATATGACATCAGTATTGTGGGTCACAGTCCAGTCTCAGTAAAACAATCATATTTCGGTGTTATACAAGACATCTAGGTATTTGACTACAACAGCTACGAAATGTGTGTTTTCCACTGTAACTGGGTTAACAACAATCATGGCTACCATGAGGAGGAGCATGGTATGAAACTGGTTGATCTGTCTAGAGCTACTCCTACGGTTGAGCCATTCGTTGTTGGGACGAAGGTTAAGCAGATATTTTATGTTGATCCCTATAATCCTAGATGGTCTGTGGTGCTTAAAGGGAGAAGAGGAATAATTGGTGTGGATGGTGTGGTTGATGAGGATGAGTATGACGCAGAAGATGAACCTCCAACTGTTCCTATTTCATTGGAAGAGGCTGGGGTCACAGGTCATCGTGAGTATATATGATTAGACCATAACGAGGGAATGTGGATTGAGAGATAATGGTGTATGTAAGTTATTACTATTAAAATTTATATGAAATTAACAATCTTTTACTTCTTGCTTGTATGACCATTATGAAATGCTTAATTTAATTCAAATTTTCTTTCAATCCTTGCAGGCATGGCTGATGAAGAGTTCGAGTTATTTTGCCGCGAGTTCGAAGAAGAGCAGCAAGGGTTACCGGTTCCTTCTACCAGTGCCGCTACTGCTGCTGGCCCATCTACATCTACCGCACCTGCTGCTGGCCCTTCTACAGCTCTCACTACTGTTGCTGGCCCTGCCATGAGTGCACCTTCTACGAGTGCTACTCAGAGACCCAGAGGTAGAGGTCCGACCCGCGGGCTGAAGCTGCAGAAACCGGATGAGATCAGTCTTCTCTGGGACAAGTATGAGAGGTATTGTGGGGGCAGCAGATCAGAGTTCACTAGTATGCTAGGGACTCTGTCCAGATCACATTGCTGCATCAACCACAAATGGCCACAAGTCCCGAAAGAAGTTAAGGAGACCATCTGGAAGAAGGTGCAAGAACGATACAAGATCCCAGACGAAGTGAAGAAGACCGTTCTTTCTGCGGTGGGCGGTAAAGCTAAATCATTCTGCCACTACTTGGTGGATAACTAGATCACCAGGGTGCACCCACGCGAGCCTCCGCCGTATGTCGTGTACAACGGCATGATCACTGAAGAGGAGTGGAAGGAGTT
Organism: Limonium bicolor; assembly: GCA_023374045.1. NCBI lineage: Eukaryota > Viridiplantae > Streptophyta > Magnoliopsida > Caryophyllales > Plumbaginaceae > Limonium > Limonium bicolor. The sequence goes on from CM041777.1 coordinate 49,780,587, forward strand.
CGTTGAGCAGCACTCCACCCCCGAGTTCAGGGTATGTTTGTGTGTACTCTTTTCTGAATTAATGCTCATAAGGATTTATCCCTGATTTTCTAATTAATTTTCTGTTGTACTGTCTTAACAACAAAGACAAGAACAAGCACGGCAAAACCGTGAAGCTAATCTCCTCCCCCACACCATGGGACGAAGGGGATATATGGGCAGCCTCGAGGGATGAAAATAAGCTGGTTTGCTGAAGTAGAGGTACGAGGATGGTAATCGAGGATGTCTCTGAGGCGAGGAGGGTGCAGATGTTCATACTGAGACGCCAGACAACGACCAGCGAAGGTTAGAGGATATTTCGTCATGCTGCGATAGAACAACTGGCTAACCAAATTGTAAGTGTTTGAAAGTAGCTGTTAAATAATTTACTTATATAGTCAAGAGTTTGTTGATCTAAATTTAGTGATAACTTCTTTGACAATTGGACAGTATGAAGCAGCACAGAGAGGAGAAGTAGACTTACACGCTCCACCTTCTCAAGACGACGCTCTCAATCAAGCGCTTGGGAAGAAGGATCACCCGGGGCGTGTTAGAGGATTCGGGGGAGAAGTACGTCAGAAGCACGTATTCTCGCCATCTGCTAGGAAGGGTCAGATGAATGCTGCTGACGTTGAGGCGATGGTAGATCGTAAGTTCGCTGCTGAGTGGCAAGCTAATGAGGAGAAACTGGCTGCTGAGCGCCGGGCTTACGAGGAAAGGCTGCACAAGCGTTGGATGCGATCGCACATACGACTACTCAGCAGCAGCATGATCCTCCTCGACCGTCTTCCTCGTCCAGTTGTGCTCCGGCCACTGACCTGTACCCGTTTGCCAACATCCAGGTTAGCTTTGTTTAACTATTTGTCTCCTTAAATAAAGTCCTTTAAATAGTATTAGATTGGACTCACTTATTTATTTCACGTATTATCTATGTTTATTAAAGGAGCAAAAAAAAATACCGTCTCCAAATACCATTAGACGGGCACCCTGTAGATGTGGCCTACGGGACGGTGTTGCCATCAGGTCCACTCACGCTCATCAATTTCGTACGTCTACCCGCATTCTACGCGTGTGTGACCATGGACCTGATAATTGATGGATTTGAGAATGCATACCTTCCAATGGCGTTTGACAACAAATGCACGCTGATTGAAGCGAGGGGAGACATATTGCCCTGGCCAGCATGTTATATTGTTGTCACCGATGAGGTAAGACTGTTTGACAACCATTTAGTATCTAATAAAATCCATTATTTAGCATTAAGTGTCTAATATAATCCATTACATATCCCTGAGCTTCCTCGCCGCGTATCCCGGCCCAGAGAAGAAGAGATCAGCGCCGGTGGATCCTGTCAGAAGTACAAGGGTATGTTCTAGATAAATGTTTAATGTTACTATAATAATTAATTAGTAATTATCTTTACATTTATGCGTTATTGTTTGTGTGTGAAGGGTAAGAATCCAGTGACTCGGGGTGCAAAAAGTAAGAACCCAACGCCCGTCCGGGCTCGCACCAGGACTTCTGAGGCGCCTAAAAGTAAGTTCTCTCTGCCAGCAAAACTTGTGGATCGCTTAGGGCCTCGTCAGATGAATCTCTACGACAAGATCATTTCGAAGTCAAATCAAACTATCAACTTCATGATGACGCTTCCAAAGTCGATGTTTCACTACGAAGAAGATATGACCACGACGATCAACTTTGGGGACATCAGAGAGATGATGTGTGGAGATTACCTGAACATTAACATTATTTAAGCTTATCTAAAGTAAATGTTATTTCCTCATACTGTAAAAACATATAGAATAAGTATCTATGAAGTTGCATTGGCTAACTTTTTATAGTACATGTGATATAATAGAGGTCTACTTGAGAGATGTCATGAGAAGAACATCACCTCCATTACTGCGGTGTGCCCGGAGCGTTTATCGTTCGACTCAGTCAATAGGGACCCGGGGAGGTTTATGGAATACATGAGGCATTGCTTCAATGTTGCTGATGAACAGAAAAAATTATTTATTCTAATGCCGTATCACCAAACGTGAGTTCTGATATAAAATTACATACTAATTAGCTAACTTTTTTACCTTCATTTCTCATTTCATTTTGTATTTGAAATTGTAGCCACCACTGGGCTTTGTTTATCTTCTGCACTGCCACCGCTACTCTGCTCGTTCTAGATCCACTAGGGCAGTGGACAGTATTCAACATTGAAGACTTAATCAAAACGTAAGTTTTTATTACTATTTAATTGTTTGTAAGTTTGTTGAACCAAAATTAATGTACTCGTTCATTTTGCTTAACGCTTTTGTTAATATATGTCACAGTTCTTACAGTAAAACCACTCAGGCAGAGTTTGCTTAAATGACCGTCGATTACATCAAGGTTTGGTAATTCGTGTATTTCATTCGTGTTGCTTATCTTTATACAATTGTTTTACATTTGTGAATTTTGGTGATTTAGTGCCCTACCCAAAAGGATTCTAGGAGTTGCGGGTACTACGTGATGCGGTATATGTACGAGTTCTGCGGGTACTTCCCAGCGTTTCAGAACTCTAGAGACAAGGTAATACGAACGCTATCTTGTATTTAATTCTTTTCGGCAGATTGTTTGTGTCTTTATCTTAATCTCATTATGGGTTCCATTCCTTTTCTTGTTCCAGATTAAAGAGCATTATGCCCAATCCTCGACTTACAGTGCAAAAGACTTGTATCATGTCAGAGAGAGCATGGCAGCCTTATTTATGAGAATGGAGTGGTAGACTAGCTAGCTAGCTTTTTGTATATATTGTAGTGGCATGAAACTGAAATGATCACATTTAATGAATTGCTAGCAGCTGTAACAGATTCTTCTGTATTGAATATTTTGTTGTTGCTGTAACAGATTTTCGATCTGGTGTATATTAGATGTTATCTCTGTTGCAATTGTGCACAGGGAATGAATTTGTGTTATTGCTATTTGATTCAGGTGTCTCAATTGTGCAGTTTCTGCACATCTGTTGCTCTGATGCCCTCTGTTGCATATCTGTTATAATTCTGGCTCTATTGTAATTGTGAAGCTTTGTAATAAAAAATAATAAAAAAATACACTTTACATTACGGTTATTGTTAAAACCGTAATCTAAAGTCTACACTTTAGATTACGGTTTTACCAATAACCGTAATGTAAAGTCCATGACACGCGGGACCGGAAAAGAGCCTTTAATTACGGTTTTAAACCGTAATTAAAGTAGTCGCCGTCTTTAGTGACGCCCGCGTATACTACGGTCTAGAACCGTAATTATACATAGTTTTGGACCGTAATTAAATGCTTCCATTCCACCAGTGCCGGACATAATGTCGGGTGTTCTGTAGCCGGCATGATCAAAGGACGCGCCTGTTCACCAAAAGATAACGGTTATTTACCGTTAACCAAATAGTCGATGCCGGGCGTGGTGCTGGATATCATCTGTCCGGCATAAGTGACTTTTCGCGCCAAGGCGGTTTCGGCCGTTACTGAAAAGCACGTGTTTTATTCACATGCCGGATGACTTCTACCCGGCATGGGACCCGGCATCTGGAGAATTTCTGTCTATAAAAGGGGCGAAAGTCTGTGCGTTTTGGATGTTCATCCCCACCATATTCCTACACTCATACTCCACAGAACTGACGCCATTTCGACTGAGGAATTGCTGCACAACCATTCAAGAGAAGAAGAAGAAGATTTGGAAGAAGATTTAGAGGGTGAAGGCTATGTCAAAACTCTCCCTTCTCTTGTATTTCCTTCTTCACTTCATGAATGATTGAGTAGTAATCCCTTCTGTTCTTGGTTGGGATGAAACTCTCTTTGTAAAACAATGTGTTTTCTTAATATAATTTCAAGTTTATTAAGAGTTGGTACTTATTGCAAGAGAATTGGTTGATCTCTTATTCTTTTCATGCAAATTTTACTTGAGGATGATAAATCCAAAGTAGAATAGGTTAGACACTCTTAATGATCTTCCTGCTCTCTTCTTATGAATTAAGAGTTAGTAGTAAGAGTGAGAATTAACCCATCTTTCCCAATACCTTTTCTTTTCGTGGCATGACATATGCTCGAATTGTTAATAGGTATTGAGTCTTCTGTTTTCTTCCCGAAACTGGAATAAAATACGCACATTGACTATGCCGGATGCACTGGCGGGTGGCCAATGTCCGACATATTGAAGGTCTTTGAATATTCCGTGCAACTGGTATCCGGTAGGACACCCGGCGCATTTAATTGTTGGTTAATTCGAAGGCTTGTGTTTATGTTTCGTGTTCATGTTGATATTTAGATGGTTTCAAACCCTGAATCAAGGTTAATTTCATTGTAAATACCACTTAGTTCCATTAGTTTTAATTAGGATTAGAAAGTCACATTTCCCCCCTCTTTACTTAGTAATACCAAGGCTAGGACTAATTTTCTATACAAGTCCCTAGGGTTCGACATTCTTGTCTTATATGCTTCTTTGCTACTTTGACCGGGTTTGGTTTGCTACCCGTATTAGATTGAGTAGGTTATTTTACTTTTATTCTGTGCCGTGCATAGTGCCAAGTAAAGTATACCCACACATTCTTGATTTTGCCTATGTTCTAGTTTAATCTTTTGTACATAATTGTTCAATAAATACCTACTAGAATCTTTGTTAGCAAAATGGCGCTGTTGCCGGGGACTTGGAATTAGTCCAAGTCCTTAACCTGGTAAGTGCCATATTATTCTTTCATTCGTTGATCTTTTGTTGTCTTTTCAATTGTTGGATACGGCGGATTCATTGTCGGACATATAATACCCGGCAAAACCAGAGGAAGTCTGGGCCAGATAGTATACGCCCGACAATTAACCCGGCACATTCTACAAATTTGCAAATATATTTCCCGACGATTGTTATTTAAATGTTATTTATGTTTTCGCTATTTTTAACTTGCCGTGTATAATGCCGGGTTGCGTTTATCTGGCACATTCGGAGGAAGTCCGACGCTGGACACTTCCTATCCGGCACGATACTCGGCTAGTTAAACTTAACATTTTTTATCTTATTTTCTCTAAATATAAATTCCTTCCTCTTATAATTATCTCACCCTTTGTCCAACTTTGTACTCAGGATGCCTAAAAACATTTGGATGTCAAAGTTACAAAGTGGGGAGTCCGATCTTTTTCATTTTCTACATATCTATGTAGTGAATGAACTCTACCCTTGTACAGGGGTAGAAATCTTTATTAAGAGAAGATGAGACCTGCCCTTGCCTACCACCGCCTTAGGACCACAACCCGCATGAGGGTTCTGCCCGTGGATGAACTTAGGTGAAGATTCCCTCATATGGGTATCTTCACCAATAGGGTTCACCAAAGGCCCCCCTCATATGCGGTCTTCACTAGTAGAGTTAGGCGCACTAGGTTTAGGGCTGTCTTTTAGTTTATTTTAGTATCTTTTATATGTTTTATTTTAGTTCATTTTATCTTTTATGTATTATGTAATGACAATGATATTTTCTATTTAATAAAAGCATATATTAGTGATTACATGTTCTTTTTATATTACTTAAAAATGTTCCTTTGTCATCTCTTAGGTACTTGCTTTCTTTGAGTGAGTGCTTCTTAGATCACAAGGTCTCTCTGACAAAATAGCAGATTACGATCCTGAGATCAAAAGAACACTCCGTCGTTCCTTACGACAAAGAAAGAACCAACCTTACCTCCTAGGAGATTCAAGTATTTCAAGCGAGATGGCAACAGTGCGCAACATCAACAGGCCATCTAACCAGGGCCAGAAGCCGGCCATCAATCTCCCTAATCTTCCCCAAGCCGATTATGATGAATGGCAAAAGTTGAAGCTGTATCATCAAATCGGTTGCGTCAAGGAGTTAGGAATGTTTGATGGTTCCAACCCAGATGAAGCATTGCTCCGTGTAACGAAGTTCCTGCAGCATGTCAATAGCCTCACTGCTACTGACGCTGTTTTGCAGTTTGCTCGTCTCTCCCTTTTTCCCCACAGTCTCACAGGAACAGCAAGTAAATGGTACCACAGCCTGACGCCAAACACCATCTCCACGTGGGACAACATGGCAACGAAGTTCTACGACAAATTCTTACCGCCGAGTCGAACCTTGGAAATGATTGTTGAAATCTATAACTTCAAGCAACCTGGATCAGAGAATATTTGTGAAGCTTGGGATAGATTTAAGGGGTTACTTCTGAAGTGTCCCCACCATGGTCTCACGAAGGAGCAACTCTCTCAGTTGTTCTACAAAGGGCTCGTGAACCAGTACAAGACGATGGTGTTGTCCTCCCTTGGCGCTGACATCCTCAAGAAACCTGGGGAACAGTTTCTGGACGGGATTGAATCCTTATGCGAGGAAATCCATGACTGGGCCACAGGAGGGGCTCGAGGCAACACTCCAGGGTTGTACCAGATTGGAGACAGTGATAATAAATTTGAAAAATTGATGAAGAGTCACGAGCAATTACTGGAGAGCAATGCTCAACAGTCCACGAAGGTAAGCGCCTTGCAAAAGGTGGTGGAGCAATTGGTTATGAGCTCTCTCCCCAGCATGCAAAAGTAGTGAATACACGACAACCTCGGGTATCGCACCCCTCTGTGTTTCCTTTACCACCTTCTGTGTTTTGTACACAGTGTGGAGGACCACACGATTTCGAACAGTGCCCTGAGTTGCAGGAATTAAAAGCATCTGAGGAAGTAAGTTATGTAAACAACAACCAAGGATTCAGACAACCTTGGCAGAGAAATATCCAATCTTCTCCGAACTCCCAGAACCAACCCGGATTTCAAGGAAATCCAAGACAATTCCAGCAATCAACATATGGTGGTATTCCATCAAATAGACCACCCCAACATTCTTCCAATCATGAAGCCGAGATGGCTGAGATGCGTGACTTAATGAAGGCTCTGATGAACAAGTCACGAGATACACAGGAAGATATTGCAGCCCTTCGTAAGGATCAGAAGTCACTACAATCTCAGATCCAACAAATGCTTACCCAACAGAGGCCATCCGGCCAATTACCTTCACAAACTCAAATAAACCCAAGAGAGCACGCAAAGTCAGTTACCCTTGGGAGTAACGATGTAAGCGCAGTCACTCTCAGAAGCGGAAGAGAGATAGGTAAGGATCAAAGAAAAGAAAAAGAAAAGAAAATTGATCCTACTGACTTGGAGGAAATCTCTCCAGAGGTACAATATCAGGAGACACAGGCTCCTACCCCTTTCTCTCCCTCTTCTAATTCTTCTCCTCCCAATAAAAATCAAATTTCTACTGAAAATTTTAATTTCCCAATAGGCTTAAGAAAAAGCATTTAGATGAGCAGTTTAAGAAATTTTTGGGTATCTTTAAGCGTCTAACTATTGATATTCCTCTGATCGATGCATTGAAGCAAATGCCTACTTATGCTAAGTTCCTGAAGGAGTTAATTAATAACAAAAGGCAGATGGAGGACGTGGAGATGGTCAGTCTAACCGAGGAGTGCTCCGCAGCATTGCTACGGGCACTACCTCCCAAACAGAAAGACCCCGGACTACCAATTGTGCCATGCTATATTGGAGATATTGACTGCGGTCATGGTCTGTGTGACCTTGGTGCCAGCATCAATATCATGCCATACTCAATTTTCACCAGGATTCACGGCAGTCAACTGAAGCCGGTATCCTTTTCCCTGTAATTGGCTGATAGATCTTCAATCAAACCAATGGGAATGGTGGAAAATTTGGTAGTTGGAGTCGACAATTTCATCTTTCCAGCCGACTTCGTGGTTCTAGACATTGATGAAGATATCGAAGTCCCTCTAATCCTTGGAAGACCTTTCCTAAGTACTGCACGCACAATCATTGACGTTCATGAGGGCAAAGTCATCTTCCGAGTTAGGGACGAAAAGATCGAGTTCGATATGGCAAAGATGGTAAGAAAAAGTGTAAATGCTCATACTGTTTTGTGTCGGTCTTTTGGCAGATAATGGTGAGAATTAATTCCAAGATGATGAAGAGACATTTTCCCTCCCCTCAATTGAACCACACGAATTAGAGGCATTGGAGCAAATCTTGGTTTCATCAATCAAAGTCTCCCACGAGGGAAATCAAGGTGATTATTGACCAACTCAATGGTGGTATGCAAAAAATGCCAATGGTTGTCGACCACCATTAGAGAGCTTAGATCGCTCACCATTTAAAGCCATTCCATCAATCAAAAACCTCCCGAGGTAGATCTTAAAGCACTTCCCTCTCATCTCAAATACGCGTCCTGGCAGGTAACAACACTCTCCCTGTTATTATCTCCTCACTTCTAACTGCTGAGCAAGAAACTAAATTCTTAGGAGTCTTAGGAGATCATAAGAGAGCAATAGGTTGGTGTCTAGCTGATTTAAAAGGCATTGATCCTAGCTTTTGCACTCATCGTATATTTATGGAGGATAACCATAAATCGATTAGGCAAGGGCAAAGATTAAACCCAAATTTGAAAGAAGTTGTGAAAAAGGAGGTTTTGAAGTTGTTAGATACGGGTATTATCTACCCGATTTCTGATAGCCCTTGGGTGAGCCCTGTCCAAGTGGTTCCTAAAAAGGGAGGCATAGTTGTCCCTAATGAAAAAGGGGAATTAATCCCTCAGAGACAAACAACTGGTTGGAGAATGTGCATTGATTATAGAAGATTAAATGCAGCCACCAGAAAGGATTACTTCCCTTTGCCATTTATAGATCAAATGTTAGAAAGATTAGCAGGTCAGGAATTTTATTGTTTCCTAGATGGCTACTCAGGCTATTTCCAAATTCCAATTGCACCAGAGGAACACGAAAAGACCACCTTTACCTGTCCTTATGGTACCTTTGCTTATAATTGTATGTCATTTGGACTTTGTAATTCTCCTGCCACTTTCTAGCGTTGCATGCAAGCAATATTTGCTGATTTCATTGAAAGAGTATCGAAGTATTTATGGATGATTTTAGCGTATATGGTTCCACCTTTGACGATTGTTTACAGCAGCTGGATTTGATTTTAGACAGGTGTGAAGATACAAATTTAGTCTTGAATTGGGAAAAATGCCACTTCATGGAGAAGGAGGGCATTGTGTTGGGGCACAAAGTGTCAAAAGCTGGTATTGAAGATCATCGAGAAACTCCCTCCTCCTACTACCGTCAAAGAGGTTCGAGCATTTTTAGGCCATGCCGGGTTCTACCGTCGGTTCATTGCTGACTTCTCTAAGATCGTCAAACCTTTAAGTGATTCATTGGGAAAGGATACTAAATTTGAATTCACAAAGAAATGTTTGGAAGCATTTGAAGTCATCAAGGAGAAGTTAATTTCATCCCATGTAGTCGTCTCCCCCGATTGGTCTCTCCCCTTTGAGATCATGTGTGATGCAAGCGACTATGCTGTAGGGGCTGCACTATGTCAGAAAAAAGATAAGGTATTGCGAATAATCACGTATGCGAGCAAGACCCTTGTGGATGCACAAAAGAATTACACAACCACTGAAAAGGAGCTTCTTGCAGTCGTCTTCGCCCTAGACAAATTTTGCTCTTACTTATGGGGGAGTGAAGTCATTGTCTATACGGATCATTCTGCCTTGAAATACCTCTTTACCAAGGCAGAAGCCAAGCCAAGGTTGTTGCGCTGGATTCTTCTACTACAAGAATTCGATGTTTTGGTTGTTGATAAAAAGGGTTGTCTCACGGTGTTGCTGATCACCTCTCCTGCATTGAACGGCCATACGACGGGATCCCCATCCGGGAGTATTTTCCAGACGAGATGGTGTTCAGTGTTCAGCAGCTTACATGGATGGAATCTGCATCTAAAGATGACATTGCACATAATTTTAAAGAATTGGTTGCTTTGTGTGAAGCCTTGTAGGAGCCATGGTTTGCCGACATGGCCAATTACTTAGCCTCGCCGAATCTTACCTCATGGGCTCTCTTCTCAGCAAAAGAAGAGATTTTTGTCTCAAGTAAAGCATTTCTTTGGGATGATCCATACTTATTCAAGGTATGTGCCGATGGGATCATCCGGAGATGCATTCCTGAAATTGAGGTTACTTCAATTCTGCAATTTTGTCACTCTAAGGAGGCCGGTGGACATCATGGGGCTACTCGAACAACGGCAAAGGTTTGGAATCAGGGCTCTATTGGCCAACCTTACATAAGGATTCCCATAAATTTGTTTCTCAATGCGACAGTTGTCAAAGAATGGGAAACATCTCCAGGCGTCATGAAATGCCGCTAACTAATATCCTGGAGGTGGAATTATTCGATTTGGGGCATCGATTTCATGGGTCCATTCCCCGTCACAAGGCCATCAGTATATCCTAGTCGTCGTCGACGTTGTTTCCAAATGGGTTGAAGCCATTCCATGCTCATCTGCCGATGCCAAGACTGATCTGAAATTTTTACAGAAAAACATCTTCACCAGATTTGGCGTTCCACGAGCTATCATTTCTGATGGCGGTTCTCACTTTTGCAACCGCCAATTTGATAACCTTTTAACGAAGTATGGAGTACATCATAAGGTTACCCTTCCTTACCATCCACAAGCTAATGGACAGACCGAAGTCTCCAACCGTGAATTGAAATGGATCTTGCAGAAAACGGTCCGTTCATCTCGCAAGGATTGGTCCCCCAAACTTGACGATGCTTTATGGGCATATCGAACTGCCTTTAAAACTCCTATCGGGACCACACCATTCCGCCTTGTGTATGGAAAAGCCTGTCATTTGCCCGTGGAACTTGAGCATAAGGCCTACTGGGCCCTCAAAGCACTCAACTTTGACATGGAGAAGGCAGGTGTCAAAAGAAACTTCCAGTTATCTGAACTGGAAGAATTACGCCACAACGCATACGAGAATGCCCATCTATATAAAGAGCGTACTAAGAAGATTCATGACCAAGCTATTTTTCCACATGATTTTCATGGGTGATCAAGTCCTCCTCTACAATTCCCGCCTTCGACTTTTTCCGGGAAAGTTGAAATCTCACTGGGCTGGACCTTTCACTATCACTTCCATGACTGAATTTGGTGCTTTCGAACTTGAAACTTCTACGGGTGCAAGATTCAAAGTCAATGGTTCCCGCTTGAAGAAATATCTAAGCCCTGAATGTAAGCATTCCAAGTCCGCCGCTATTCTTTTCAATGATTCCACATCGAAGGAGTTGATGCCACTGCGAACTACAAGGTGCTGCTATGTAGCCAAAGGCCAAGTGTAGGGCCTTTCCAATTCCCACGTATACCTTCCAGGGGAGTTGTTTTCTTTCTTTACTATTAATTTTTATTTTTATTACTTCATTATTTAATTCTTTACTTCTTATCTAAACACTGGGGACAGTGTTCCTGCCTAGTGTAGGGCAGGGGGACCCCCTTATTAAAAAAAAACAAAAACAAAAACACACACAATTATACGCTTATAGCATGTCTAGTTTATCCAATATAATAAGTTTTAAGTTTATTAACCTTCTACTCAGCTTTTTGTATGTCTTTGATTAAGTTGACATTAGGGAAGGATAAATATTTGTTCTCTCAAGAGGTAAGCTTTCTAATGACCTTTGGATATCATTTCTCACTTCGTGATTCTTTTTGTTAGCATGATTATATGACCTTACTTCTATTTTTGTCCTTGATCTACTTTTGGGTAATATATATTTCCTTCCTTTTCAAAATAGTTCAATTCTTGTGGGTGAATATCTCAGATAGGGATGATGTATGAAAAAGAAAAAAAGCTTCAAGAGAAAAAGAAGAAAAGAAGAAGAGAAAAGAAAAAACCTCTTCTTATAAAAAGAGACGAAGCATTATGAGGTTACAAGATTGCCTCAAAATAAAAGCAAGAAATGAGAGTTTTTCTCCTAAATTCCCTGTTCTTTAAATGCAAAAGAAATCATGGTTAGATTCAGAAACCCTTGAAAAATAGGGCTGAACTAAAAAAAAACCATTGATGAGTGTCTTAGCCATATTCAGAAACTCTTAAGAAATAGAGTTGAATGTCAGAAACCGGAAGAATGAGAGATGCAAAGTCCCCTATGCAAAATAGCCCATGAGTCCTTGTTCCGTTTTTGAGATTGAATGTTTTACTTTTACCCATTTGTAATTATTATGATAGAATGAGAAAGATTAAGTGATGCTTATGAATAAGAGTCAAGTAGTTAGGAAGGAATTATCTCATTGCCATTCTAGAGTGTATCTGTTTTGTGCACAAGTAGTTACTCTTTCTTGATTTAATTTGCTCGAGGACTAGCAAAAGGTAAGTGTAGGGCCTTGATAAGCCGTAGACTTATCATATTTTATAAGCTATATTTGTAGCAATATTAGTTAAAATAAGGTTAGAATATGTAGTATTTACATTATTTTGTATAAAAAGTCATTTTATATGTTCAGACTAATGCCTTTAGTATTTTCCATGCAATGAGCAAGTTTTTCATTGGAAACCAAGCCTTGCCCGATGTGCAGCCAGGTTCCTTCTACACGGCATATGCACGCATCGGAAAAGGGATCTGGCCGGGCATAATGCCGGGTGTTCAGTAGCCGGCATGATCAAAGGACGCGCCTGTTCAACAAAAGATAACGGTTATTTACCGGTAACCAAATAGTCGATGTCGGGCGTGGTGCCGGATATCATCTATCCGGCATAAGTGACTTTTTGCGCCAAGGCGGTTTTGACCGTTACTGAAAAGCACATGTTTTATTCACATGTCGGATGACTTCTACCCGGCATGGGACCCGACATCTGGAGAATTTATGTCTATAAAAGGGGCGAAAGTCTGTGCGTTTTGGATGTTCATCCCCACCATATTCCCACACTCATACTCCACAGAATTGACGCCATTTCGACTGAGGAATTGCTGCACAACCATTCAAGAGAAGAAGAAGATTTGGAAGAAGATTTAGAGGGTGAAGGCTATGTCAAAACTCTCCCTTCTCTTGTATTTCCTTATTCACTTCATGAATGATTGAGTAGTAATCCCTTCTGTTCTTGGTTGGGATGAAACTCTCTTTGTAAAACAATGTGTTCTTCTTAATATAATTTCAAGTTTATTAAGAGTTGGTACTTATTGCAAGAGAATTGGTTGATCTCTTATTCTATTCATGCAAATTTTACTTGAGGAGGATAAATCCAAAGTAAAATAGGTTAGACACTCTTAATGATCTTCCTACTCTCTTCTTATGAATTAAGAGTTAGTAGTAAGAGTGAGAATTAACCCATCTTTCCCATTACCTTGTTCATTTCGCGGCATGACATATGCTCGAATTGTTAATAGGTATTGAGTCTTCTGTTTTCTTCCCGAAAACTGGAATAAGAATACGCACATTGACTATGCCGGATGCACTGCCGGGTGGCCAATGTTCGGCATATTCAAGGTCTTTGAATATGCCGTGCATCTGGTATCCGGTAGGACACCCGGCGCATTCAATTGTTGGTTAATTCGAAGGCTTGTGTTTATGTTTCGTGTTCATGTTGATACTTAGATGGTTTCAAACCTTGAATCAAGGTTAATTTCATTGTAAATACCACTTAGTTCCATTAGTTTTAATTAGGATTAGAAAATATTTCACATTTCCCCCCTCTTTACTTAGTAATTACCAAGGCTATGACTAATTTTCTATACAAGTCCCTAGGGTTCGACATTCTTGGTCTTAATATGCTTCCTTGCTACTTTGACCGGGTTTTGGTTTGCTACCCGTATTAGATTGAGTAGGTTATATTACTTTTTATTTTGTGTCGTGCATAGTGCCGGGTAAAGTATACCCGGCACATTCTTGATTTTGCATATGTTCTAGTTTAGTCTTTTGTACATAATTGTTCAATAAATACCTACTAGAATCTTTGTTAGCATGTCTTCACTTGGGATGCACCAAACCGCCACTCTATCTAGCTTGTCTCTATCAAACTTGTAGTTTGTAATCTATTGAATGTCATGGCCTTTTCAATAACTTAAGTCTTGTAGTTGCTCCCTATTTTTGCTGCATGGCAAAGGGGGAAAGAAAGATATGTACTTGTGAACTTATGACTATCTTCCTTGTGTTATGTAATTATCTTAGTGAAAAACTCTCTACCATGGCCACGGTATAAAGCTGTTGTTTGTTGTGGTGTTTTTGTCAATTTATCTTTCCAACCTTTAATAAACACAGGGGGAATCCCTCTTAGGGGGAATATCTCTCAATTTCAAGTTGTCAAGTACATATGATTTTGTATTGGTTACCATCATCAAAAAGGGGGAAATTGTTAAGTCAAGATCTTTTAGTTTTGATGATAGCAAACCTGTGTTGTTTACCTAATATATTTGTTAAGCTTTGAGATTTAGATAAACAGGTAGAGGAGTGGCTTAGCGCGTAAGGTTGCAAGCGCACTCCATTCATGACTTGTGCCCAACCAGTCAGGCACCTGTCTAGGAGAGCTCTGTTAGAACTTCTAGTACACACAAGGAGTCAAGCACCACACGACCACATCTCTCATGCATACAAGGACAAAATACTTCAAGAAGATCGACAAACTCATACAGACTTTCACATCCACACAAGCACCAGCTCACGACAAAAGCATATCTCATTAATGTGCAAGATAATAAGATAAATTAAGGGCTATTAATAAGCATTTATTACATAGCCATAATGAAGTCTAAAGAGAGCATTTATGAGCATTAATGAACTAGATAAGATCAAGCAAGTGGAGAGTGCTAGTGGTGACCGACCACTTGAGTATTTGCCGCCAACGTGTCTAGTCACAAGGCAACACGTGTCTTGATGGCTCTAGATCAAGCTGAAGACCAACCTACTTTCAAGCGTGGATATTATGCTAGGAGATGAAGAAGTAATCGACTCCTAGAGTCTAGGAGATCATATGTTTTAGTTATATCTTAACTAACACGTATAAATATGTGCATTATGTCCTATGTAAGTGAGCTTGGCAAAAAGACAAAAAGAGAGAGATAACTAGAGTAAGTGTGGGCCAGACTAAAGTGTGTGTAAGTGCTAGGGAGTTGGTGAGCTGGATAGGACTGGATCCGAGTGTTAATACTTGTGTATTCGATAGACTGGTCAGTTAGGGAACGGTTGGGGAACTGTAGGCCGACTGTCAAGAAAAGGTAGAGGACTTGGGGATAAGGTCCTAAACTGTCCTGGAGTCCGTGGGTAGGGCAAGGGAGATTGAGTGAATTACTATGTGTGAATTCTCAATCGAAATGGAATTTCCAGTTTGAGTTTATCTAGTGTTTTTCCTCAACTATCAAGTAGTTCACATAGGAAAACGATACATCCACGATCGATCGGGGACGTATCAGGAGCATCAATTAGTTTCATAGGGGATAAAACTAACCTTATGATAGGCTTAACAACTGAACTTCACGTGTCGTGGTAGTCATTTTCATCTAGTTGAGTATACCCTTTTGCAACTAGTGTCGCTTTTGTTCTTTCAATAGTCCCAACTTCACTCTTCTTTTTCAGGTCACTTTGCACCTAGGACATTAACATTTTGGGGTATGGGAGCTATGAATTCCTTTGAGAGGGCTTTCCTTCATGATTGGTGTTTTAACGCCTCGTAATTGGTTGACTCCTCTAGGATTAGCTTAGTAGAGTGTGCTTAAGACAAGGGTATGATCCCATTGTCTAATTAGAGGTTTACCTATGTGATTTCAAGCTCTTCAGACCTTAGGATGCACATGTTTGTTGTGGAATGGGTGTAGGGTGAGGTATAAAGGTGGATGTACAATGTCTAGTGAAAGATGAAAAGTAAGGAGCAAAGCCTGAATTGGATGGAAATGGTCATGGAGTGGGTGATATTGGGAAAAGGTATAGAGTTGATATGTTTTGAGTAGGGTGAGGTGAATTATGACTTGGGATATGGCTGATAGATGTGGTGGTTGTTGATGTTTGAATTGTTATAATGTGAGTATGAGTGGTTTGACAGGGCATTTGATAAAAGGAAAAGTGGTTTCATCAAAAATTGTACCCCCATTGCCTTCTTCATATCATACACATCAAACACAAATCATCACAAACACTTCTCTTCCACTCAATGCTCCTCCTCAAGATGAAACCTCTTTACATACACAAGACCATTCCTCATACCCAATACCTGTTTTAGATCCTCTCGAACATGACGTTGGTGATGATCTTGGACACTTTGATGATGACGACAACTTGCGGGAAGACTTCGAGGAGGATGAGATGGAAGGGCTCGGAGGTGGTTCATCCGACGACGATGATGATGATGATGATGATGATGATGACAATGATGGTGCTGATGATGCCACACTGGCTGATGTGGTTACTGCTGTGGTCACTACCACCACCGGGGATGATGATGCTTCTCTTGTCCATCCATACTCGTTCTACAACGCCCGTGGTGGTAGTGGTATTATGGGGGAGGAGGAACAAGAATTAGAACTGTGGGAGATTGGAGCTACATCGATGAGTTCAAGAAGGGTATGATTTTCCAGAGCAAAGACGTGCTGATACATGCTGTGAAGAGGCACCATATTATTCATCATCGATCGTTTGTGGTGAACCGGTCAACCACGAAGGTGTGGGACATCTACTGCCCAGCTGAAAACGAGTGTGGATGGAGATTGCGTGCTGCGGTAACGAAGAAGCACCCTAGTTCTTTTATGATCACCGTTGTTGAAGGCCCACACACTTGTCTGAACTCCATTTTAAGTCAAGATCATCCACATCTTGACTTGAGATTCATGGCTTGAATATTCACCAAGTATGTCAAAGAAAACTCTTACATTAGAGTTGGTGATCTTCAGATAGTGATAGCTGATCAGTTCCAGTATTCTGTCAAGAGGAAAAATGTTTGGGCAGCAAAGGTGAGAGCTATTGAGATGGTGTACAGTGACTGGGATGATTCGTACAGCTTGCTACCTCACTTGTTACGGGCAATTCAGCATACAAACCATGGCACAAAGGTTGAAATTGATTGGTACGACATTGATCCCAGGTACGGTATATTCAAGAGGGTTTTCTGGGCGTTCGGGCCATGCATTGATGCGTTCAGACATTGTAGACCCGTGATATGCATTGACGGTACCTTCTTGTACGGGAAGTACAACCATAAACTTATCATTACATGTGCAAGTGACGTAAACAAACACATAGTGCCACTTGCATTTGTGCTGGTTGATGAGGAGTCATATGCATCGTGGTCCAGGTTTCTCTCTTGTCTAAGGGTCCACGTTATATCGGCTCGCGAGGATAATGCTCCGATGTGCTTGATATCTGATCGTCATGCTGGTATACTTGTTGTTGTAGAGCGATCAAAAGGCATGTGGAAACCCCCTAATGTGCACTGGAGATATTGTGTTCGCCACATCATGAACAACTTCAACAAGATGGAAAGAAGATGGCCTCCAGAGCAGCCCTAGCCACAGCCCCGTAAGTTTGATATATGCATGGCAGAGTTGAAGAGTGCTAGTGCCACTGCCCCTGATTTCTTTGACACTATATCGAAGGAGCAGTGGACATTCGCACATGATGGTGGGCATCGGTTTGGCATGATGACTATGAATTTGAGCGAGAGTTACAATGCAGTTTTGCTCGGTGCTAGAAACCTGCCTATTGTTACGCTGGTCGAGAAGACATTTTATAATTGTGTGAAGTACTTTGACACACGAAGGGGTCAAGCTTTGGCAGCTTTGGCTAGATGAGAGGTATATGCTGGTTGGGCGATGGAGAAACTGCAGAGATGGAGACAATCGGCCAACGCTCACCATGTTACGAGATTCGACGGGCCTAGAAAGTTGTTCGAAATCACCATTGCCACCAAATCATCAGCTTATGGTTTCAAGGGTGGCAATCGACACACGGTTAAGCTGAGAGATGGTCACTATACTTGCTAGAAATGGCAAACTTATAGGATTCCATGCTCACATGCGTGCGCAGTAGCTGCTTTCATACACATGGACAATACCACTCTTATGGGGTCGTGGTACACTTGGTAGAAGCAGCTTAATATGTATTCTAGACTTTTCGTCCCATTTGGTGATCAGCACCTGTGGCATCCAGCAGACTTTCCCATCATTCTTCCCGACCCATCTCGTGTGTGAGGAAAGGAAAGACCAAGGTCGACCCGTATCCGTAATGAGATGGATCTAAAGGAGCCGAAGAAGAGGACTAGGTGCACTAGATGTGAGCAGTAGGGTCATAATAAGAGGAGGTGTCCTAATAAGAGTGGTTCCTAGTGTTCATTGGGCAATGTTGTTTATTACTTTTGTACTTGAGATTGTTTGTTAGACAACAACTTTGGTTTGTATTATTCATTGAATATTAATGCAACATTTTTTATGTTCTAAAAGTTGCATATTTTTTTAAATACAAGCTTTTAATATGGTTGAATGTTTGTTATTTAATATTCAGTTACACATGGATCCCGGTCCACCTCCTGGTTCTATACTTAGACATCAGCGTATTCATAGGTCTAGGTTCGTGTGGGATGGGAATGAGTATCAAGTACTACATTGTCGCTGCTTCGAGGCTAGTTTACGACGTGGCGAGCATGTTCGTTACGATGAGAGGATGCGCCCATATTTAGAGGCTTCTAGATTCATTGGGATAACCAGTCTAGAGTTCATCTCCTTGGACTGGCATTTGATCACCGCACTGGTCGAGAGATGGCACCGAGAGACACATACTTTCCACTTGCCGACAGGAGAGACCACCATCACATTGGAGGACATTGTTGTGCTTACTGGGCTACCTATAGACGGACCACCAGTCACGAGTAGCATACATAGGGACTGGGGAGCGTTGTGTGATGATCTACTAGGAACTAGACCAGTAGATCTTGGACATCATAGTAGGATCAAGCTTAGTTGGCTGGGTTCTACTTTCGGTCAGTTACCCGAGGACGTGGATGAGGTGACAGTGATGAGGCACACCAGAGCTTACACACTGATGCTATTGGGTGGGACTAGTTTTGTTGATCGGTCGGGAACCAGGTCCACCTGATGTTCTTGCCGCTCTTGGAGGACTTCACTCGGACCAGACAGTACAGCTGGGGTTCTACCTGTCTGGCATGGTTGTACCGGCAGCCGTGTCTAGCGTCTGATGTTGGGGATAGTGGTATTGCTGGGGTACTGGTCGTCCTACAGGTTTGGGGGTGGGAGAGATTTCCTTATATAGCTCTCATCCATCGACGTGCCCGTCATGCTGGTCCACTTCCTTCTCTTCCACTTGCCCATCGTTGGCATGTCAACTTCGATGTGACTGGCCACTCTACGCATGTCCTCACTCACTATAGGGAGGCCTTTGACAAACAAACACCGCATCAGGTGAGTGTCATTTTTTTGGTTTGTGTATGTTGCTTTGGTTTCATTTGACAAACATTTTGCCTCTAACTTTTAGTGTTCGTTGTTTCAGATTGTCTGGCAGCCCTATACAGAGGAGGTGTTACGGTCTCTTCCTCCGTATTGTTTGGTTGGTCTCCACATAGCACGAGCTCGGGTGCCCCTTATATGCTTTCATATAGTGGAGTGGCATCTCCCGGATTGTGTGATACGGCAGTTTGTCGGGAGGCAGTTTCCACTGGCTGACGATGCACGAGTAGATCTGCACAACATCGACTTGAGAGGCCGCACCGATTGGAACTGGGCAACTCACCATTCCGAGTACATTGCCCTATGGAACCTGCGTGCTGAGAGAGTCATCGATCTACAGTTGGATGATGCTGGTCCTGCGTATGAAGAGTGGTACGGTCACAACACGAGGAGATACATTGGCCGTACGGGAGCTCTATTGGGATACATGGTGAGTAAATCTGACTTTACTTGTTTTATTTTAGTATTATGACATATTATTTTGTTATATTCATATGTTGAATTGTGTAGGGGGATACCACAAATGAGGTCATCGGCAAGCTAGAGACAATGCATGTCGATGATGCTCTCACTAGTTTACGGATGATGAAAGACGAGTACAACAACACGTACTACGTCCTCCCACGGCCAAAGCATGTCCCAGCAGCTGCCCCTGACGATGAAGAGCAAATGCGCTGCGGATCAGTGTGGAAGAGAAGGGTGTGGTCGTCGTGTGCGTGGTCGAGGCAGAGGACGTGCACGTGGTCGAGCTGCTAAGCCAGTAGATCATCAGGAGGTGTTCGGCATCGCCTGTAGCATGACCATGTCTCAGGTCGTCGATCCTATACTGCAGGTCGACTGATAAGTGTCTAAATGAGCATGTTTATAGGTGTATTTCATATATAATATTAGCACTTTTCTTGCTCATTTCTCCACTTCGGTTAGTTTTCCTCTAGTTTATGTTTTATTGTTTATCTCACAAATTTATTGTTAACATGAGGAAAACCAAGCTAGGACTAAAGTAGATAAAGAGACGAACACATAGACGCAAACGGCTCAGAAAACGGAGCCCAAACGAAGAATATAGAGCCAGTCGAACAGAGCCAGCGAGAAGCACGCGACATGCACGTACTGCATGCATGCAACCGCCTTCAATTGAGGCGGTCTTCTCTGTGGGCTACCGCCTAATAATGAGGCGGAACAGATAGAGGCAACCGCCTCTTAAGGAGGCGGACGACAGATAGAGGCAACACCCAAAGAACAGGCGGACAAGAGTGAGGCTACCGCCTCTAAAACAGGCGGACAAGGCATATACTACCGCCTATAAACAGGCGGAACAGGAAGAGGAGACCGCCTCTAAAACAGGCGGTCATGAATTAAATCAAGCGACCGCGACTAGTTTTCTTCGCCCGTCGTCTTCTGTCTTCGCCGTCTTCTGCAACTCGTCCACTGTCTGCCTGCATTAATGAGCCTCTTATCCATCTACTCCTCATCACGCGTGAGCTCTGTCCCCTGCGCAATCAAAGAGCAACAGTTAAACAAATCGTACGGACCTTCTTCTGCTTGTTTCTATATAAACCCACGCCCTTCTGCAAATAAAATAACTCCCTTCCTCCGAATCCAAATTGTTATTGTTTTATTAGACCACGTTAGACAGTTTCCACCACCATCGATCCATTCCATTTCTTATCTTCCCACTTCTCCAGTTTATTTATACATTCCACCACGAAGCAGAAACACGATAAAAGAACAGAAGAAAAGGGAGCTGGAGCAGAGCGAATCGCAGTCCAGTCTCCGCCGACAGTCTCCAAATTAATGGCTATTTCTGTTTCCTTTTTATTACTGTTAATGTCTGAGTGATTTTATTCGTATCCTAGGATGTGGGTTTGTTCCTAAATAATCCAGACTTATTATTAATACCAAGTTTGCTTATAAATATTTGTTTTGTCTCTCTAAATTATTAAATGCTTAATAACTGATCATTTTTATGCATTTACGGTTTCTCTTATTTCAATGATTTTGTAAATCTGAGAATAGACCACAAAGAGAGATAAACGTTAGATATTATACTCCTTGATTAGCAGATAAAATCCATCGCTGTTATAAAAAGAATTCTCACTTAAAGCTAATTAATGATTTTAGACTTTTTCTGATTGTAAAAAGTCTAATGAATTAATTAAGAGTTGTCCTTATCTATGATTTAGGAAGGCCACAAGATAAATTCTTAACAGACAAATAAGAGCAAATTAGGATTATAATTATTGTGTACTTAAATAAATATTTATCACCTGTTTCACTTATTAAACTTGTTTTAATTCCTTTCAGCAAATATTGTTAAATGCTTATTCTGACAAATACTGCATTTATTTGGTAGCTATCAACATATGATTTGAGATAGTTAAAGTACCACAAAGGAATTAATCTTGGTATTTACACTCCGGATTGAGCAGGAAAATACTAAGGCTATAATAAGAGTTCGTAACTGACAATTATTAACTCTAATAGCAATAAATATTGAGACAGGATTAAAAATTGTTTAAGTATTTAGGAAATTCCCCCGCTATCCTAGGATACCTTTTTCCATCCATTTACTTTATTTCACTGTTTTTATTATTTCTGTACTAATCCTAAAACCAAGCTTGCCTCCGGCTAAACCCCAATTTACTTTTTATGCACTTTAATTTATCTTTTTGTACATTTACTCTGGATATATTAACAGATATTGCGAAGTCTGTGGATACGACCTTGTTGTACTACAAAGATTGGGTTCACTGCCCATAGTTAGCAAGATAGTTTAACTACTATTTGCCCAACAAGTTTTTGGCGCCGTTGCCGGGGACTTCGGTCCAACTATCTGATTTATTATCTGTTTAGTTTTTCTTTTATTTTCGTTATTGCCCTTTTTGTGTATAATTTTTTTTTGTTTTTTTAAAGGTACTTAATTCTGATGGATAGTCACTACGATCAAGCAGGAGATTGGTATGGTTACCCCTATGGCGCAGAGGACTACAATCAATGGAGTGTCTGTCAAAGGTGCGGAGAGTACCATGAAAGCCCCCAATGTTCAGACCCAAATGCTGAATTGAGAGCTCTCTTGGAGGATTACAAGTCATCTCTCAAGCCTATCCCCATTTTGTGTGCCAAGAGTGTGGAGGAGACCATGAAAGTTCCCAATGTCCTATGGTTGCAATAGAGAGAGACAACGCCATTTTAAGAGAAATGATGGCAAATTTTACCTCAACGTTTGAAAGGATCCAGCAAAGAACGCTAGATCAGATCGAACGCATGGAACAACCGTTTCAACAACTGAATGAAGTGGTTCACGAGGAAGAACAACCTGCTGAGGACATAAGCTACTCTCCACCTCCTCCCCTATTCGAATTAGAGAATCCATCACCAAACAACTATCAGCTTGATTATGAAGACAACCCCTCAGAAGAGAGTTTCTCCTTGGACTTCATGGAGTTTCCTCCCTCTGAAGTCAACTACTATTTCCCTCCTTCTCGTGCTCTATCCAGAAGATGAGGATATTTATATCCTCGAAAATGAAGAGAAGGAATTGCCACCACCTCCCACCAAAATATCCAACAAAACGCCACTATCATTTTCAAAGAATCAGTTCTCTCTGAAGATGATATCAAGCGTTCTTTCTACAAGCCTCACCTACAAGAGGAGGATTTTTACATCCTCCAATTTGAGGAAGAAAAGTCATTTCCACCGGGTCTTCTGTTAGAACTACGTTCCCGGCAGTACCTCCTCAAACAGATTTTGTGGAGTATTAATTTTATTATTTTATATGCCGAGGTAACGTTTTGTTTTGATCCAGGATAACGACAAAGCGTCTAGCCAAAGACGTTAAAGAAGGCAGCTTCCTGGGAGGCAACCCGGGTGTACTTTATTTTTTTGCCTTTATGTTCTTTTAATTTTCAGGTTCTCTTTAAATTTTATTTTTGCTAACTTTTAACCCCGTTTTTAGTATGGTTGCTTCTAGTGTCTTATGCAGGTGCAATTCATATCTACACCGCAACCAAGCTACGCTACTTGAGGCTGAAGCTCAAGTGTGGGGGAAGTTCAATAACGCTAGCAAAAATAAAATCAGGGGAGTACAGTTTCTTTAATTTGCTTTTATTTAAATAAAAATTGCAGAGGAGCGTTTATGTGCTTAAATGATTATTTGTGATCTGTGTTATCTATTTTATCTACTTACCGAAAAGGTCTTCTGAAACCTTCCCTTGTTTTTCTGGTGAACAATGAGGACATTGTTCAATTTAAGTGTGGGGGAGTGTGCCCTTTTCGGTGACATTTTGTGCTTAAATGTTTAATCTCTCTCCTATCATGCGTTTGTCCAATTCAAAATTCATGGACCCTTTATATGTGGGTTGTTCTCTTTAAAAATAAATATTGTTATGAATTGTGGATAAATGTACAAATTTTAAAATTTTGATTACTTTTGAGGAGCATTTTATATGCGGTGTGACCAAATAATCTGCAAATGGTTGGATTTTATTGCTCAGGGTTCTTTCTGTCTTCTCTCTTAGGGATTGCTAAGGGGTACTTCTCTGTTAAAAAGAAAGAAAAAATAATAATAAGGGACTCGAGACACCATTGGTAAACAACAAAGAGAGTTGAGTGTTCTTAAATACAAAGGCGTAATGCCTATTTTCTCATCTCTTATGCAAAAGTGAAACAAATGCATGAATCTATTTTTCCTTTTGTTTTCTCCTCAATGCCCGTTCTTGAGAGAAGTTGGCCATGGTAAAAGTTCTCAGAGTCACCTAAAAAAAGAAACATTGAAGTACCTTGGATCATACCCCGAAACTCTATATTTTATTTTCACCCTGAGCACACCTATGCCACCAGCAGTTAATTTTTCACACTCCTCAATAAGTTAAAAGATCATGTTTATCCTACCCTTCATAATAATATTTGTTAGTATTGAGCATTCCCTACTACTTGGGTACGTGGTTTTGCTTGAGGACAAGCAAAAAGATAAGTGTGGGGGTGTGATAAGTGTCCAAATGAGCATTTTATAGGTGTATTTCATATATATATTAGCACTTTTCTTGCTCATTTCTCCACTTCGGTTATTTTCCTCTAGTTTATGTTTTATTTTATCTCACAAAATTATTGTTAAACATGAGGAAAACCAAGCTGGGAAGTAAGTAGATAAAGAGACGAACACATAGACGCAAACGGCTCAGAAAACGGAGCCCAAACGAAGAATATAGAGCCAGTCGAACAGAGCCAGCGAGAAGCACGCGACATGCACGTACTGCATGCATGCAACCGCCTTCAATTGAGGCGGTCTTCTCTGTGGGCTACCGCCTAATAATGAGGCGGAACAGATAGAGGCAACCGCCTCTTAAGGAGGCGGACGACAGATAGAGGCAACCGCCCAAAGAACAGGCGGACAAGAGTGAGGCTACCGCCTCTAAAACAGGCGGACAAGGCATATACTACCGCCTATAAACAGGCGGAACAGGAGAGGAGACCGCCTCTAAAACAGGCGGTCATGAATTAAATCAAGCGACCGCGACTAGTTTTCTTCGCCCGTCGTCTTCTGTCTTCGCCGTCTTCTGCAACTCGTCCACTGTCTGCCTGCATTAATGAGCCTCTTATCCATCTACTCCTCATCACGCGTGAGCTCTGTCCCCTGCGCAATCAAAGAGCAACAGTTAAACAAAATCGTACGGACCTTCTTCTGCTCTGTTTCTATATAAACCCACGCCCTTCTGCAAATAAAATAACTCCCTTCCTCCGAATCCAAATTGTTAGTTGTTATTATTAGACCACGTTAGACAGTTTCCACCACCACGATCCACTTCATTCTCTTATCTTCCCACTTCTCCATTTATTTTTTATCATTCCACCACGAAGCAGAAACACGATAAAAGAACAGAAGAAAAGGGAGCTGGAACAGAGCGAATCGCAGTCCAGTCTCCGCCGGCAGTCTCCAAATTAATGGCTATTTCTGTTTCCTTTTATTACTGTTAATGTCTGAGTGATTTTATTCGTATCCTAGGATGTGGTTTGTTCCTAAATAATCCAGACTTATTATTAATACCAAGTTTGCTTATAAATATTGTTTTGTCTCTCTAAATTATTAAATGCTTAATAACTGATTTTTATGCATTTACGGTTTCTCTTATTTCAATGATTTTGTAAATCTGAGAATAGACCACAAAGAGAGATAAACGTTAGAGATATTATACTCCTTGATTAGCAGATAAAATCCATCGCTGTTATAAAAGAATTCTCACTTAAAGCTAATTAATGATTTTAGACTTTTTCTGATTGTAAAAAGTCTAATGAATTAATTAAGAGTTGTCCTTATCTATGATTTAGGAAGGCCACAAGATAAATTCTTAACAGACAAATAAGAGCAAATTAGGATATAATTATGTTGTACTTAAATAAATATTTATCACCTGTTCACTTATTAAACTTGTTTTAATTCCTTTCAGCAAATATTGTTAAATGCTTATTCTGACAAAATACTGCATTTATTTGGTAGCTATCAACATATGATTTTGAGATAGTCAAAGTACCACAAAGGAATTAATCTTGGTATTTACACTCCGGATTGAGCAGGAAAATACTAAGGCTATTAATAGAGTTCGTAACTGACAATTATTAACTCTAATAGGCAATAAATATTGAGACAGGATTATAAAATTGTTTAAGTATTTAGGAAATTCCCCCGCTATCCTAGGATACCTTTTTCCATCCGTTTACTTTATTTCACTGTTTTTATTATTTCTGTACTAATCCTAAAACCAAGCTTGCCTCCGGCTAAACCCCAACTTACTTTTATGCACTTTAATTTATTTTTTGTACATTTACTAATCTGGATAATTAATCAGATAATTGCGAAGTCTCTGTGGATACGACCTTGTTGTACTACAAAGATTGGGTTCACTGCCCATAGTTAGCAAGATAGTTTAACTACTATTTTGCCCAACATCGACACCACTAGGTTTGCATATCTTGGGAGCAGCTCGAGCTTTCACGGGGCATCATCTTCTGGTGCTGGGATGAGCAGGGACTTTGACATCAAGACGCCAGCTGCAGACCTTGCATTAGCTTCCACTTCTACTCCTAGAGCACCACTTAGGAGAGAGAATTTTTTTTCAAAATGTTATAACTCACAAAAATAAGTGCAAAAATAAAAAAAATTATACCATTGTTCATCATTTTTGTACTCTTCAAAACAAGATGCATCATGGATATGTTTTGGTAAACTTAAAATTTTTTATTTTTGTATGTACATATTTTTAAGATTCATTGTGAATCTTAAGTTTAAGAGAAGTGAATCAAAGGTTGTTAAAAAGTGAATCAAAGAGTTGCTTAAAAGTGGTTTTAAAAATCGAATCTCATAAACAGAGATTGTTTAACTAAAGTGATTCTGATTGTTTGACTAGTGTGAATTAGAGGTTTTAAAAAAGTGAATCAAAGGTTGTTAAAAAGTGAATCACTAGTTGTTACAAAGTGAATCAGAGTAATAAGAGTGAATCTCGTAAGCATTGATTGTTTAACTAAAGTGATTAAGATGTTTAAGAAATGTGAATCAGAGGTTTTTATAAAGTGAATCATGCATTTAAGAAAAGTGAATCAAAGGTTTAAGAAAAGTGATTATCGTAAATAGAGATTGTTTTAACTAAAGTGAATAAGAGGTTTTAAGAAAAGTGAATCAGAGGTTTAAGAAAAGTGAATCAAAGGTTTTTAAAGGTGAATCAAAGGTTTATGAAAAGTGAATATTTTGTTTAATACTAGTAGAAGTTAATCCTACCACAAACTTATACGAGAACATTATGAACCTCTCATTTATTGAAAGTGAATCATTTGTTTAAAAAAGTGAATCTTATGTTTAAGAAAAACGAACATTTCATATAGAACAATGTGAATCTTTTTGTGTTTTTTAAAAGTGAACCTTAACCTTGCACTACAAACCCTAAAATATCTTCGATGTTTTTAGCATTCCTAGGGGGTTTTTTAGGGTGTTTGGGGGGTAGGGTAATCTATTTGGCATTGGTTTACACTTTATATCGTCGTTACAAACTCGACAGGTTTTTAGGGTTTATGGTTCCTAAACCCTGCACTACCAACCATAAAAATGCCTTCAACGTTTTTAACTTTCCTAGGGTGGTTTCTAGAGTGTTTGGGGTAAGATTCATTTTGCTAATGAATATGGTTCATTTCATTATTAAATAAGGTTCATTTTCCTAATGAGTAAGATTCACTTTAAAAATATCTAATATATACTCATTCTAAAAACATAAAATTTTAAATTTACCAAAACATATCCATGATGCATCTTGTTTTAAGAACACAAAAAATGATGAACATTGATATAATTTATTTTATTTTTGCACTCATATTTTATAGTTATGACATTTTTTTTAAAAAAATTTCACTCTCCTACTAATAAAACCAAATTCACCCACCCTCCAAAACTCTCATGCGCGTAATTACATTTTTTTCTTTCTTTTTTCCTACATTTTTTCTTCATATATCCCCAATCTCAGCATGACCATCTGCGCCCTGTCACCAGCGCCAGGGTTACTCTTGCTGCTGACTGCGACTTGCAAGTTTGACCGAAGGGAACTACTCAAGTATATTACCTCGGTGGTAAAGAAATGGCAAACAGGAAAGGAAACCAACCAAACCAGCTAAGTCAGACATTCTACGGACAATCTGCAAGGAAGCAAATATCGCAAGATAGAGGCAGACTTTAAAATTCTCTGCCAGAGCCAACGTAGCGGATGAAAAAGAGGCAAAATTCGAAGGGGTGAGGAAACAAATAAAACTTTCGATTCTTCGCAGTTGTTCTTCCAAATACTGAAAAGTTAGCCAGAATGTTTGCCAAGCGATTGCTGCAAAAAGCAGCCCATCACCACCATCATCAACACGATGAGCAGGTCAGTCGGAAATTGTCTGATTGCGAGCTTGTCCCAAATATGAATCCAATGCTTCACATTTAGAAATTGTACTTCAAAGATTTGTTATTGAACTTCTGATAGCAAATTATATTAGCTCGATAAGTGCGATCGGCCCATTGGTATCGTGCTCTGATGCCCGCCATCGATGTGCTTATTAGTATCGTTGTTATTTACTGCTACTTGGTTGAGCTATGCTTGCTGGATTGATTTTCTCTTGTTCTGATCCAACGTCTAATGGGCACTCGGGGAGTTTAGTTCAACCATCGTATTTATCTTCTTTTTTTTCTTTCCATCTTCAGCCTGAAATTCTACAGGGCAACTTGAAGGCAGCAGATATTGATCCACGGATTATAAGTCACTATGGCGTCCCGTCAACTGCTTCTATCCTGGCGGTTGATTCTATTCAACAGCTCATCGCAATTGCGACCTTGTAAGTTCAATATTGTCCTTTATCGATGAGGAGCGATGATGATTAACCGATTATATCTGAATGCATATCTACCCTGAGACGCCTGCCGCCCGGCTAAACTTGGTGCCGGTCGGAAAGTCCATTGAACATGACAAAAAATTCTTTGCCCAGCGATGAAACTACTCCAACATCATAATCTTAAGCTACCTCTTGGGATGATCTATGGTCGTTGATTGATGCAAGGAGGATAAGTTGTCGAACTTGTTTACCACCTTAATTTAGACGAGCTTGTTTGAATGGAAATAATTTTGTGATATTTTAGTGGTCAGCGAGTTTATCTGTATGCTTTCTTTGTATGATACCGGAGGAATGTTTTGTTCGTTACTTGAACTTCGTGAGCATATTGTGGACTTTGCATAATATATGCTCTCATAGTAATATGTTCTTTGCCTCTGTATATATTTACATGGGCAGAAGAACTATGAATGGGAAAGTTGAAACATTTCTTGTTTGGGAGATACTGCTGGCTGTGATTGTGGACTGTGACTGCTGACTGTTTATCCATTTCTGTAAGAGGAAAGCCTGTTGCACTCGTTGTGACTTATTGATACAATGTCTATGGCTGTCTGCGGTTTGTGAGAGGATAAGTGAACTGTTGCACTGTTCACTACCGTTGTGCCCAACAAAACCAGTTCCTGACGTATTTGGGTGCTCCTTCTGCAGGGATGGAAGGATTAAAGTAATTGGAGGACTTAACACTGAATGTCTCTTTATATCTCCAAAACAATTGCCTTACAAATATCTCGAGGTATGTCAATTCTCATAGGATATATCATTTGTCCCAGCCTTCTCTTAAACTGGGTTGAAGCATTGAATATTCTCCACATAGTTTACCAAAAACATGCATCAACTTTACACGGATAGAACAATTTGAATTTTCATTAGTGTTTCTCCCGACCAACATGTGTACTACAATTAGTCATTCCTTTTCTTCTGCATAGATACCCGCAACAAACAGAGTTACTATGATTCAGAAGATATTATGTAAAATAAAATATTTAGGAATGGCACTGGAGTGAGCACCATCCTTCATATAGTAAGGTTGGTGATCTGAAGTTTCCATCTGAATCCCCCACCCACCTACGAAGTAGAAAGATGAATCTTAGCATTATCTGCATCTTGGTTGCTCAATATTTTGCTACTTTCGGAATATGTTTGGGAGTTGTAGTAGAGTATATTATTTTTATCATGTAGAAGTCATTTTTTGGCACACTTGATTATGCATGGATTGTTAAGATGGGCAGTGGTGAGAAGCTGTAAGTGACAATCAAACTTCAGCAAGACATTTGTGAAAAGATCTTCCCTAACAGCTCGTTCGGTTGCTTAAATAGGAATCCTGAAAATGTTATTCCTTGTCCTTCCATGGGTTGGGAAGAAGTATAATAACAACAAAATTTGCTGCTCGTTGAATGAGGCAAAATTGACCTGAAGCTGTATGGATGATGGTTTCTTCGGATTGGCCTTTCTAGTTTGGTGTTCTTAGTGCTGACAAAGTTTGTATTTCTTGGATTATGTGAATAAAGAAGTTAAAACTAGTTCTGGCCTTAAAATTGTGGTTCATTGAAGCAAGTAGACCTCTGTTAGTTTTAAAGACTTTTTGCACCACGTGCGAGCAACTATTTGCTCAGCTAATATGACAACTGAAAGAAGACTTTGTGTTTTTGCCTTATTCATGATTATGAGAAATTAGGGCTCTGGCAATTTGTGTCTCGTAGACTTTGTTATTTTATGTAATTAACTCCTTTGTGGCAACACTAATGAACTTAGTGTCTTAGTTGTGGCCAAAGTAATATTTTATTTTTCAAATTACTCTCTTTCCCCTAATTTGTTCAGCTTCAGTTATGTGGAACATATATATCTCTACGTCTCGCCAATCATTCATTGTGGAACTTTGACATACCCCAACTCCATCAATAGCCTCCTTATCGTAATTTTTCATTTGTGTGAACAGTTTTTGGAAAACCAAGGATTTTTGGTTGGCATTACACAGAGTAACGAAATTCAGGTACTCTAAGTCTCTGACTTCCTTCTTGTGTTGGTGTGGCTTTTTCATTTGCTGCAACAGATGTGCTGTGGACTGAATATGACATCTTATAATATTTTCATGATTTTCTTATGATGTGTTGTATTTTGTGAAAAAAAAATAAAAGCTATGGACATAGGAATATTTGCACGAATTATTATTCTAGGAAGAAAATCTGTTGCCATTTTGTGGATCATTCATGTTGTTGACTCATTACATCTCGCATAGATGGAGCTAACTGGACTTCCTTCAATTCTAGACTGATCATATCATGGCTACTCCTTTAAGCTATCCGCAAAATGATTTTATGAACTGATTACCCACGTACTACTGTTTTCTTGATTTACAAATTTACTTGAAATGGATCTTTCACATGCAAATTTGAACTTTGCAGGTCTGGAATTTGGAGAGGCAGTGCATTGATTCTTGCTTGCAATGGGAGTCCAACATAACCGCTTTTTGTGTTATTAATGGTTTCCCTTTCATGTATAACACTAGTATTGGCTCAGTGGCTTTCTAATTGAAATTAATGTGAGAAATATTTTATTCTGAATGTAATTGTTGTGTTTCTGTTGCACAGGTTTATTTTAAATGAGCATGGATTGATCTCTGTGCTGAAGTATGTTGCAGAGGATGGCAAACTTATATGTATGCCATACAATATATCTGCTATGTCCATTGCTGGTAAAGGGTGACTTCTCTATACCTGATGTGCTGCTCATATGTTTTGCTCTTTATCTGCATTCTCTGCGTGTGTATGCTCCTTTGATCATTGGACTGAAGTTTCAAGAAGAAGTTGAATGTAAAGTTCTGACACATATTCTAGTTTTCTGAACTTCAAAAGCTTAAAGAGAAGCGATTGCTGGATTCTGATGCAATTTTTAAGGCAGAAACAAGAATAGAGAAGTGGTTAGATAACATGAAGGAAAACAGAAAAAGAGCATTGTTATGGTGGAACAACGAAGATAAAGTGCTTCTTTTTATTTAAATCAGGCCAGTTATGGGACAAAATGCTTAAGTTAGATCCAAATTAGATGATGAAAATATCAAGTGAAATTCTAGCAAGGTCACCATAAAGATCCTGACAATATATATTTGAAAGTTTCATTGAAGATACCGGAAAGATGGTTCACTTTCAATGAATTATTCAATTTCCTTATTAAGGGGAAGATTGTCTGTGAAGGAAATCGTAGATGATGAAGTTCTGTCTATAAAACATTAGAGAGCAAGATTCATTAATTGGCTAAACTCTTGCTGCTGGCTTTTTATTCAAACTAGATAAATTTTGACTCTGTTCCTGCAAAAGAATTGAAGGCCCCTTTTGAATTACAGTGGCATGTATCTCAAGTCCTTTTATATACCTTGTAAATCCCCCATAAAACATTTAACTGTTGAACTATCGTCATTAATGTTGTTATTAGATGCATTCTGTCTAATCTGTTTGTATTCTGTCCATTTGTATTTCCCTGTAATTAGTTACTTTTTTTTATAAGTCCCTGTAATTAATTACTTATTAGGCAGATTATTTAATTATGATGTTTCCTAGGTTGTGCGGTATTCCAACAGTCGGGAAATCCAATCGTTTCATCCTTTATCTCCCCTCTAGAGTATTCTACCCCCTTGTATAAGTATGAATCTGTTCTCTCAATAATAGACACACAATTCCTCTCATTTCTCTTCATGGTATCAGAGCTAATACTCTACACAAAAACCTTTTTTTTTCTTCAGCCGTCAGCCTTCATTACTGTCCAGTTCAGCAGCCTTCATTGCTGCTTCTTCTCATCTCTTCTAAATCAGTATTATCCTATCTTTAACAGCCTTCATCGCTGTTTCCTTCAACCTTTCAGCCTTCATTGCTGTTTCCTTCAACCTTTTAGCCTTCATTGCTGATTGACAGCCCTCATCGCTGTTCCTTCACCTTTAACAGCCTTTATCGCTGTTTCTTTGTCTTCAACATCCTTACAACTATGTCGGTTGATTCGAGCGTTACTTCCGCTGCTCCCACAAATCCTCATAAAGGAGAGTTTCAAAATGCCCAGGCTTGTTACAAGCTTACTGGACAAAACTACCTCTTATGGACTCAAGTTATCAAGAAATACCTCAAAGGCAAAGGGAAATTGAGTCACTTAACTGATTCTCCTCCAGCAAAGGAAGAACCCACGTTTTCAGCATGGGAGGAAATAGATTCTATGATTGTTTCTTGGCTTTGGGATGCTATGGATCCTAAGATAAGTACCAACTGTGTGTTCCTTGAGACAGCCAAAGAGGTTTGGGATTTCCTTCAAAGATCTTACTCTAAGAAGGCGGACGAGGCGACCATCTATGAGCTAACTATTAGTGCAGTCAACACGAAACAAGGAACTCAATCCATTCAAGAGTATGCCACAACCTTACAGAATTTATGGCAAGAGCTTGATCAATGCCAACCATTGGTGATGAAATGTCTAGACGATGCCACAAAATTCAAGGAGTTTGTGGAAAAAGGTAGAATCTATGCCTTCTTAGCTGGATTAAATCCTGATTATGATCAAGTTAGAGTCCAGATTCTTGGCCAGAAAAAGTAGCACGCTTGAAGAGACCATCGCTACTGCCAAAGCTGAAGAAAAAAGGAGATCTATCATGCTGAAGACCTCCGAAGATTCTACCTCTGCCTTTGCCCTTGCTACTGGTCAAGGAGGGTACAAGGGGTCCAAGGACAATCGTTGGTGCTCATATTGCAAGAAATCTGGTCATAATCGGTATAGATGCTGAAAATTGTATGGGAAACAACCCTTCAAGGACATGAAACAACAGTCCGCTCGTCCTCAAGCTAATCTAGCAACTGAATCTTCAAAGGAAACTACAGAAACAACAGCTGAATTAAGTGCTGCTGATCTTGAGAAATTCAAGGCCTTTATGAAGACCCTTGAGAAACAGCCGAATGGTAACTCATCTAGCAACTATTCTCTTTCTTTCTCAGGTAATCACTCGGTCTTCTTATGCTGTAATGCTTCAGATAAAACCCGATCTAGTAATTGGATACTAGATTCAGGGGCCACTGATCATATGACTTTTTCCAAAAACCATTTTTATAGCTATGATTCCACCACAAAATAGATTATTACAGCCAATGGTTCCCTTGCACCTGCTGCCGGACAAGGGACTGTTTACCTTTCAAAGAACTTGGAACTAAAATTAGTCTTACATGCTCCTACCTTACCTGTTAACCTAATGTCCATTTCAAAGCTAATCAAAGATCTTAATTGTTATGCTATTTTCTCTCCTTCTGAGTGTATTCTGCAGGGCCTACACTCAGGGAGGAAGATTGGTCATGCTAAGGAAAGGAACAGGCTGTATGTTCTGGAGGTGTTAGAGGAAAACCAAACTCAAGCCTTATCCACCACTACCACAAACAAAGCCCTCTGGTTGTTTCATCAAAGATTCGGCCACCCACCATTTGACCTTCTTAAGCATATGTATCCTGAGTTGTTCCAAGGAAAAAATGTTGCTGATTTTATTTGAGTAATACAAGAAGTGCATCCCCTTTTCAACTTATTCATAGTGATGTTTGGGGTCCTGCTCCTTTGGAAAACATTTACGGTGCAAAATGGTACATTTTCTTCATTGATGATTGCACTAGAACCACATAGGTCTATCTCCTAAAACACAAATCTGAAGTGAGCAATATCATTCCCACTTTTTGCTGCATAATTCACAATCAGTTCAATACAAAAATTCAAAAGTTTCGAACTGATAATGCCAAGGACTATTTCAACACTCGTTGACACTTTTTTTTCCAAATTCAGGGGATTATCCACGAGTCATCCTGTGTCTACACCCCACAATAAAATAGAGTAGCTGAAAGGAAAAACCGTCACATCCTTGAAGTTGCCCGTGCTCTCTTATTCCAAGCCAATGCACCCAAACACTATTGGGGGGAAGCTGTTCTAACAACCACTTTCCTAATTAATAGATTACCTTCTCGTGTCATCCACTACAAAAGTCCCTTGGCTTTCCTCAAAGAATTTCAACTTTATTTTCATCCATCTCCAGGACTTGAACCCAAAGTGTTTGGTTGCACTGCCTTTGTTTATATTCACAACACTCAAAGAGAGAAACTTGACCCTAGAGCTCTCTAATGCATCTTCCTTGGATATTCAGCAACTCAAAAAGGATACAAATGCTACCATCCCACCACCAAAAGAACCTATGTCACCACTGATGTCACTTTCGATGAGTCTAAACCCTTTTTGTTGCAATCCTACTACTACAGGAGATGAGTCATCCTCTTCCACCTTTGAGTCACTTCAACCTTTAAGATTGCCACCTCAAGAATATCCTCCAACACCTGACTCGACCAACAATCCTAACACCACCATTGAGCAAACAGAAACCTCTACCACACCATTGCACAACACAGGTGAGCAAACAGAAAAATCCACCCTACCATTCCCATTTATTCCTCTAACTTACAGCAGAAGGGAACCCGTTCTTGACCAGACACATGGCCAAGATTCCAACCTACAGGAAGGTCCTAAGGATGCAACACCAGATATGGCAGAGGATGTAGCAATAGATCTTTCATCCTGTTCGCCCTCCATACCTCCACCTGATTCAGATTTTCACCTTCCTATTGCCCTTAGAAAAGGTACCCGAGAGTGTACCAATAAGCCCTTATAATCATAGCCAAATTCACCTCCACTCACAAACTTTCCCCTGCACACAAGCTTTTCCTCAGCAAAATCCAAGAGATTCCTATACCCAAAACCGTAACTGAAGCATTTCAACATAAGGAGTGGAGGGAAGCCA
Source organism: Limonium bicolor (assembly GCA_023374045.1). Lineage (NCBI taxonomy): Eukaryota > Viridiplantae > Streptophyta > Magnoliopsida > Caryophyllales > Plumbaginaceae > Limonium > Limonium bicolor. The sequence continues at coordinate 49,816,099 of CM041777.1, forward strand.
TGAAAAAGAGATGAGTGCTCTAGAGAGGAACCACACTTGGGAAATTGTGGACAGACCTGCTAGAAAGAATGTAGTAGACTGCAAATGGGTCTTTACTTTAAAATATAAATCTGATGGCAGCCTAGAAAGGTATAAGGCTCGTCTTGTGGCTAAAGGTTTTACACAAGCCTATGGGATTGACTATGTGGAGACTTTTGCTCCAGTTGCCAAAATGAACATAGTTCATATTCTATTGTCTCTTGCTGCTCATTTTGATCGGAGTCTATCACAGTTTGATATGAAGAATGCCTTTCTCCATGGAGACTGATGGGAGTACATGTGGAGACTAAAAGAGAGAGGGGACCACTACCTTGTGAAGGAGGGAATAATATTAGGCTAAAGTGTCAGATGGGGACATGGGGTAGTGCGTTTGTCTATGGGCAGAGGTTGTTATTCTGCATATGTCATTTTTGTCGTAGGTTAATATCCTAACTATTTAAGGTAAGGGTTGGGAGGTGAGTAAGGGGAGGATTTTTGGGTATTGTTTTTGGCCACTCTTGTGGAATAGGCAGGAGGACGCCTGATTTGGCTCCTTAGGGAGAATTCTTTCCCTTCTCTATCACCTCTGTTTGGCCATTTACGACATTATAGCAGTGGGCTTCATCAATTGGTATCAGAGCCTAGATTCTGTTTAGTGGGGTGGGAGATGGATTCAATACACACAGAGCCTCCGATATTCAATGGAGAAAACCCCCATGGTTGGCTGAACAAGGCGGAGGAGTTTTTCACCGCCAAATCTATCCCATATTGTTTCTGGTTTCAAGCCACGGGTGAGTGTTTGGAGGGAGAAGTTTTTTGTTGGTTCGAAGAGGTGTGGGTTAATTTCGGCGAGCTGCCATGGCCGGATTTCCAGAAACTACTCCTTGAAAGGTTTCAGAACTCTAATCAATCTCAAACGAGACAAGAAACGGTGATTAAGAAACCAATCGGCAAGCAGAATGAAGTGACTGAGGAATCGGTACCAGGGGTTTTCTTGAACCCGGCTCTTCAGTCAGAATCGCTTGAAGATTTGCTGGAAGTGGAGGAACTGGAATCTAACAACCCAGCCTACGGTGACAATACTAAAGGACCGAAGGCAAGGGGAAGGAAGAGTGGTGGAAAATCGAATTCCAGAAAGAGAACAAGTAACCGGACGGAAGGGAGGAATTCCTGGCATAGCCATATGGGGTTGGGGGAAACCGAAAAAAAGGAGGAGACAGAGATTGATCCATCGTTTGAAGAAGGAGAAGAAAAGAAGGAAGAAGAAAAAAAAGAGGAACGATAACAAGTAACCGGACGGAAGGGAGGAATTCCTGGCATAGCCATATGGGGTTGGGGGAAACCGAAAAAAAGGAGGAGACAGAGATTGATCCATCGTTTGAAGAAGGAGAAGAAAAGAAGGAAGAAGAAAAGAAAAAGAGGAACGATGATACCAAGGTTCGATCGGGTACCTGGAGCGATTCAGAGCCCAGATTCCATGGCGGGTCTCCCTCCTCGTTCATACAGGCGCTCAGTTGCAGTCTTCAGTCCAAGTCGTTCTCTCCGACAGGATGGAAGTCTCATCGTCACCGATCGCCGGTCGCAGGGAGTCCGAAAGAAGAGGAAGTCAAGTTGCAAAACTATAGATGAGATGAAGACGTCTGGCGACGATCGGCCTTGGAAAAGGGGGCGGCTGCATCAGTCGGAGAAAGAATTTTTTTTCCTAAGCAGGCCCAGAATCGGTTAGTTTGCTCTAAACCGGCCCAGTTCCCAATAATAACGTTGCCTTCCATACGGGTATATACAAGCAAAGTGGAAATTAGAGGAACCCAAACCGACGTCCATTTCTCCATTTCTAACCCTAAATTAACTGGGGTGTTCCACAATCGAGATTATTCCAACAGTTCTAGGGCCAGGCAAAAATGGAAATCCACCACGCCTCCGATCTTCGCACACCAGATTCATATCCGTGGAGAGGTTGGCGCAGTCTTGCAGGGAACTAGTTTCCCTTGGCCACGTCAATCACCGCGGCAAAGAACGGCAAGCAACAGGAGAATTTTCAGGAGAATTTCCTTGCTTCCCAGGATTCATTAGCGCTGCCGTTGCTGCTGCCTACTCACCATTATCACTGTTACTCAACTCTTCTCTCCACCTTGAGGACAAGGTGGTTTAACGGGGGAGGGATGATGGGTACATGTGGAGACTAAAAGAGAGGGGGACCACTACCTTGTGAAGGAGGGAATAATATTAGGCTAAAGTGTCAGATGGGGACATGGGGTAGTGCGTTTGTCTATGGGCAGAGGTTGTTATTCTGCATATGTCATTTTTGTCGTAGGTTAATATCCTAACTATTTAAGGTAAGGGATGGGAGGATTCTTGTGGAATAGGCAGGCTACGCCTGATTTGGCTCCTTAGGAGAATTCTTTCCCTTCTCTATCACCTCTGTTTGGCCATTTACAGCATTACAGCAGTGGGCTTCATCAGAGACCTTGAAGAAGAAATCTATATGAAGACTCCACCAGGTTTGCTCCATCTTCTACAAACAAAGTGTGTAGATTGAAGAAGGCTCTGTATGGCCTTAAACAATCTCCTCGGGTATGGTTTGGCAGATTTGCTAACGTGACGAAGAATGCAGGTTACAAGCAAAGTCAAGGTGACCATACCCTATTTATGAAGCATTCATCATCAGGGGGAGTAACTATACTTTTGGTATATGTGGATGATATCATTGTTACAGACAATGATATGGATGAGAGAGAGCAACTGAGCAAAAGATTGGAATCAGAGTTTGAAATCAAAAGCTTGGGCAAGCTTAAATATTTCCTTGGAATTTAAGTGGCATGATCTTCCAAAGGCATATTCATCTCGCAGCAGAAATACATCATTGATTTGTTGCTGGAAACAGGGAAGAGTCGTTGTAAACCAGCTCGCACACCCATTGATCCTAACCATAAGCTTAGACCGGCCCTTGATGATCCGGTTATGGATAAAGAAACATATCAAAAGTTTTGTGGAAAATTAATCTACCTGTCCCACACAAGGTCGGACATTGCTTATCCTGTCTCGGTAATCAGCCAGTTTATGCATGATCCTAGAGAATCTCATCTTGGAGCAACTTACAGAATCCTTCACTATCTTAAGGGTAGTCCAGGAAAAGGAATTTTATTCAAAAGGGACAGTGAACTAACTTTAGAACCATTTACAGACGGTGACGACGCAGGATCAGTGGTAGATAGAAGATCTACCTTAGGATACTGTGTATTTTTGGCAGGAAATCCAGTAATATGACGAAGTTAAAAGTAGAGTGTTGTTGCTAGATCATCAACCGAATTTGAGTTTTGTTCTCTTGCACAGGGTTTATGTGAACTACTATAGTGCCAGATTATTCTAAATGATCTAAAAATGAAGTGGAAGGGAGCTATGAAGCTGAAGTGCAACAACCAATCAACCATCAAAATAGCTAGAAATCGTGTTCAGCATGAAAAGACCAAGCATATTGAGATTTTGTTTTTGATAATTTGGGCTTATGCCTTATATTAATAATAAGCCTGATTACTCAGGTGGATGGGAACATTTTGGGCCTCATTAAAACCTCTCTAAGCAAAACCCAGTGGAAAAAAGCTTAGAGAGGAAAAAGAGTACCCTCCGCATCCAAGTACAACCTAATATCCCAACTATTACATAAAAAAAGATAAAGTAACACCTTCAAGCTACCTCTCAAACTCACCACATTACACATAATCCTTGAGTGATTCAACTCCAACAAAAAAAACGCAAGTCAAGGGAAAATCTTTCCACCAACACTTGGTCCGTCTCCATATCCCTAGCTTAGATTGCATTACAACTTTAGATACATTAAGCAGCTCATCTCTAAATATCACACTGTTTCTTTGCATCCATATGTAATATATACCGTAGCACAGTGTAGACTTCCACATCCTCTTAGACTTACCTTGAATCAAGACACCAAACCAATCTTGGTATATTACCTTAAGCTCATTCTGGAACGTGAATGGTATATTCCACCAGCAGATTAATTGTCTCCAAACTCCAGCAATTTTCGAGCACAAAAAGAGCACATGTTCAAGTCTCTCCATTTCTTTTCGGCACCAAGGGCATAGACTTCCACCAATAGGAACAATATCCCGCTCAAAAAGTAATTCTCCAGTGACTAACCTTCGCATTAGTGCTAACCATAGAGTAATCTCCACTCTTGGTTCGCATAACCCCTCTAAAATGCGGTGGATGTCGGGGATATTCAACACAGCTGGTGAGCTTTCCGTCGAGTCACCCAGAGCAGCAACTATATCCTTCGTGATCGAACTCTTTCCACCAGTGATCCACATAGAGTCATCCTTTTCCGTTTCAGAGACAGGGGCTGAGGTCAGGGTTCCTAACAGTTCAACCTGTAATACTTCTTCAAACTCAAACAATGACCGTCGCCAACAAAACTGCCAACTCCATTCGCCATTACACCACGAACCCATGTCAGCAACTACCGCCTCCTGTTGTAAACTCACCTGATATAACCTGGGGAATTTTTGCTTGAGAATGCCCACTTGCAGCCACTTATCATGCCAAAATAAGGTGGCCTGCCCATTACGAACTTTTATCTCCAGTCCATCCTCAATCGTATCTCTTAGTTTGTCATGGCCTTCTGTGGCTTTAAGGATCGAGAACCAGATCCCCTTTTGTCTGTTGGCATCCGCATCAAGATCGCCTGGGTGGAAACCCTTCCTAGTACGGTATATTGACTGAACGACTTTCTTCCACAGGGGGAGATGATTACGAGCAAAGCTCACTCTCCACTTAGCCAAAAACGCTAAGTTTTTTATCTGCAGGTTGGAGAATCCCAGCCCTCCAGCTTGTTTGGGACGCGTCATTTTATCCCATGCAACAGGCGTAAGTTGACTCCCGCTCTTACCCCAGAAAAACTGACGTTGCATGGCAGCCATACGCTGTCGTACTTTGGCCGGAATAACAAATAAGCTTGCGTAATACAAAGGTAAAGAGTCCAATACCGACCGAATTAACGTCGCCCGTCCAGCCTTTGATAAACTTGTTGCCTTCCATGTAGCAAGTTTTGTTTCGAACTTATGTAACACCGGCTCCCACGTCGAAGCCCTTCTAGGATTCGCACCCAAGGGACAGCCAAGATAAGTGGTTGGTAACACTCCAACCCGACACCCAAGCATTTCTTCAATCAATTGAGCATCATCCTCTCCCGTATTAATGCCAAACGCCATTGACTTATCCATGTTTAGTTGCAGCCCATTGACTTCTGAAAACCCAATGAGGAGCCTATGTAGATGAACTAGCTCTTCCTTTTTTACTTTACAAAAGATCATCACATCATCGGCAAATTGTAAGTGTGTAACTCTCACTTGCCTTTCACCAATCTTTAAGCCCGAAAACCTCCTTTGCTCAATAGCTTCTTGGATTTAACAATTTAAAATTTCAACCAAAATATCAAAGAGTGAGGGGGAAAGTGGATCACCTTGACGCAAACCTCGAGTTGGAGAAAAAGGCTTCGTTGGTGACCCATTAACTAGAATCGAAATCCTTGAGGTAGAGATGCATTCTTCTACCCATTTCCTCCAAGTTTGCCCAAATCCCATGCATTCTAGCATCATATCGAGGAACTCCCAAGATACGGAATCCTATGCCTTTCTCAAATCTATCTTGAGCAAACACCCCTTCTTATTTTTCTTTAGCCATGTAATGACCTCATTTGCAATAAACGGTCCCTCAAGTATATTTCTTCCTTTAACGAACCCAGATTGGGTTTCCCCAATGAGTTTTGGCATAAGAGGACTCAACCTTGAGCTTAGGATTTTTGCAATCACCTTATACAAGCAGCCCACCATGCTTATTGGACGGTATTCCTCCAATCTAACCGCATCCGCCTTTTTTGGTATCAATGCAATCCACGTAACATTTGCACCTCTTTCCATCTTTGATGAGATGAAGAAATTTTGAACATCTCTTCCAAACTCCTTTCCTAGCACATTCCACATTTTCTTAACAAATATCATATTGTATCCGTCAACTCCCGGGGCTTTAGAGCTATTACAATCTCTGACCGCTCTTTTAATCTCGAGCATGGTAGGAATCTTTTCCAATTGAGCAGCTTCCCCAACCGACAGGATGGGGTGGTTAAACCCTGAAGGCTTAATACGTGACAGGTTTTCTTTTCGGTAGAGTTTTGCAAAGAAGCCTACTACATGCGATCTAATCTCTGCCGGATTATCTATCAGCCCGTCATCAGTTTGCAAACACAACATACTCTTCTTCCTATGGTTCACGGTTGCTCTTCTCTGAAAATATCTCGTGTTATTATCAGTGTCCTTGATCAGCTTCTCACGAGCTAACTGCATCCAGAATACTTCTTGCACGGTCAGAACATACCTAACTCAATATCGTGAAGCAACTTCAAGCCCAGTCGAACAAGTAGGGATAGCACATGGTGACTATTGGCCTCCAGAATGTAAGGGGAGTGAGGTCCAAAACGAAACAAAGAAGCTTTAGGAATGAGGTACGTCAAAGGAACCTATCAATCTTGGGAATTGTAGAAACGCAGCAGAGCAGGTCGATTCCACAAACTATTCCAAAATTTTGGGGGAAGAAGAATTCAAGCCTAGCTTGGGAGGAGATCTTGAGTCAAGGGAGATCCGGGGGTATAATTGCTATGTGAGATGAGGAGGATATAGAAGTGGGATGCGTGGAGAAAAAGGAGAGGTGGCTAAAAATGGACGTGAAAACTAGAGAGGATGGTATCTGGAGTTCGGTCGTCTTAGTTTATGCTCCATGTGACGTTCGGGAGAGAAGGGGCATGTTTGAAGAGCTGCTGCATGCTAAAGTAAGTTGGCAACAAGAGCTTATTGTATTTTGTGACTTCAACGAGGTATTAGAACCAAGTGAACGACTGCCTATGAGCGGGTGTAGACATACGAAGGGCATGAAAGATTTCCAGTCCTGGGTACTTGGTATGCAGATGTTGGAGATACAGTTGCAAGATGCTAAATTTACATGGAGAGGAGGAGGATGTTTGAGCAGAATAGACCGTGTGTTTGCTTCACATGAGTGGCTATATCAATACTCGGATGTTAGCCTTCGATCGGGTGAATGGGCTATTTCAGATCATAGACTTTTGATAGTGAAAACCGGCAAGATAAACTGGGGTCCTAAGCCCTTTCGGTCCGTTGATTCCTGGCTTGAACATCCTGAATTTGGCAACTTCGTGAAGCTCCAATGGGACAGCATGAAATTCGGGACCTCCTTGAGCAAACTGAACACGCTGAAAGGGGCATTAAGAAGATGGAACAGGGATGTGTTCGGTGAAATAAATATTGTTAACATCCGTCATTAATATTGTTATTAGATTCATTCTGTCTAATTTGTTTGTATTTTGTCCATTTGTATTTCCCTGTAATTAGTTCCTTAATAGGCAGATTATTTAATTATGATGTTTCATAGGTAGTGGGGTATTCCAACAGTCAGGAAACCCAACCGTTTCATCCTTTATCTTCTCTCTAGAGTATTCTACCCCCTTGTATAAATAGAGACACAATTCCTCAATAATAGAGACACAATTCCTCTCATTTCTCTTCAATAACCTTCTGTGTTACAGTGGCAAGTATCTCTAGTTGGTTATGTGTTCCATGGTAGGAACTCACAATACTGGCAACTATGGTTTGTAAGAAAAAAAATTCAAGTGTTAAAGTATAATAATACAAAAAGGGAAGCTGTAAGAAAAGGGGTCTACAATTCTTGTTCTAGTAAGGGTTTAGAACGGGAGAAAAGTAAAGACAGAAATGAAATTACTCCATGATTTGCTACCTCGTCTTCTGTAAATTGAAAATTGCATCCTCAGTCTTTTGTCAGAGTTATTCGAACATTACTAATATGCTGATTTTTCTCTTTCCATGTTTGTAATACCATGGATTAATCAGCTTTTTATGGATTCTTGAATTTTTTCATGTGTGTAATACTATGAATTTCATCAATATTGCAGAAAAATCTGGTTTCTCATTTAGCGATGATCAACCAGTTGTTGGCCTTCTCCCACAACCTTGTTCTCTTGGAAACAGGCAAGTCGAATGGCGGTTAACACGATTTATTTTATGTTGAGATGAGGAATTCTGCTCAGTGGCACATTAATTGTAATTCTCAATCCAAAGCTCCTTGGAGTCTAGTTATACTTAATTTAACAAACCTAGGATTCTTTATCTGAAAAATGTTCGAGTATCCCTATACATAACAGAAGATTTCAAAGTAGCATGCACACTTGTGTATTTTTTATATTTGTAGGTAACTGATTGCAATATGAAGCTTTGCAATTTGATTCTCTTGCAGAATATTGATTGCCTATGAGATTGGGTTGCTCATCCTGTGGGATGTTGCTGAAGCTCAAGCCATTTGTGTTAGAGGTGATAAAGATTTGGAGATGAAGGCTCAGTTATCTGATTTTCCTGTCAAATCAGATACGGATTCTTCAGGAAGCATGGTTCAAAAGCTTGATGAGAAAGAAATTAGCGCTGTTTGTTGGGCATCATCAAGTGGCCTTGTTCTTGCCGTAGGATATATGGATGGAGACTTATTGCTGTGGGACATGGCAACCAAGGCCTCTGCCAAATCTCAAAATAACAAAAGATCACATAATGACATTGTTAAGCTTCAGTTGTCATCTGCTGAGAAAAGATTCCCCATTATTACCTTGCACTGGGCTTCTACCAGTACATCTGAAGACAATGATGACGGACAACTTTTCATCTATGGTGGAGTTGAAATTGGCTCTGAAGAAGTTGTAACGGTTAGTCTTCCAGAAGCTAGACAATCTTTCATCTCTATGTTTATTTTTATTTGGCATAGAGTATTGCTACTATGTCCTCTCTGCATGATGCTGTTTGGATTTCGTGCTGGTTTAAACATATGCTGTATTCCTTATGTTTAATTTACTGAAGGGGCTATATAAGTCATTTAATCATTACATGTGTAATCTTTCTGAAGTGGGGCACGAGGGACCACTACACCCAGTGGCGGAGCCACACTTGCTATCAGGGGGGCTTGGCCCCCAACCTTTTGAGAAAAATTTGAAAGTATATATGTTAGATTACTCATGTGAATGACAATAAATAGTGATATTTTAGATAATAAAATACAATTATCATGCAAAATAAATGTATTAGGTTGTCATTAACGATAACTACTCAATCATATTTTATGTTGTTTCTAATCTAATCACTGTCAATCAAATGCCACCTTACTAAGTGTAAATTCTTAATTTTTGGTTTCTTCTAATTACCTTACAAGTAGTTTATTTAAGGACTTTCATATCAATGGTTGATTTCATTTATCAAATTCTTTTTGGGCTATCTCCTTGATGATTGCATTTCTGATTTTTTTAAATACAATTTTTTATGTTATATTAGTAACTTATACAAAATTAGGCCATGTGGCCTAATAAAACTTCTTTTGTAGTATCTTATTTTCATTGTTTCCACTTGTCTCCTTAATAATTTGATAATTACCATAAATGCTTGTTTACTAATTTCAAAAAAATATTGAATTTCATATCAAATAGAGAGCCACTCTAAGTATATGCTATTTTAGGGTGTTTATTACTCTCTTTCTATTCTCAATAGATATGTCTTTTCATTATTTTCAAAATGATAGAAGTTTCAGCATGTTTAAATTCTATAATTTCCATCTCTACCCCTTGTCTTTTCTATCACATTCTACTTTTTAATATATTTCAATTTATAATGCAAAAACTAAGAGTGAAATTGTCTACGGCTACAAAAAATCTATATTTAAAACAGGATGAAGTATATTTCTTGGATTAGTGTATATGTTTTGAGGACTTGGTACCATCATTTCATGGTTTACTTCATTGTTCTTGTTAGACATTTATATTATATAATAATGATTTTTTATTTCTTAATATACTATTCGTTCTATATGATACTGAATATTTAGACAATTTACATAGTTTACACATGAATCAAAATACATATTTAAATAACTAAACATTTTGTTAAATACCATTAATATATATAACTAAAAATAATGTTTGTTGATATATTTTTGGCCCCCCTAACATTTAATTCCTGGCTCCGCCCCTGACTACACCCGTACATATTTGTTGAAGGAATTAAAGTGGTTTATATCAATTTATCGATGGTGAATTTTCCTTGCAAAAAACATGTCCCACTATAAAGCGTGATTTTATGAAAAGTTGGTTGGGTAACCTAATGTCTAATAGACAGATAAAATTATATAGTACCAATCAATGACAAAGGTGCTCGCTGTATTGTAAAGGATGGTGTTATTAATAGTTTTTATGTTGGAATATGTTTAGTCATTTGTAGATGAAATTTATCCTTTTATTTTATGAAGCTCAGTTTAGATAATTTCCCTGATAGACATTATCAAGATATAAACTTATTAGAATGGTCAACAATCTCAGTCAATGCATGCTTCACATGGCTCTTGCCCCAACTTGACATGCTTTATCTTGCCAGGTGGTGAACCTTCAGTGGTCCTCAGGTGCACAGAATTTGATGCATGTTTACCGTACAGACCTTTCTCTTTCAGGCTCATTCTCCGACATGGTTTTGCTCTCATCCTTTGGGATGCCGGGTTGTAACAGCAAATCTGGCCTCTTCATATTGTCAAACCCTGGAAAATTGCAATTTTATGATAAATATAGTCTATCGGCTTCAACATCTCAGCCGGAAAGGACACCGCCAGTACCTATTGTTGAATCTCCTTTGGTAATGCATCCTTCAGAGCCTCATATTACAGCTACAAAACTGACATATCTTAACCCTGGGCTAGATCCATCACAGGTGCGTACATTGTAATGGAAGTTATTGAAAATTTGCATGTTGCTTCTAATCTCAGACAGAGCGTTTGCTTCAGATTGCATCCATTGACTCAAATATTCACTCGGACGTGTTTGCAAATTGGCCACTAAATGGGGGAATACCGAGCATTGTTCCTTCTGGCGAAGCAAAACAGATTGAAAAAGTTTATGTCACTGGTCATCAAGATGGATCTGTTAAACTCTATGACGCCTCTTGCGCTATACTCCACCTTGTGTCTGTCATAGAAAATCATGAGGTGTGTTATACTTGGATGTCAATCTATTTCTTTAAACAATTTTCTTTAAGAATTCACTGTGGCGCTTGCTAAGAAGATAATAGTATCACATTGATTATGTTTAAAAATTGGTTATCATTCTTCCCAATTTCATCATATGTATTTTCCATCCATATCTTCTCTACGTAAGTCAAATCAAGGTTTGAGGCAGTTGGTTGATTTTGGTCTCAGCTCAATCTATGACTTGGTGCTCTAGAATTTCTGTTACAGGCATTTTAGTTCCAAGGTGCTTAGCCTTTTTTACAACTTTCTATATTATATTAAATTGATCATTCAGATAAATCTGGATTTTAATTTAGTCAAATACTTGTGTCTTATATTACTGTTTGAAGTAATTCTCTATTGAAAAATCAGAAGTTATGTATCTTCGATTGAAAGGTGATATGAGCTTCTGGAATACTGTTCTATCAGCTTGCGGATAGTTTGGCCCTGTTGATCTTTCATGAAACTATTTCTAGTTTCTACATCAGATTGGGGGGGTGTGCCTATCTTCAGTTGCTTACAGTTGAGTGGAATATCTCTTGCTCTTCTTACTAGTCCTAACATTGTAGGCAAATGGTGTTGAACTTCCTGGTTCAAATGCTCCAATATCAACAATAGACATGTGTGTCATGACAATGGATTTAGCTGTGGGAAATGAAGGTGGTCTGGTGAGACTCAATTCACTTTGTTTTCTAGTTTTCTTTGTTAGAGATTTAGGTTTTTATTAATTCATCAAATTAGTTTGCGTTTGAAAATTTTGTAGGTGTATGTTTACAAGCTCAAATATGATCCAGATTGGACAAAGATTCATATCATTGACAACTCAAAACATGAAGGTAATCCTAACCGTTTCCCTTCCAACTTTTGAAGTCAGAAGTCCTTTTTCATTTGGCATATACCGAGTCCCTTTGTTTGTTGACCTCTAAACTATCATGGCTAATTTTGAGGAATCTTCTCACGACCCGGTAATTGCTACATCTATACCAGAGAAGCTCTGCTAGAAATTTTTAGCCTGAAAAACACTTGCAACCGCATCTATCCATGATTTCTCCTGCTATTATATCCTATGTTTCATTCGAACATTCTTGTGACTGATGTTTGATCAAATTTCATCATTTTGCTTTCATTTGAATTATTCCACTGATTCAAATTCTATTTTAAAATTTGCATCTATATGCTGTAAAATTGAGTTTTGTAAACTTCAAATTTTACTTCTCAGATGAAAGATTACAGAGATTCCTTTGTTCACCAAACTTTATCCACTTAATGTGTTGATAAAATCCAAAATGATTGATGCATTATTAAAGGCTCAAAAAAGTTTCCCTAACTCTGCCTTATGTCTAAGGTTGTGATTTGCAAATTACTGCTTCATCTTAATGCTGGACTGTCTCCTTTGTATTCCTTTGTGTATGAGGCTTTTTTCTGAGCTGTGTGCCTGATGGTATTGCATTTATTTCCACCAGGTATCAATAATTTCAGAGTGTGAGACATTGTGTGCAGTATAAATTGCTCCCATATCTGTAAATGCTGTTATGGATCTTGTTTTCTTACCATAATGAGCTACCTAGTCTTCAGATGCAGTAGGAGACATGAATTCTTCTACCTGTAGAACTAACATGTTCCTGTCTTGATATCTAATTCTATAGTTTACGAAGCACCCCAAAGGAACGGAGCACATTGTAAAGCTATTTTTCATCTTGGTTCTTCTCCTATATTGGTGCTTCAATTTTCTGAATCTGGAACAAAGCTTGCCGTGGGGTATAAAAGCAATCATGTGAGTGAGATAAATGTTTTCCACTTTGCTAATTATAGGAGTTTGACACACCACGTGTCTCTTGTGAAGGATGTTTCTTGCAAATTCAGCCTCCTTTTGATCAATACTGACCATCTTGAACTCTTTCTGTATAGGTTGCTGTACTTGACGTCACATCATTATCAGTTCTCTTTTTATTAGATTCTGTACCAGAATCTAGGGGCCCTGTTGATTCAATAAGTTGGAAAACCTTTGGAAATTCCTTTGGTGTAGCCAAAGATCAAAAGCACTCTGCAGCAGAAGCCCTTGGTCATCCTCCTGAAGAGCTGATATTCTGCTTAACTTTGGATGGAAAATTCAACATAATTGATGGTAACACTGGTAATGCGGTCAGTTCTCAGCCGATGCATGTGAAGAGTGAGGTCAAAGCAATATCTATGTATGTCTTAGGCAAGTATTTTATTCTTTGAGGAAATACACTTTTTATGTACTTTCTTTATTGAATCTGAAATCGCAGCTCATAAGACTTTGTAATATTCAGAAGGAAACTCTGCAGCTCTGGTATCATCAGCAGGCAAGCAACCCCAAGAATCAGCAAAGGAGATAGCAAATCAAAGTGATCCTACTCAAGAGGGTTCATCAGAAAGCAGCAAATCACTAACGACTCGAAATCACACTTATTCAGACGGAAGATTACTGGACTCTCTAGTTCTCATATGTTTTGAGAATTCGTTGCATTTGTGCACTGTCAAATCTGCATTCCAGGTTAGCTCTGGTACAGTTTGTAAGCTGTGCCTAAGGTTTAAATTTCTTCTCTTTTTTCAGCGTTTTGAGGGGGTAGGTGAAGCCTTTTGTTACTAGTTATCGTGATTGATTGTGCCTTTCAGGGTAAGGACAAACCCATTCATAAAGTGCCACTGCGGAATCCTTGTTGCTGGACTGCAACTTTTAACAAACATGACAAGCTATGCGGCTTGGTCCTACTATATCAAACAGGAATGCTGGAAGTCAGGTTCAGTGCAAACGTCTCTTGTGCTTTATTGAGAACATTGACTGGCTGTATTTTTGTTTTTGGGGTGTTCTTGAGAATTTATTCAGAAGGATGATTCAGAAACTAATAGGTCTTTCAAAACAAAAACAGATCATTTGCTCAAGTTAGTGATTGATCATAAATGCCACCTTTACATGATTACATCTTGTTTAATTTGTAAATGCCTGTTACTTTAGTTCTAGCTTTCGGAGTCATCAGTGCTGTAACTAGAGAATATCATTTAATGACTGGGAAAATTTCTTATTAATGGAATGTCCGTATTGCCATCCAGTTCAGCTGTTGGTATGCTAAAAGCTTACGAACCAATATTCCCTTTTTTTTTTGTGAAATGTGTGACTGCAGATCGTTGCCAGATCTAGAAGTGGTGGCGGAAAGCTCTTTAATGTCTGTTTTGCGGTGGAATTTCAGACCGAAGATGGAAAAGATCATCAGCTCTACTGAAAATGGGCAGATCATTTTGGTATAAAATTTCCTTTCCAATTTTACATACGAGCTAAACAGTTTAATCTGAAACCTAGTGGATTAATTATTAATGTGATTCATTCATATTGGTTTCCTGTCTATGAGTACTCGTGCTTGTATTAGTAGTTTCTTTTCGCTAGCAATCGATTGCTGCACGGGGTAGGAAAGGAATGTATATAGTAGTTGTCTTTTATAAGTGAAGAGAAATAAGAGGAATTGTGTGTTGTATTATTGAGTGAAGTGATACATATTTATACAAGGAGTAGAATACTCTAAAGGGGGATAAAAGATGAGACAGTTGGGCTTCCCAACTGTTGGAATACCCCACTACCTAGGAAACTGAATAATTAATCTACCTAATAAATAACTAATTACATGGAAATACAAATGGACAGACTAATAGACTGAATACAACTAATATACATATTAATGATGACTGTTCAACACTCCCCCTCAAGCTGAATGGTGTATTTCATCCATTCCAAGCTTGGAAATCAATTGATGAAACCGAGAGCTGTGAAGACCTTTTGTCAGAACATATGTAATCTGTTTCTCTAAAGAGATATAACTCAAATCAAATTGTTCAAGTTTTTCTCTGATGAATCGTTGATCTGTCTCCATATGCTTGGTCTTTTCATGTTGAACTAGATTTCTAGCTATCTTGATGGCTGACTGGTTGTCATACTTTAGCTTCATAGCTCCCTTCCACTTCACTCTTAGATCATGTAGAATGATCTGGCACCATAGTAGTTCACATAGACCATGTGCAAGAGAATAAAACTTAGATTCAGCTGATGATCGAGCAACATCACTTTGCTTCTTACTGGATTTCCTGCCAGAAAAACACAATATCCTGAAGTAGATCTTCTATCTACCACTGATTCTGCGTAGTCAGCATCTGTGAAGGCTTCTAAAGTTAGTTCACTATCCCTTTTGAATAAAATTCCTTTTCCTGGGCTACCCTTAAGATAGTGAAGGATTCTGTAAGCTGTTGCAAGATGAGATTCCCTAGGATCATGCATAAACTGGTTGATTAAAGAGACTGGATAAGCATTGTCCGTTGTGTGGGACATGTAGATTATTTTCACACAATTTTGATACGTTTCTTTATCCACAACCAGATCATCAAGGGCCGCTCCAAGATTATGGTTAGGATCAATGGTGTGCAAGCTGGTTTACAACCACTCTTTCTGTTCCAGCAATAAATTAATGAGATATTTCTACTGCGAGATGAATATATGCCTTGGGAAGATCATGCCACTTCAATTCCAAGGAAATATTTCAGCTTGCCCAAGCTTTTGATTTCAAACTCTGTTTCCAATTTTTTGTTCAGCTGCTCTCTCTCATCCATATTATTGCCTGTAACAATGATATCATCCACATATACCAAAAGTATAGTTACTCCCCTTGATGATGAATGCTTTATAGATGGGGCTTGGTCACCTTGGCTTTGCTTGTACCCTGCATTCTTCATCACGTTAGCAAATCTGTCAAACCATGCTTGAGGAGATTGTTTAAGGCCATAAAAAGCCTTTTTTTTTTAATCTACACACTTTGTTTGCAGATGGTGAAGCAAAGCCCGGAAGAGTCTTCATATAGATTTCTTTTTCAAGGTTTCTAAGGAGAAAGACATTATTCACATCAAACTGTGATAGACTCCAATCAAAATGTGCAACGAGAGACAATAGAATACGAACTGTGTTCATTTTAGCAATTGGAGCAAAAGTCTCCACATAGTCAATCCCTAGCCTTATACCTTTCTAGGCTGCCATCAAATTTATACTTTAAAGTAAAGACCCATTTGCAGTTTACTACATTCTTTCCAGCAGGTCTATCCACAATTTCCCAAGTGTGGCTCCTCTCTAGAGCACTCATCTCTTCTTTCATGGATTCCCTCCATTCCTTATCTTGGAATGCTTTGGTTATGGTTTGGGTATAGGAATCTCTTAAATTTTGTTGAGGAAAAGTTTGTATGCACAGGAAAGTTTGTGAGTGGAGGTGAATTCGGCTAATGGGTATAAGAGTTTACTGGTACACGCTCGGGTACCTTTTCTAAGGGCAATAAGAAGGTGAAGATCTGAATCAACTGGAGGTAAGGAGGGAGAACAGGATGAAGGATATGTTGCTACTTTCTTCGCCATATCTGGTGCTGCATCCTGGGGACCTTCCTGCAGGTTGGAATCTTGACCATGTGTCTGGTCAGGAATGGGTGCCCTTCTGCTGTAAGTTAGAGGGAAAATGGAATGATGGGGTGGATTTTTCATAGACCTGGCAAAATGGGTTCAACCTGTCAATCCGACCCAAAACCAACCCGTTTACAGCGGGTTGGGTTGAGTATTTCAACCCATTTAATAAATGGGTTAGGTTAGGATTGAGGAATTTATAAATGGGTTGGGTTAGGGTTGAGGTAGTCCAATCCGCTAACCCGTATATCTATTTCTTTTCAATTATATCTATACATTTTTTTGCATAAATGTAGTAATCTTCTACATTATTAACGGGTCATATATAATAATTTTTTAAAAATATAATTCAATCACTTTTTATTACTCTTTACACAAGATATACAATTAATTATCATTAGTTTTAATTTTCAATTAAGTATGAATTTAATCTTATAAATTAAGCTTTATGTTTGAACTTTTAGTATAAGCTTTCCTATTTAAACACTTGATATCATTTATCTTTATATTATAGTTAATTATGTATTAACTTATAACATGTTTTTTGGTCTATTAAAGATTATTTATTTTTGTAGAAAGTTTAACGGGTTATCCGCGGGTAAATACGCGGGTTGATGGGTTGGATTAGGGTAGAAATTTTGAATCTGTTTAACTAAATGGGTTGGGTTAGGATTGAAACTTTTCTAAATGGGTTGGGCTTGGATTGAGGCTAACCCGACCCGTCAACCCGTTTTGCCAGGTCTAATTTTTCAGTTTCTTCAACTGTGTAGTGAGATTGTGTGTTAGAGGCTCCTGTTTGCTCAATGATGGTGTTAGGATTGTGGATCAAGTCAGATGTTGGAGGACATTCTTGAGGTGGCAATCTTAAAGGTTGAAGTGACTCAATGGCTGGAGATGATGACTCATCTTCTGTAGTAGTAGGATTGTAAAAAAAGGGTTTAGGCTCATAAGTAACATTAGTGGAGACATAGGTTTGTGGTAGGATGGTAGCATTTGTATCTCTTTTGAGTTGCTGAATATCCAAGGAAGATGCATTTGAGAGCTCTTGGTTCAAATTCCCCCCTTTGAGTGTTGTGGATATGAACAAAGGCAGCGCAACCAAACACTTTGGGTTCAAATCCTGAAGATGGATGAAAGTAAGGGTGGAATTCTTTGAGGAAAGCCAATGGACTTTTGTAGTGGATGATACGAGAAGGTAATCTATTAATTAGGAAAGTGGCTCTTAGAACTGTTTCCTCTGCAGTGTTTTAGGTGCATTGGTTTGGAATAATAGAGCACGAGCAACTTCAAGAATGTGACAATTTTTCCTTTCAACCATTCCATTTTGTTGTGGGGTGTAGACATAAGATGACTCGTGAATTATCCCATGAATTTGCAAAAAAAAGTGTCAATGAGTGGTTAAAATAGTCCTTGACATTGTCAGTTAAGAATTTTTGAATTTTTGTATTGAATTGATTGTGAATCATGGAGCAAAAAGTGGGAATGATATTGCTGACTTTAGATTTGTGTTTTAGGAGATAGACCCATGTGGTTCTTGTACAATCATCAATGAGAAAATGTACCATTTTGCACCAGAAATGTTTTTCAAAGAAGTGGGACCCCAAACATCACTAGGAATGAGTTGAAAAAGTGATACACATCTTGTATTACTCAAAGGAAACCCTAGTGTGTTTAGCTTTCATACCCACTTCACAGAATAAATCAGCAACATATTTACCTTGGAACAAATCAGGATACATATGCTTAAGAAGGCTAAATGGTGGGTGGCTAATCTTTGATGAAACAACCAGATGGTTTTGTTTGCGGTGGTGGTGAATAAGGTTTGAGATTGATTTTCCTCTACACCTCCATAAAATACTGTCTGTTCCTTTCTTTAGCATAACCAATCTTCCTCCTCGAGTGTAGGTCCTGCAGCATGCACTCAGAAGGAAAGAAAATAGCATAACAATTAAGATCCTTGGTTAGCTTTGAAATAGACATTAGATTAACAGATAAGGTTGGAGCATGTAAAGTGATTTTAGTTCCAAGTTCTTTGAGATGTAAACAGTCCCTTGTATAGCAGTGGGTGCAAGGGAACCATTGGCTGTAATAATTTGTTTTATGGTGAAATCATAGTTATGGAAATGTTTTTCGGAAAAGTTCATATGATTAGTGGCTCCTGAATCGAGTATCCAGTTACTAGATTGGGGTTTATCTGAAGCATTACAGCATAAGGAGATTGAGTGATTACCTGAGAAAGAGAGAATAGTTGCTAGATGAGTTACCATTTGGCAGTTTCTTAAGGGTCTTCATGAAGGCCTTAAATTTCTCAAGATCTACAACACTTAACTCTTCTTTATGAGGATTTGTGGGAGCAGGAGAAGTAACACTAGAATCAACCGACATAGCTATAAGGCTGTTGAAGGCAAAGGAACAACGACGAATGTTGTTAAAGGTTAACCAACAACGATGAAGATAGTCAATCAGCAATGAAGGCTGAAGACTGAGAGAAACAGCGATGAAGACTGTTAAAGATAAGATTACAGTGATTTAGAAGGGATGAGAAGAAGTAGCAATGAAGGCTGCCGCGACTGAAGAAAAAACTGGTTTTTTAGAGTATTGTTAGCTCTGATACCAAGAAAAGAAATAAGAGGAATTGTGTGTTGTATTGTTGAGAGAAGTGGTACATATGAATACAAGGGGTAAAATACTCTAGAGAGGGGATAAAGGATGAGACAGTTGGGTTTCCCGACTATTGGAATACCCCATTACCTAGGAAACTGAATAATTAATCTGCCTGATAAATAACTAGTTACATGGAAATACAAATGGACAGATTAATAGGCTGAATACAACTAATATACATATTAATGATGACTGTTCAACAATAAGAAAATCCATATTTGTGTATCTTTCAGTCCACTACTCATCCTTGAAGCATATAATTATTTTTCAGGTAAATGGTTGTGAATTAGCTTTCATCTCGCTGTCGGCCGATGAAGACTACTTCAGGTCCATCTGTGGTGGAAGTTTGGAGTTTTAGTTCTTTTGGTAGATCCAGTACACGTAATCAGTTCAACACACGGAGAATTAATGTTGATATTGTGTATCTTGTAGGGCTGTGAAATCTCTGCCCTGTCTACATGATCAAGTCCTTGCCGCTGCCGCTGAAGCTGCAATTTCACACATGCTACGTCAAAAGAAACAGGTTGGTTGGAATATTACTAAGACCTCCCTTCTTGCACGTCATGTATAAAAAAAATTATCTTTTTCCTGCACGTAACATTTGTGCTTTGTTTAGCAGGCCGGTTTGTCTGGGCTCATTGCGGGATTCAAGAAGGATAAACCGATATATGCAAAGGATTCTGATATTTCTAGTAATAGTAAATCGACCCACTTGGACGCTATATTTTCGAGGGATCCTGTTGTTGCTGGAAAACCATCAAGTGCCAGAAGTGAAGATATTGAAGAACTTAATATAGGTTTTTTATTCAACACCTGCAATGCCATCTCATTGTGGGTTTCGACTGGTCTCTCTTGAGCTAGTGCTTTTTGTTGTCCTTTTTTGTGAATTCAGATGACATAGTAATTGATGATCCAGTACCTGTTGCTTCAACCTCATCTCTCCCGCACAAGCCTGAAGGAAAAGGTACTTGTTTGTTCTTGAAAAACATATTACATGACTTCTGGTTCCATGGGTAATTATTCTCTTTAATGGCTTATTTTTTTGCCTGCAGCTGCGAAGGGCAAGGGAGCTGAGACAGATAGAGAGAAACTGTTTGGAGGTGCAACTGATACAAGGCCCAAAACGAGAACAGTGGATGAAATTAGAGCTAAATACAGGAAGGACACTGGGGTAAACGTTTATTTGACACGTTGAACTTGACTTATCAAAGCTCTTTGATTTATAGTTTCTGAGCACGACTTTCAAGCTAAACAGAATGTTTTGGCTTAGGACAAATATATGGACTAAACCCATGAGGCTAAACTATATAAATTCCCGAACAATAAGAATTCCTTGTTATTGCGGTTATCTTTCCATGTCATGTTAAAAGCTATGTTTGAGGTGTTTTGTGGATTCCTTGATCTACCGAATGTAGGATGCGGCCTCTGGGGCTGAGCGTGCAAGAGAAAAGCTCCTCGAGCGGCAGGAAAAGCTTGAGGTAGGGTCGCTACTTTCCTTTCTTTACAAAAGTACTCAAGTAAGCTTCATGAAATGAATGGTAATATACTAATAATAATTGCATCTCTCTGGCGCTCGTGTCATCAGCGACTCAGCAAAAGAACTGAGGATCTACGCGATGGAGCTGAAGATTTTTCTTCTATGGCAAACGAGCTCGTGAAAACTATGCAAGCTCGGAAATGGTGGCAGATTTGAGCTCGTATTCACGGAGTCCGGTTTCGTTGGTAGTAACAAAGGGTGGAAAAGTCATCTGTAACCAAAGCCTCGGATTCAAAGCTGACCCACTACTGTTGATAAAAAGAATTAAGCTTGAATCTTGCTGTGCGTGTTGCTGCTTTCAGCATCTGTTAGCTTCGTATTGATGTTTGTTCCGTGTGTGATTTGAATATATATCAAATACTCCCTTCATTACTAAAGAAAAGATGTTTTAGGTTGAGTGTGTTTGTTACACGTTAAGTGAGTTTTAGATTTGTATGTATAATTTTTACAATTGATCCTCATGCAAAAAGTAGGTCCAAAGAAACTCAATATTTTTATTTGTAACAAAGGGAAGAAAAACCACACCCTATTGATTTACTTTTATTTGTATGGAAGTGTTGATGATGACTTAACTTTTTGGTGAGAGTGTTGATGATTCCGACTTTATTGACAAGATGATGGTACCTCAAACATTCTAATATATTCTGTATATCACTATGTATCTGCCTATCTGGTCAGAGGGCAGCTTCATTAATCATGGATTTTTAGCCAAGAATTAAATAATATTTATTTCACAACCTTTTTTTTCTTTTTTGTGTCATTTAAAAAACAGAAAACTTTTCTCCTTCTCTATTACTCTTTTATTTTTTGTGTTAGTCAAAAATTGCTAACCATAAATATCAGTAGCTTATCACGAGATTCTTAGCTATAGAAAAACTAATGTGAAAATAGTATGGAGTAAAGGAAAGCAATATGGGTCTTGGGAAGAACCGGTTTGGGTAGTTGCATTGCATATTATGAACAAAAGTAGCTGAATAAAATATAATAACAAAGGTTAAAACAGTAAGAAAAGAAACTCTACTAACATGCTCTGAATTCTCTTTACACTCTTTTCAGCTAGAGGGACTTACTTCTATAGGCTGTTAAAGTTAATGTTTTCACATGTTAGTTGCTTCCATCACTTCATTTTAATTGATTGATTATCTTTTTCTTTGTACTTATTACAAACTAAAAAACTTAACTACTTTTTAATAATTTGATACATACTCATTTAGCAATGAGAATACCTACATGGAATCATCTGCAACTTTCAGCTTTAACTACAAATTAATGTTCTGTTACAACAAGAACAAAGCCTCATATGAAATTCAGCTGCAACTACATAATTATAGTCAATAAGCATAGCTATCAGTAATACAATGAAATACCATTACAAATTTTTTCTTCATCAAATTACTGTAAATATGTTTTTGGTAATTCTCAAGAATATCATTGGACTATAACTTAAGTCACTAAATCCACCTTTTTGTTAAAATTCACAATATGCCACCCAGCTGTGACCTCACTCAGATGTTGCCATTAGGACGGACAAGTAAGTAGAAGATAAGACTAACTCAAGTTTTCACTTATAATATCTACCAAAATAGGATCTACACAGTAAAAAATTGTAGTGTAACCTATTTATCGTGCCTTAAATTGCTAAGCTTATGTAGAACATTTCTATAGAATGATGAAGACGTTAAGAAGGAAATATTGAAGGAAATTTCATGGAATGTCACTATATTTTTGGCTAATTCATGAAATGCCTCAAAAAAAAAAAGAAAATCAAAAAGTGCCACTACATATTTGCAAAACTACATGAAATGTCACTGTTTCTTGACTAGAAGAAAAAAAGAAAAAAATACCCCTACTAGTTAACATAGTACTTTTAAAATTCACAATATGCCCCTGAGTGTTTGAGAAATTTACTAAAATACAAAAGTGAAAATACTATAAAAATAAAGATAACTATAAAAGAATAGAGGATGACTAAGGTGACTAGTATATGGTGACTAGGCTAGTTTAAAAGATATTTTGAAACAATTTTGGCAAGGTGTCATCCACCCTCTCATATTGCCGCCCAACTTTTGACATGAGGGGAAAAATGGTCTTTTTGCTCCTTTTGTAATATTATGACTTATAAGTTGTACAGTTGGACTTATATCATGTGTTAGTTTGTCACCAACATGATCTCTTTGTCCTAAAGTGTGTTAATTTGTATTCTAGAGTGATTGGTATACTTTACTATTCATTGTGACTAGTTTTAGAGGTATACTTTGATTCACTCTTTATTTTAGTGTTCTTTTTGTACATCTTGTACATTTTGGACTTGTTTGATGTGCTATATGTGTAACACATGTATTTAGTTGTCCTAAGGTGTATACACTTGTGTTTCAAGTGATTAATTTACCTGCAAGTCATTATGACTTCTTAGGGTATATTTTACCTTGATGTTTGTATTCTTTGTTTATGTAATAATGTATAATATGATAAATCAACTTGTAAGTTGATTTCCTCCTTTAATAATATTCCACTTATGTCCATGTGTTTATATAAGGTTTAATAACCTTCATGGACTATGTATATTTATTTATATAAGTGTGCTAGGAGTTTTCATGGTTAAAAATTCATTAAGGCTTATTAGCCTTTCTAATTCCATAATTTTGTCTTTTAATTAGGTTTATAAACCTTTAGGGTATTTCACTAGTGGCCCCCCTTTCCTCACCAACCGAGTACCGCACGTTGGTTGGCAGCCTCCAGTATGTCAGCCTCACGCATCCTGACATTGCCTACAGTACAAATAAACTTGCCCAATTCATGCAAGCACCCAATACTTCTCACTGGTCAGCCCTCAAATGCTTGCTCCGCTATCTGGTTGGCACTATTCACTATGGCATCTTCATTTCCAACTCTGATTCTCTCACCTTCCATACTTATTATGATGTTGACTGGGACAGTGACAAGGATGACTATATCTTCACCACTAGCTACTTATTATATCTTGACACCACCCCTATTTCATGGAGCTCTCACAAACAAACAACGTTTTGTTGCTTGCTCCTCGACCAAGGCTGAATATAAAGCACTAGCAAACACCGCAAATGAGCTGCTATGGGCTGCTATGGGTCTCCTAACTTGGTCATACCTCAACCACTACCCTTGTCATCTACTGTGACAATCTCGAAGCAACGAACCTTAATGCCAATCCAGTTTTCCACTCTCGAATGAAGCACATTGCTCTCGCATATCACTTTGTACGTCAACTTGTCCAACTGCGTGAGCTTCACATTTCCTATGTCTCTACAGCTGATCAGCTCGTCGGCATTCTCACCAAATCCCTGCTACGCCCCCTAATCGACCTCTTACTGTCCAAATTGCATCTCTTCCCCAGAACATCCAACTTGTGGGAGGATGATAAGAATAAGAATAATTAGTTTAGCATTATCTCTTTATTAATTATAGTTTACCAATTGACCTATTCTTTAGCTCTTATCTTAGCACAACGTTCATTAGGGAAGTTAGCTAAATTATCTCAGCATTTAGTTTCTCCAAAACCGAATTGCCAGGTATACTTATTTCCCAATGAAGTTTTTACTATTCGACACTTTGATAATCTTAAAGAAAATAGTATAGAACGAGCCCCTAACAAGGGTCATTTAGCTTGGCTATGACAATAAACGAGCAACAACTTTTCGTTGTGCATACAGTACTTCAATATGATTATTCACTAGTAACATGGCTAACACATGAAAAACATTATATCCAAGTTGGGCAACTATGCTATCAAGGACATACATCTCTAACAGGCAAAACGACTCACTGCTCTGGCCCCTCTTTCCAGATTCACAAAGTAAATCTTCCAATGGGAGGAGATCTTGAACTTCAATCAGCTCCACATAGTAGCTTTTTGACCATCCATTATTGACGAAGTACTGAGTTTTTTCCCAACAAGATCCCTCAACTCAATCTCCCCAGGAAACCTCTGCTGGCTCAATTTAGAGAATACCTACACAGCAATGAAGAAGTTCATCACTAATAATGCTCTTGTAACAACATAAAAATCATGGCAAGCAGTCAATTGAGCAAACAGAACCCAGAGAAGCTAAGAATAATTAACTAATGCATACACAAATGTCGAAAACATGGATGACTTGAGCAAGGCATTCATAACTGGACAGAAGTGCAGCGTAGCTAACCGAGTACCAGAAAATTATATAACGCCCTCGACAAGTCTGATCATCATTTAGTGGCGGTATGACTTTTTATTTTAACAACTGGGATGAACTTTTTTAATTTGAAATCAACATATCTAATTCCCAGGAGGAAGAACCAGCTAACAATGCAGACAGGTTTCTCAAGCAAGTAAACCAAGCACAATACATAAGAAATTCAGAAAAGGATGATAATATTACCAGCTCTCCATCAATGTATACTTCAAATGCACCAGAACTTTGCAAAAAGGACTGGAAGAAATTTCCAAACAGCCAAACCGCAGAGATGGTTCCAAATTTATTTGCACGTAGCTGATAGTACCAAGGAGGGGGAGAGATCCCCAGCCTAGGGAATATCTGATCACCCGCCACTATAGAAACAAGAGTTCCTATCTGAACAACAGGGACCAATTTGCTGAGTACACGTTTTGGAGGTGAGGGTGGATAATTTGCAAGAGCAGCATGAATCCCAGGAAACTGTGTTTCCAACATGTTCTTCATTGTCACTGCAGTGCCCCTGATATAGCCGAGTGAGTACATGACAGTTAGAGGACAATTCCCCAGAAGAATAGCAAAAGCCACAGAGAAAACAAGAGTATTTGATCATTTCAAGTCTGAAAAGTTGAATCAAATTTCTTTGGAAAGCTATTAGTTTGCAGATTATTACTTTATTCTTTAAAAACTCGCAGAAGAAGCCAGAGATAAATCACCTTAGTGTTGATCCACTTCAAAGAGAAACAACTAGACCAAACCGAGAGGTACTAGAATTATTTCTACCTGAGCTGATTGTGAAATCTGTTAAATCCATCGCATATACTGCTCCAACCTAATAGATGACATGTAAATATTTAACTATATCTAGAACATGATGTTGACCAATTTCGCCCAAAAGTCTGACAGAGTGCTCTTTTGCAAGTATCCCCTGAATAACATTCATCCGATTAGTAATCCAGATCGATAAAGGCACAATTGGCAGGTATCTACTCATGACACATCCATCCTTCAAACTCACTTCCGTCCCCGCAACTACCAAAACATCCACCCCCTCCCAAGTTTGTAAATTATTGGAACAAACAAACCAGTAATCAATTTGATTACCAAATTCTATCGCTAAAAAGACAAGCAAAAAAGAAAGACGGGGATCTTCAACCCCAAATTATGATTGAATACAAATATTAGATACCAAAGAATTTAACAAACACGATGATGTGAAGCAAGGATAGAGATGCTAATTAATACGAACTTGTAAGAGCAAGATGAACAGAAGTCAATGCGGACGGTATGGCCAACTCCGATGCTTCCATATCCACTCTGTTGCTGCAGACAGATCGAAACCAATCATCAAATCCAGAATAAACAATAGGGTACATTGATAATTTTTAAAATTGTTTACATTCGATGAAACTGAATTGCTGAATCGATCGAACTAAAATTACAAGAAGCTAACCTGAGTCGGGAACTCTAGGGTTTTACCAACAGAGGGAACGTGGTGGTGATGTTGGTGATGGGTGTGAACGCCTATAGGCTTGGGAGGAGGTCGGGTAGCGAAGAGGTTAAAGATATCAGTGACTAAGAGCAGGAGTGGAAGTCCGAGGAGCAGGAGCTGGATTCGGTCCCTCATGGCTTTCAAGAAAAAGATGAAAGGATTGGGAGAGCTTGATCGAGAAGACGATGTTGACCACAGACGAAACGGGTCGGACTTGGAGATTGTTTACTTAGCAAGGGAACTTTTACTTCTAATAAACCTTTTAGCTTCGTGGCCACAAGTTTCGGTTCTGTCCAGTTACAGTTCTAGTTCTAGTTCTAGAATAAATTTTGGATTTAGTGGTGGATCCGGTTGCTAAGGGTGTATTAAGCCAAAAATAGTTGCTGATTGTTTCCTTACCGGCTCCAGTACTGGATTTATATCGGTTCCAGATCTGGGTCTCGAAGACTGTTGTTTTGTCTATCCGAACAACCACTATTGTTGTACTTATTAAATGACTAGTGCTGTAATTATGTGTGTAGTGGTTGCTCAGTTGTAGTTAATTATTAGTGGCAGTTGGGCTGTGATTAATTGTAACTCTTCAGCTGATTATAGTTCCTAGGTAGAATCTCTAGAACTCTCTCCTCTCTTAAACACTCTCTCTATAAATACAGGGTTGTATCACTTCTCAAATATCATCATCACACGATTACTACTGTAAACTTCATGGTATCAGAGCAGGTTTCAACCATAGCCACCACTTTCTTAAAATATTAAACATAGATAAAGGGTGTCTTCACCCAAATCTCTATTCCTAAGGGTGTCTCCACCCTAAACTCTATTCCTAGGGGTGTCTCCGCCCTAAATCTCCTTCCTAAAAAGGTGTCTCTACCCTCTTCATCCACCCACTTTTTTTCCTCTTCGTCACTATGGCTGAGGAGAACAAATCTGATTCAAATGATGTTGCATCTGCTGTTGCAGCTGCTATCACAGCAGCTTTGAAACCAAACAAGACTGATCTTGCTCCTATTGATTCAGCCTATAAACTGAATGGGAAGAACTACTTGATTTGGTCTCAGCTTGTCCTTACTCGTCTAGAATGGAAGGAAGTAGACAATCATCTCACTCAATCAAAACCAACTAACACTGATGAAGGTGAATGGTAGAAAGTAGATGCCAATATACGCTCATGGATTCAATGGATCCAAGCATCAGTATCACATGTATGATTCTGAAAACAGCAAAGGAAATCTGAGAATATATCCAGAGATCCTACTCAACAGCCAATGATGTTGCCTTTATTTATGAGCTCTGGCTTAGGTCAATGACCACCAAGCAAGAAGGACTACCAGTCTCGGAATATGCTACCAATCTTCAACGGTGGTGGTCTGAACTGGATCAATACCAAAGCATCAAGTGGGAAACCACAGGAGATGCACTTCTATATCAAAAGGCAACAAACTAGCAGCGTGTGTACTGTTTTTTGGCTAGTCTAAACCCGGAATAAGACCAGGTTTGGGTTCAAATAATTGGAAACAAGGATCTGTCTAGTATAAAAGAGGTCATTGCTACTGTCAAATCAGAGGAAAGTCGCCGCTCAGTGATGCTAGAAAATAAGACAACTGGAAGCACTATCTTTACTATAAAAAGGGAACATAAAGATGGTAAAAGTGGAAGGTGGTGCATTCATTGTAAAAGGTTAAATCACAACAATGACCAGTGCTGGAAACTTTATCCCCATCTGCAGAAAGAACGCAAGAAACGAGGACAAGGGATTGGAAAAGCCTACACAAGCACATCTATAGCTGCTGGTCCTTCGGACTCACACATCTCTCAAGAAGAACTGAAGCAACTTCGGGCTATGCTGAAATCCCTTTAATCTCGCTCCAGCACTGACCAACGCTCTCTGCCCTACAAGGTAATAGTTCACAATCATTTTGTCTTAATGCTTCAGAACATGTCTTACGAGACTGGATTCTTGATTCAGGAGCTACCTCCCACATGACCTCTACTTCCTCTTGCCTTGATGGTTATTCATCTTGCCCTGAAAAAATACAAATTACTACAACAAATGGTACATCCACATCTGTTGCTGGCCAAGGAACTGCCAAAATCTCAAAGGTTTGCACCTTAGTAATACCCTACATGTTCCTGGTCTTGCCATGAACCTTGCTTCAGTATATAAACTGACCAATGATTTTAACTGCTTTGCTGTTTTTTCTTCATCTTGGTGTGTTTTGCAGGATCTACACTCGGGGAAGACGATTGGAACTGCTAGGCAACGGAATAGATTGTACTACTTGAATTTACATCTTGTCTCACCTAATCCATGTAGAGCCCTTGTATCCGCTGCTGATAAAAATGCCACGATTTAGCTTTATCATAAGCGTTTAGGTCATCCCTCTTTCTATGCTTTAAAAACTTTGCATCCTAATCTGCTTGTTGGTATTGATATCTCTGCCCTCAAATGTGAAATGTGTGAACATTCCAAACACACCCGTGCTTCTTTACCACTCAATACTAAAAAGAAGTCTTCCATTTTCTCTTATTCATAGCGATGTTTGGGGCCCTTCTGCCATAGCTAATATTTCTGGTGCTCGATGCTTTATTACCTTTATTGATGTCTGCACTCGATTTACATGGTTGTTTCTGCTAAAAATTAAGAGTGAAGTAAGTTCCACCATACTCATTTTCTGTAACATGATTCAAACTCAATTCCCCACCTCAATTCAAAGGTTTCGCACTGATAATGCTACCGACTATTTCAACCAAAAAGTTACAACATTTTTTCAATCCAAAAGAATTATTCACGAGTCTTCTTGTGTCTACACTCCACAAAAAAATGGAATGGCTGAAAGAAAGAACCAGCACCTTCTTGAAATAGCGCATGCTCTTCTTTTCCATTCAAACACACCTCAACACTATTGGGGAGAAACCACCTTAACAGTTTGTCACCTAATCAATAAGCTTCCCTCTCATGTCCTTCAAAACAAATCTCCTCTTGAATTCTTAAGCCATTTCTTCCCTACTCGTAAGATTTCCATAAACCTGGACCTACGTGTCTTTGGGTGTATCTCTTTTGTCCTTATTCACACACCCTATAGAGGAAGCTTGATCTATGGGCCGTTAAATGCATCTTTCTTGGATACTCTCCTACACAAAAGGGTACAAGTGCTACAACCCTAACACAAGAAAAACCTATGTCACTGCAGATGTCACATTTCATGAGGAAAAACCCTACTATCCCTCTCCTGAACCTATTGACGTGCCTCCTCTAAGTACACATTCTAACCATGATAACCCTCATATGTCATCCTTTGACATCTCCTTTTCTCATGTGACAAATTCAAACCAATCTGAATCACCACCAGCACCCTCTCACCATCTATCCAATCTCCTCCTCCATTGACACATGTTTACTCCAAGGAACATAAGTCCAGACCATGGCTGATGGAGGACCAAACGTCTGAACCAAGTGTTGATCCTACACCAACAACTGATTCAGATCTACCCATTGCTCTTTGAAAAGGAGTTCGTAAGTGTACGTCCACCCCTCTTTATCCCTTGACTAATTTTGTATCCTTTGATAACTTCTCTCCATCACATTCACTGTTTGTCCAAAGCCTTAATCAGTTCCTATCCCTAAGATTGTTTCTGAAGCATTAACAAAAAAAGAGTGGAGAGAAGCCATGGAGGAAGAAATTCGAGCATTAGAAAAAAAATAGAACTTGGGATATTGTTAATAAACCTTTTGGGAAGCATGTAGTTGATTGCAGGTGGATTTTTACTCTCAAATACAAAGCATATGGATCATTGGAGAGATATAAGGCACGGCTGGTTGCAAAAGGATATACTCAAACCTATGGATTGATTATTAGGAAACCTTTGCTCCATGCAGTTGCTAAACTTCATACGGTTCACATACTGTTATCTCTTGCAGCTCATTTTGATTGGAAACTATTGCAGTTTTGATGTGAAGAATGCCTTTCTTCATGGTGACTTGCACGAAGAGATATATATGCAAATGCCTCCCGGTCTTGACGTTGTAAATGATTCATCCAAAGTCTGCCGCCTTAAAAAGGCATTATATGGTCTCAAGCAATCTCCTCGTGCATAGTTTGAGCGATTTACTTCTGTTGTATGTGCGGCTGGTTACAAGCAAAGTCAAGGTGATCATACTTTGTTTTTCAAGCATTCTCACCCAGGGGGGATCACCGTCCTATTAGTTTATATGGATGATATTATTGTCACTAGCAATGATCCCAAAGAACAGCTAAAATTGAGAGAAACAACTTTAATCCAAATTTGAAATCAAATCTCTTGGGTCGTTGAAGTATTTCTTGGGAATTGAGGTTGCTCATTATTCTCATGGAATTTTTATTAGCCAGCAAAAATACAACACTGGCCTCTTAATTGAAAC
Organism: Limonium bicolor; assembly: GCA_023374045.1. Lineage (NCBI taxonomy): Eukaryota > Viridiplantae > Streptophyta > Magnoliopsida > Caryophyllales > Plumbaginaceae > Limonium > Limonium bicolor. The sequence goes on from CM041777.1 coordinate 49,846,966, forward strand.
GGGGAAGAGTACTTGCCGACTGCCACCTCACCTATGGATCCTAATCATAAGCTTGATTCAGCACAAGATGCACCAAAGGTTGAAGTATCTAGCTATCAGCGATTGTGTGGAAAACTAATCTACTTGTCTCACACTCTAGATATCGCTTATGCAGTAAGTGTCATGGGTCAGTTTATACACGATCCTAGAAAACCATATATGGAAGCAGCACACTGAGTCTTACACTACCTAAAGGGGGCACCTGGAAAAGGTATTCTATTTGAAAGAGGAAAAAGACTAACCCTTCAAGCATTCACTGATACATATTATGGAGGTTCACTTGTTAATAGACGATATACTACGGGCTACTGTGTTTTCTTAGGAGGTTATTTGGTTACTTTGAGGTGTAAGAAACAGAATGTGGTAGCCCACTCATGGCATTGTCAGCTTCTTTGGATTCGTATCATTTTGTCTGACTTGAAGATCAAGTGGGAAGGCACAATGGAGCTTATATGTGACAACAAATCAACAATCAGCATAGCACATAACCCGGTTCAGCATGATTGAACCAAACACGTCGAAATTGACCGTCATTTTATCAAGGAAAAAATTGAAAAAGGACTAATTAAACTATATCACTTCAGAAGATCAAGTGGCTGATGTCTTCACTAAACCTCTTCATAGTCCTAGATTTCAGAATCTAGTCTCCAAGCTTGGAATGCAGAATATCTACAGTCCAGCTTCACGGGGAGTTTTGTTTAGTCTATCCGAACAGCCACTATGGTTGTAATTATTTGTAACACCCCAACTGCTAAGCTCGCCATTACCACTTAAACTGTCACAATTTACCATAGGACTCGCAGCGGAACTCTAATTATAATAGAGAGTGATACAACGCCGTTAGCCACCCTCATGGCTAACCAGGCCTATCTCACAAACAGTAACGGTCTGATGGACTGGAACAACCGAGTACTCAACACAATTACAATACTCATTTCATTTCTTTACTATACCGAGTTTACAATATACGGATGCCGACAACATATTCGGTCTTACACCTCATTCAAGTACATAAGTAAATTAAAATCTATCTACCCATGTTTAACCACCGACCCCGTCCTACACTCGAACGGTATCGTCTCCGGTGTACCTGCGAATAAAAACGATGCCCCTAGGGGCTCACTTAAAGCTGCATATGAAATTCGCATATACCGTGTGCTAACCGCGGTACGCCGACTACTTTTGGTCGAGAGCATGGGGATTCATTTTAATTCAATCAACATGCAACATAGCAATACATTACATATGCACACTACACAAGGATTCACATTCACCCATGGAAATACAATCCTTAACTAACCTAACAAGGTTGTTAGTTGCATTAATTTGCTCTTAGGCCTTGAGGGTTTCTACCTCGCTATGCCTTGGTTACTTATTCAATAGTTCACCCATTCACTCGGGTTACTCATTCTTATACTCACCCACTCTCTTGGGTTACTTATACTTATCTCACCCATTCTCATGGGTTACTTACTCTTTATCTCACCCACACTCTTGGGTTACTACTACTCAAGCTCTTGTAGATTCTCGAGACACTACAGGTCTCCTACGTCACGCTTGTTTCTCTTAAAACTTACTTAAGCCAAAACACATGGCACTCGAGCATAGTTCAACTAGCTCCCGGAACTCTCTCTTAGTTCCTACTACTTACACATAGGTCCGACTACTCTCGGACTACTCACATTCCCATGCACTCTCTCGGAGTTATATTGTAATTATGTATATTATTTTAGAAGCATCATTCTCGATGTTTCTAATGATTCTGGGAACCTTACTTAAGTTCGGGTAATCTTAGGTTTAAGGGTTACCCTTACCTTTCATATACTTAAATTTTCGGTTATTTTCTTATACCGGGTAGAACCCTCATATAGGAGGTCGACCATGTCTCAAGGGAATCAAATGGTCCCTTAGGTCTCTTTTACCTTTCTCTTAAGTTCACATCGTTGGACTGACTTCACTCCTCTCGATGGAGGTTCATTTATCTCTCCACTCTTATTTATTTCGTGGATTGTTTCAATATGGTTCCCTAACCGTTATTGGGTATTTACTCAACCCGTACATCTCCTCACATTCTAGGGAGTTCATCTTTTTGCGTTATCGTTATACTTTAATCGATAGCTTGTGTGTTTGCACGTTTCCGTTATTTTATGAAACGACCCGATCTACGAGTCTCTAGCCATTCGTTACTCAACTAAGAGTCGGTCTACACACTAAGTTAGACCTCACCGGCATTCAAGCATTTAGCTCATACAATAAACATCAAGACATACATAAACAAACAATGGTTCATTTTCATACTTTAGCCTTGATTAAGCCGGCACACAACACACAAATCAGAGTAACTCGGTTAGCATACGGGGCATGAGAAAATCATACCTTTCACCGGGGTTTTTACTTTTACCGTGCCATCTCACCATGCTCGGTTCACACACGATCCTCTGATAACGTTCCAAACATTATTATTAATACTAAGCTCATACGGTACATAATTAAATGCTACTCCCGTACTTACCCCGTTTATCCCGTTATCTCGGTTTTACTCTTGTTAATTCAAGTTTTACTTCTCATTTACTTCTAGCACTTGTTTACACTTCTTAGGACATTTATATGTTACCAAACAAGTCCTAAACAACATCTAAAACCAATACCCATCACTCCCCCACCTTTAGAGGGCTTAAAAACACTCACGGATGGATTTTTCACTTGGTCGGGACATGGTCCGGGTCCATAGTCCCGGACCAATGCCAGAACGTACTCTCAGGTGATTTTTTCCTCTGGTCCGGGACTTGGTCGGGTCCATAGTCCCGGACCACTTCATTTGTCAACTTTCGGGGCTTTTTTTGGTGCGGTCCGGGACTTGGTTCATATCCTAAGTCCCGGACCCTGCTAAAAACTGCTATTAAGGTCATTTTTCAACCCCAATTCAACCCTTAATCCACCCCTAATCATTCCATAAACTTTCCACAAGTTTCCCACATAATTAAACACCCTAAAACATGCTTTAAACCTCCTCAAATCATAGGTTTAATCCTTACTCAAATTCTTACTCAAATTCACAAGTTTTGCATTCTCATTTCAACACTTTGCACCCTTGTGCATTTTCTAACTTCTCTTGGACTTGCATTATTGTTCTCACTCCATTTGACCATTCCAAATCCTCTAAGACAATGCACCACTCACACCAAGGTTCAAGCCTCACTCATAAAGCCTTAACTCTTCTTGTTTCCTAAAACTCCTAAGGCACTTAAACAACTCCATCTTGCTACAGATTTTTGCACATCTCCCCACAATCATCCTCTCATATTCTTGGGTGATTATTTACCCAATTCAAGCTCTAAAAACACCTAGCTAAACCTAGGTCATCCTCCTCCTATACCATTACTCAAAGTACTCCGGTTTCCACCGAAATTTCGCCATAACCCGACTACTTTTCTAACATTGCCCAAAGCTCATATTATCACATAATTCAACCTAAAACTAACCAAACCCACAAGGGTTCTACCAGCACACAATTCCATCTCTACTCATAAAAATCTCAACATACAACATAATGCATAATTCACCAAATGCTTAGCTCTCAAATCAAGCATTAACTCATTATACTCCCAACTATCACCAAATACATGTTTAACACAAATTTTGTGTTCATTCAATTACTTCCCATCCAAAATTTTAAAAGCATTATGTAACACCCCCAAACACTGGCCTAGGAGTTAGGGGTATTACACGCCGCGTATTATTACATAATAACGCAAGGCTCTAATAAACGAACTTAAACAAAGAACCAAACAAGGCCCAAGACAAATACTTGAATAAAGTACAATCAAAGTGATGTCGTAACATCCTAAAAGTTATTACAGAACCCACCAAACGAATATCAAAAGCGGAAGCTATCTGAAGAGGCCCAAAGGCTCAAAGTCAATTACAAATATTCCAAAGTATCGAAAACAAAGCAAACTAAACTCCAGAAGCTGTGCAAAGAAACCCTCGCTGATCAATCTGCAATGTTAGATAAAGTAGGGGAATGAGCAAACAATTATGCCCAGTAGATGACCAACTTCATCAACCAGCATGCTCAAAACATTTTATAGAATATTATCAAGTCAGAAGGAGTCGAAGGAATCCATAAACATGTCAGAAAACAGAAGCAGAAGTCCATACAACAAAGGACTAAACAGAGTCAGAAACAGACAAAATCAGAAAACAGAGCGGGACACTAGTTAATCACAGCATACAGACAGAACGAGCAACCAACTCGTGAACAGAACGAGGAAACCTCACTCGTAAACAGAACAGGTGGAACACCTGTGAACAGAATGGGGAACATCACCCGTGAGCAGAAGGATCCTACATAGCGCGCTACGAGACAGCGAGACCAGCCATCCAAAGGTTCAGATATAGAGATAACTAGGTCCCAAAACAGAAGCTTAAAACAATTAAGCGTATGTGCACCAAAGGCACCAGAAAGCACTTAGATAGCTTGGAAATCAGATGGGGAATCCAACCCCACAAACAGAAGTCAAAACGGAGCTCAAACGAGCATGTTATGGTCAAAACAGTAGCTCGTCCGAACTTGTGTCCGGACATCAATGTTCGGACACAAGTCGAACCTTAAAACAGAGGCAGAGACAGAGGTGTCCGAACATCAAAGCTCGGACGGATGTTTGGACGTTCTTCGGAAATCAAATACGTGTAGTGTATGTGTCCGAATGACAACGTTCGGACACAAGTCGAAGCAAAATCAGAAGAATGAGATGGGTGTGTCCGAACTTCTGTCCGGATTTACAAGTTCGGACACCATTCGAGACTTGTAAGTCGGACTCGTCCTCGCACCCCGTCCGAACATCGAAGCTCGGACGGAAGTTCGGACACGTCAAAACTTCAGAAAATTCAAAGCGCAGAAGGGCATGTCCGAACTTCCAAGGTCGGACGGAAGTTCGGACGCGCCGAAAAACTCAGTAAACAGAGGCGATTTTCACACGAACAAAGGCACCAAAACAAAGTCAAAACATTACAAGTTTGCAGAAAACAACCTTGGGGGTTTGTAAGCATTAAAACGTCATCAACAGACAGTTTGTAATCACACACCAAGACAGATCACAAATCAAATTCAGAACCGGAACGAAACTCCCCAAGGCTGAACACACTAATTGAATCCATCAGCCACCTACCTCGAATTAACAGCAGACGAACCACAACCTGACTAGCAGAGTCCAGACCAATGCTGAAATCCCAGAACGCAAACCAACAACGCAATGCCAAACCTCTGACTGAACACAATTGCAACCCCGAATTAGAAACGCAAACCTAACCCTGAAACTGAAACTGCAATCCGAAACTGAAATACAATTCTCACCTGAATTCTGACCACGCACTCGCAGAGGACACCGAACACAGCAGAATTCGACAACGGAACGGATAGTATCTGATTCCTTGTTAGATTACCGAAGATGAATCATAAAAAGGAAGATCTTAGAAACTGAAGAATTGAAGAACGATAACCCACAACTTACCTAAATCAGCACCGGACTTCACAACGGAGAAGAAACCGACAGCAGAATCCGAATTGCAGGAATACTATCAGCAGACTTGGACACTAGAATGAGCGTGATTTTGAGAGAGAAGAGAGAGGAGGGAGGAGCGTAACGACGGTTTCAAAACTGAGCTGTGAGGGGAAAAGAGTAACTAACGTGAGAACGTGAGAACGTGATTAGGGAAAGGAATAATTAAGAGGAAAAGAAAAAAATAATTAAGGAAGAAACTTAATATGAGATTAATCTCACCAGAAAACAGAACGGATGGGGGAAAAGCCTCCTCGTCCCCAACTTCCTTAATAAGGTCCTTCCATGTCCTAAGCGAAATAATCCAACATAGGAAAACGTTACACGAATAAAAATTGTAACGAACTTTGGGTTATAAACATCACCTCCTCTTAAAAGAATTCATCCTCAAAAATTAAACGTACCTACTGCTCGAAGAGAGCGGGGAACTAGAACACTTCGCTTTCGACCTCCCAGGTTCGCTCTTCCTCTGACAGACCCGACCACTGCACCTTCTAAGGGCATGGTCTTACTCCTTGAGCTTACGAACATCCTGGGCTAAAATCCTCGAAGGAACTGCTTCAAAGGTGAAGTCCTCCCTCAACTGAAGCGGACTGAAGTCATCACATGCGACGGGTCCGGAATATACTTCCTCAGCATAGACACGTGGAACACCACTATGAACACCAGCCAACGACGGTGGCAAAGATAAACGGTAGACAACCGGTCTGATCCTCTCCAGGATCTCAAAAGGACCCACAAAGCGAGGGCTAAGCTTGCCTCTCTTCCCAAACCAACGACTCCTCGAACTGGAGACACCTTTATACACATGGTCCCCCACCTCAAACTCTAGAGTCGTCTCCTCTGATCGACGTAGCTCTTCTGACGACTCTGAGCCACAAGCAAGCGCGCTCTGATCGACTGAATCTTACTAACGCATCCTCGACCAAGTCCGGCCCAACAACTGCCCTCTCCTTCAGATCATCCCAACAGATGGTGATCTGCACCTTTGCCATACAAAGCCTCAAACGGGGCCATCCCGATGCTAGTCTGAAAGCTGTTATTATAAGCAAACTCTATCAAGGCAACGTACTGATCCCAACTGCCTCCAAAGTCAAGTACACTGCTCTGAGCATGTCCTCAAGGACCTGATTCGTCCTCTCTGTCTGCCCGTCTGACTGAGGATGATACGCTGAACTGAAAGACAACTTCGTCCCCATAGCCTGATGCAAACTCTGCCGAATCTGGAAACGAAGCACGGGTCTCTGTCAGACAAATAAGCAGGAATCCATGCAGACACACGTCTCATCCATATACAACTGCGCTAGGCGATGCAACTGAAGGTCTTCCTGATAGGCACAAGAAATGAGCACTCTTCGTGAGTCTATCCACTATCACCCAAACTGCATCAAAACCCCTCGGAGTCTTAGGCAGTCCCATAACGAAGTCCATACCGACGCTCTCCCACTTCCACTCCGGAACGGGAAGAGGCTGAAGCAAACCAGCTGGTCTCTGATGCTCGACTTTGACCTGCTGACAGGTCTGACTTCTGGATACAAAGTTAGAAATGTCCCTCTTCATGTTGCTCCACCAGAATGTCTCACGTAGATCCCGGTACATCTTCACACCTCCTGGGTGTACCGAGTACGGGGCTCCATGAGCCTCCTACATAATCTCTCGCCTCAAAGCGTCGTCTGCAGGCACACAAACACGGTCTCTGAATCTCAGAAAACCGTCCTCTGAAACCCGGAACTCAGACTCCTGACCAGCAGCAATCCCATCTCTGCTTACTCAACCCGGCGTCGAGCCCCTGATTGGCCTTGATCCGGTCGATCAAGGTAGGCTGAATCTGTAGCGCTGCTAACAACCCAGACCTCTCTGAACGGACGACCCAGACACCCATACGCGCAACTCGAGAGCAGACCTCTGCACACCAGACAAAGCACAAACGGCTCTAGACGGACCCCTCTTACTGAGCGCATCAGCAACCACATTCGCCCTACCGGATGGTAGAGGATCTCCAAATCATAGTCATGTAGCAACTCAAGCCACCTCCTCTGCCTCAAGTTCAACTCCTTCTGAGTGAACAAGTACTTGAGGCTCTTATGGTTCGTATATACCTTGCACGCTGCTCCATACAGGTAGTGCCTCCAAATCTTCAACGCAAACACCACAGCAGCTACTCCAGGTCGTGGGTCGGATAGTTCTTCTCATATGGCTTAAGCTGACGAGAGCCATATGCAACCACCTTCCCACGCTGCATCAGAACACACCCAAGCCCCTTATGGGAGCATCACAGAACACCTCTAGGCCCTCGGTCCCTCTGGAAGAGTCAGAATCGGCGCGGACGTCAACCTCTTCTTCAGCTCCTGAAAACACAGCTCACAGGCCTCACTCCACTCGAACTTCACATCCTTCTGTGGTAGACGAGTCAATGGAATCACCAACTTGGAGAAGCCCTCCACAAACTTACGATAGTAGCCCGCTAGTCCAAGGAAGCTACGAATCTCTCCTACATTAGTAGGCCTGGCCCACTCAGTGATGGCTCTAATCTTTTCCGGATCCACGAGATACCATCCTTGTAGACAACATGTCCCAAGAAACACCACCTGATCCAACCAGAACTCGCACTTCTTCAGCTTCGCATACAGCTCCTTCTCCCTCAGAGTCTGGAGAACGGTCCTCAATGCTCCTCGTGCTCCTCAGCACTCTTGGAATACACAAGATATCATCTATAAATACCATGACGAACTGGTCCAGAAACGGCTTGAACACTTGGTTCATCATATCCATAAACACAGAAGGCGCATTCGTCAGACCGAGTGGCATCACTAGGAACTCGTAATGTCCATAACGAGTCCTGAAGGCGGACTTAGGCACATCGTCTGCCTTATCCTCAACTGATGATAACCGGACCTCAGATCGATCTTCGAAACACCTTAGCTCTTGCTAACTAGTCGAACAAGTCATCTATACGCGGGAGAGGATACCTATTCTTAATGGTAACCTTGTTGAGTTCCCTGTAGTCAATGCACAAGCGCATGCTACCGTCTTCTTCTTAACAAATAACACTGGCGCCCCCAAGGCGGCACACTAGGGCGAATGAAGCCCTTATCCATCAACTCCTGCAACTGAATCTTCAGCTCCTTAAGCTCAGCAGGTGCCATCCGGTATGGGACTTAGAAATCGGCTGAGTCTCGGGTGCGAGCTCGATCAAGAACTCCACCTCTCTGACAGGGGGAAGCCCAGGTACGTCATCTTGGAACACCTCTGGGAAGTCTCTGACCACTGGTATGTCCTCCAGCTTCGCATCCTTGCGAACCTCAGGGATGTAGCACAGATATCCCTGGCATCCTTTCCTCAAATGGCGGAACGCCTGCATAGCTGATATGACTGGCGGCGAGCACGGGATTCCATTCCCTGCTACAACCAGGAGGGGGCTGACCCAGCTTCTCAAAAGTGACTCTCGAAGCAGCACATTCAATGTGGGCATGGTGCGCAACAAGTCAATCCATGCCCATAATCACATCAAAATTTGTCATCTCCATCGGGATGAGGTTAGCACACAGAGTCCTATCTCTGACTAACACAGGACTATCTTTACAAACAGAGTTCAAAAACATTGAAGAGTCCCTAACTAATGGACTATGCACACACAACTCAACCCCTAGAGGCACAACAGACAAACCGAGCTCACCCACCAACTCAGCAGAAATAAAAGAGTGGGTGGCTCCAGAGTCAAATAAGCAGGAAAACCGAAAACAGAACGAAGAAGACAATTGGAGAATACTTGTGACAACTTTGTCAGTCGATCGGTCTCTCTCTCTCTCCAGCCATCGCGTACACTCTGGCTTGGCCCTGGGGCTTCTTCTGCTCAGCCTGGTCTCGATCTCTTAACCTGAGGCAGACTCACCAGCTCTACCTCCAAGCTACCCCTGCTCCTCTCGGCCTGAGGGCAGTCAGCTATCCTATGCTCCAAGGATCCACACTTGAAGCAGGCTCCGGACTTCCTGTAGCAGTCCTGACCTCTGTGAAACTTGCCGTAGACCCGGCACTTCGGAGCGGGAGCTGACGAGACGAACCACCTCCATCTCTCGAACGGTTCCAGTAGACTGCTTCTTCTGAGAAGCAGACTGATCCCTCTGTCGCTCTCGTCGGACCTCTGCTTCCTCTTCTGGTCCTTCCCTCCAGACTGGCGGCCCCTCAAATCAGCCTCTACCAACAGGGCGACATCAGCAACGTCCCTGAAGGTCTTGTGACGCAGCGGCGTCACAGCGGAGCGAATATCCGGCCTCAAGCCGCTCTCAAACTTCTTGGCCTTCCTATGCTCGTTAGGCTCAGAAGCGAACTTAGACAGACTGATAAACTTACGAACATACTCCTCCACGCTCATGTCCCGACCCTGGCATAGTCGGTTATACTCCAGAATGCGCTGATCCTTATACATGTCGGGGTAGAACTGTTTGTTGAACTCCCCAGTGAACTGCTCCCACGTCCAAGGCTGTAGGAACTTCCCCATCACTGACCTCCACCACTCCTTGGCTTCGGCCTTGAAAAGGAAGGTGGCGAAGTCCACCTTCTGCTCCTCCTCAGAGCCCATAACTCGCAGCAAGTCCTCAACCTCTGACAGCCAATGACTGGCCTCCTGGGGGTCTCCTGCCCCATGAACGACGGCGGCTTCAGCTTCATGAACTCCTGAAGCGCCTTCACATTCCTTCCTCCAGCATCAGCCCCAGCTGGGCCTAGTCCGCCAGCTGGTCCTCCTCCAGCTGGTCCACCCCCTGCAGCCATGGTCTGCATGAGCTGCGTCATAAACTGCTGAACAGCATCAGCAACGTTTCCTGGAGCCCTTCTCGGCGGCATTCTGAAAGTCCAACAGCAGGCAATTAGACTCAGACACTAGCACTGACTGGCTGGCTAACTTAAAATCCCAGCAGATTAGAACCCAGAGCTCTGATACCACTAAATGTAACACCTCCAAACACTGGCCTAGGAGTTAGGGGTATTACACGTCGCGTATTATTACATAATAACACAAGGCTCTAATAAACGAACTTAAACAAAGAACAAAACAAGGCCCAAGACGAATACTTGAATAAAGTACAATCAAGGTGATGTCGTAACATCCTAAAAGTTATTACAAAACCCACCAAACGAATATCAAAAGCGGAAGCTATCTGAAGAGGCCCAAAGGCTCAAAGTCAATTACAAATATTCCAAAGTATCGAAAACAAAGCAAACTAAACTCAGAAGCTGAGCAAAGTGACCCTCACTGATCAATCTGCAATGTTAGATAAAGTAGGGGAATGAGCAAACAACTATGCCCAGTAGATGACCAACTTCATCAACCAGCATGCTCAAAACATTTTATAGAATATTATCAAGTCAGAAGGAGTCGAAGGAATCCATAAACATGTCAGAAAACAGAAGCAGAAGTCCATACAACAAAGAACTAAACAGAGTCAGAAACAGACAGAATCAGAAAACAGAGCGGGACACTAGTTAATCACAGCATACAGACAGAATGAGCAACCAGCTCGTGAACAGAACAGGAAACCTCACTCGTAAACAAAACAGGTGGAACACCTGTGAACAGAATGGGGAACATCACCCGTGAGCAGAAGGATCCTACATAGCGCGCTACGAGACAGCGAGACCAGTCATCCAAAGGTTCAGACACAGAGATAACTAGGTCCCAAAACAGAAGCTTAAAACAATTAAGCGTATGTGCACCAAAGGCACCAGAAAGCACTTAGATAGCTTGGAAATCAGATGGGGAATCCAACCCCGCAAACGGAAGTCAAAACGGAGCTCAAACGAGCATGTTATGGTCAAAACAGTAGCTCGTCCGAACTTGTGTCCGGACATCAATGTTCGGACACAAGTGAACCTTAAAACAGAGGCAGAGACAGAGGTGTCCGAACATCAAAGCTCGGACGGATGTTCGGAAATCAAATACGTGTAGTGTCCGAACATGTGTCCGAACGACAACGTTCGGACACAAGTCGAAGCAAAATCAGAAGAATGAGATGGGTGTGTCCGAACTTCTGTCCGACTTACAAGTTCGGACACCATTCGAGACTTGTAAGTCGGACTCGTCCTCGCACCCCGTCCGAACATCGAAGCTCGGACGGAAGTTCGGACACGTCAAAACTTCAGAAAATTCAAAGCACAGAAGGGCATGTCCGAACTTCCAAGGTCGGACGGAAGTTCGGACGCGTCAAAAAACTCAGTAAACAGAGGTGATTTTCACACGAACAGAGGCACCAAAACAAAGTCAAAACATTACAAGTTTGCAGAAAACAACCTTGGGGGTTTGTAAGCATTAAAACGTCATCAACAGACAGTTTGTAATCACACACCAAGACAGATCACAAATCAAATTCAGAACCGGAACGAAACTCCCCAAGGCTGAACACACTAATTGAATCCATCAGCCACCTACCTCGAATTAACAGCAGACGAACCACAACCTGACTAGCAGAGTCCAGACCAATGCTGAAATCCTAGAACGCAAACCAACAACGCAATGCCAAACCTCTGACTGAACACAATTGCAACCCTGAATTAGAAACGCAAACCTAACCCTGAAACTGAAATTGCAATCCGAAACTGAAATACAATTCTCACCTGAATTCTGACCACGCACTCGCAGAGGACACCGAACACAGCAGAATTCGACAACGGAACGGACAGTATCTGATTCCTTGTCAGATTACCGAAGATGAATCAGAAAAAGGAAGATCTTAGAAACTGAAGAATTGAAGAACGATAATCCAGCAACTTACCTAAATCAGCACCGGACTTCACAACGGAGAAGAAACCGACAGCAGAATCTGAATTGCAGGAATACTATCAGCAGGCTTGGACACTAGAATGAGCGTGATTTTGAGAGAGAAGAGAGAGGAGGGAGGAGCGTAATGACGGTTTCAAAACTGAGCGGTGAGGGGAAAAGAGTGACTGACGTGAGAACGTGATTAGGGAAAGGAATAATTAAGAGGAAAGGAAATAAAATAATTAAGGAAGAAACTTAATATGAGATTAATCTCACCAAAAAACAGAACGGATGGGGGAAAAGACCTCCTCGTCCCCAACTTCCTTAATAAGGACTTCCATGTCCTAAGCGAAATAATCCAACACAGGAAAACGTTACACGAAATAAAATTGTAACGAACTTTGGGTTATAACACATTACACTAGGCTCCAAGGTAGATTATTTACCTTATGTTCACAAGCCTTCTCTTTTCAATCTTTCTCTTGTTTTCTCTTCCTCCCATCTCCTCACTTAAAACCGGCCAAGGGTATGGAGTTGCCCAACTCCACATTGACACCCATGAGGAATGAGACCAAGTAAAGGGGCACTTAACATCATTAACTAATCTAAATTGCAAAGGGGATGTTTAAAGCTCAAATTTAAGGATTTACCTTTAAACCCTAGAATGGGTTTTGCCCATGAATCAAGAAAAGAGCTCCCATCAATCTCTTGTGGATTGAAGCAATGCTCATACAAGGGAAATACAAGGCTTCATTAGAGACTAAAATCGGCCAAGGGTAAAGATGGGGAAAAAGGTGAGATTTTCCTTGAAATTTTTACCTTAATGGAAGAGGAGACTCCAAGCTTCAAGATGGTGTAGTTTACTCTTCAAATGCCCAAAACCCATGGAGATCAAACTCCTCCATTTGAGATTTCGAAAAGATAGAAATGTTGCCCTTGGTGAGAGGAGTTCAAATATGTGGTTATTTTCTTATTTGGAGCCTTAATAAGGCTTGGGCGAGAGGAAGAAAGGAGAGGAGCCATGGGAGCCATGGTGGAGCTGCTGAAATCGTCCATGGAGCAGAGAGGAGGAGAGCTCACGGTGGGAGAAGAAGGAATTGGAGAGAGAAGAGGGAAAAGTGGGAGGAGAGAGGTATTTTTCACTTTTTGTACTTTTTCTCTTTTTGACTTTTCAACTCTTTTAATTACTAGCTACTCATGTGTGTGAGTGAGGGGGATGACTCACTAATTAAAACCGGCCCCCACCTTATGTGTGAGCTGGAGCGTTTTTCGTCTTTTACAGAAAACGCTCGTTTTTTACCCGGTTTGGCACTATTCACTCACGGGCCCGTTTTTCGGATTTTTCTCGTTTCTTTATTTTTAATGGTTATTAAGCTTCCATTAATACTTAATTATAGTTATATAGTCAACTATGATTTTTACGGGTCTATTTGACCACTTAAAGTCACGTTTTCAGGTTTTCTCGAAAAATGTGCTTTAAAACTCCGTTAGCGTTTTAATCCATTATTTGGATCCGTTTTCTTCGGGAATTATTCCCACATGCTAATTAGGCATATTTAAGCCTTAGGAATCCATCTCGGACCCTAAACAAGGTCATATACCTCCTATACTAATTAATGCGCGTTTTAGCGTTTTTCGCTTTTCAAGCGTTTTTCTTTTCTTTTGGTTTCATTCTCTTTACCAATACTCTCTAGGCACCATTAGGCCTTTAATAATCACATTAGGATAATTTAATCATCATTTTTAAGTCCGGGGTATTAAAATCTACCCCCCTTAAGAACTTTGTCCTCAAAGTTGGTGAATCTAATATCGTTACTCTCATGGCGTACTATGCCAAGGTTATAATACACTTATAACCTTACAGACTCCACAAGTCGGTCTCATTTCACACTACACATACCACACACATATCACAGCATGTATAGCAATAAAAATACTCTTTGTACTCTCTCCATGGAATCGGTCCGAAACAAGAAGGCACTATAGTCCTCGAATCCATATCGAGTAATACACTACTGATCCCTCAGGTACCGGTCACGTTGGACACTTACGCTCTCTGGTCCACGACCGTTTCATGACAAATGGGCACTTACTCTCTCTGGCCCATGGTCCCTTCGGTACTGATCAAAACGTTACACATATACATATCCTCAGGCACTCTGGTTGACTCACTCAACACAGGACATTCTCAGGGTACTATCCCCATCCCGCTGCCTTTGGAAAAATTACACACTGTCACCGCCCCAACCGGTCACTTAGGACCGCCGCACGTACGGTGCAATGGTTTCAAAACCATTTTTCGCCTTCATGCTCGAAGGAAGATCCTTTTCAAATTCTATTAGAAAATCATTTTTAAAACATCACACAACTCCAAATCCGGTTTATGGTAGTTGTATCTTTTCTTAGCGTGATTACTTGTGACCACTTATAGGGAGCTTCAAGAATCATCCAACCCTGATGTGATCAGCATCAATGTTGAACTATTCTTCCACCCTAATTTGTGTTCGGTTTCCCTTGATCGCTAGCAGATCAAGTTCCACCTCCCACGTCAGTTTCAAACAAACAGATAGTCAAACATTTTCGTTTTCTACCTTTTACTCTTTCTAGTCATATTCATAAAACAATCCCCTTTTAACTTATTTCAAATTCCTAGAACTTAGGCCATTTGTCATTATAAATTTACTTGCTTACCTTTCCTAAGCAACTCATGACTCGTTTTCTCAAATTGTTACTCAATTTAAAACATATACATACAACCCAAAGGATGGAACTCACTCCATCAATCATTCTCAATTAAAATCACCTAGGGAAACTCACTTCCTTCTAGGTTACACATCGGTTTCATACCGATTCTTACTCATCATAACTCATGTCTAATCTCACTAGACATATTATAGGGATTCTCACTCCCCAGGAGTTTCTCTACTCCTCTTTTCATAATATTACATACTCGTTACTTGCATCTCTCCTGTGAAATAACTAAAATTACACAATGAATGGGTACCCATGTTTATGTAACATGAGTTCCAATCATTAAAACAATTCCTTTTTGTGCTATGAACATAGTAGTTTACGCACCTATACGTAAAACATACTCTAAGCGGTTTCTCGCCCTACCCCCCTTAAAAGGGGTTACGCCCGCGTAATCGACCATATGTTATCACTGAACATTGGTTCACTAATTCGAGTATCATGAAGTGTTTTAACTTCAATGCGGTTAATTGACTCATAACCGGGTTCGGTTCTAGCCTCTAAGGCTTCAAGGCGTTTATGATTAGCCATTTACCCGTTTGCCATGTATACTTAACTTTGAATTACGGTCCACAAGCTTCTGCTGCGTGACCTAATAACTAGAGCTTAATTCGTCCTTTGGTATTCTCAATGTATTAATCCACTCCCTTTTTATCCCTTTGTGTCTTGGGAATAAAGGTTCTCAATTGTCGTCTGGTATCTCTTACCGTATGCGAATTCGATGGGTTATAGATTTTCTCTCCAGTTCTCTAGAAATCTATTTCATATAACACTGTATACCTTCGTGATTATTCACTTACTTTTCCCGACTTATTGTCGGTTGAGATCAAGCTACTACTTAGTATGTAGTGCTTCCTCGTTTAATAGTTGCTTTTTAATTATGTTTGTTTACTTGTTTCTGTACAAGAATTCTCCATTCATACTACTTTGTATTCATCATCCATCGGTCCTGGGACCCGTGGGTTACTGCCCACGTTCTTTGTGCATCTTTGGCTATTGGCCGCACGGTTATTTCTCTAGATTCTCGCTCAACAGGCTTCGTTGACATTTCTCAATTCCTAGCTCTCCCACTCGATCATTACTGCACAAGTGCAATACCAAAACACTCAGTCATACAGAGTGCAGAAGCGTAAACCCTTGGCAGTAAATCTCTTGTGTGATAGGAATGAATATGTCTCCCTTATCCTTGTCTGGCTATACTCTTACAATGGTCGCTTGCTGCGTACCATGCTCTTAATCGTTAAACAACATTCGCTTATAAGGCATCTACTACTTTAGCTTCCGCTCATGTACTCCCGCCATTTATACTATGGCTTGCCATTCACTCGGCTCAATAGAATATACTACTCTAAACTCTCTACGCTTATTGCGCATTGTTTACTCTGCAATTCATATTGCACACATGCAGTGTTTACTACTCATCCGATTACTCTTTCAGTTTAGAACTGCTGTGTTCACTATCTCTGCTCAAATCACTCCTTGGCAATAAACACATGCTCAAGTTTCACTACACCGCTCTAGCGGTTTCACATTACACACTTAGGTGGTAGCCTTTCTCTGGAGGGTTCACGCAATTGCCGCTCCCTAGGCCCCACAATAACAAGGGGTATCCCCATTGTAAGGTAGTGGTTTCATTTCCATGATTCCTTTTTATGCCTTTATGCATAGGTTTGGAACGTTTGGATCTACGCATTGTAGTTGATTTTCTGGCTTACACGCCACATTGCCACGAGCCATGCTCTGTGCTGTTGTTTATACAATTTCTGCTCCGTACACCATTAAATGGTTTGGAGGTATTGCTGGGCTCTTTGACATAGCTGTCTCATCACGCTTCCGTACCTGGAAGGCCCTTTAAGTATCTTGATATTAATTCATGCCCTCTGGTAATTTAGGGTATCCCGTGTTACGTGGGATCCCTTCGGGTTCTTTAACACTTGCGTTCACAACACGATGTTTCGTTCAACTACTGTTGACTCTGGCACCCTTCACGGATTGCTCCTGGGTGTTACTGAGTTATGCCGTCACATTTGGCCTGAATTTATGGGTATATTAAGTTCCTTACTCCGCCTTGCGGTTATATACTTGACTATCCCGTTTAGGGTTGTAATGTCTCCCGTTATTGGGTAGATTATTGGTACTTTTTCTTTACCTTCTTGGTTAGGTAGTAATTCTCTTCAGTGAAGTATACTATGGGAATTCTATCCCGTTTATTGAACATTAATATGTTCATTTTAGGCGTTTGCCTTATTGTTTACGCTGGATATTCATTCCAGTTACCATTTGTTTCCTTAATGATTTCTGAGACATATCCAATGTCTATACTTAATATTCTGTGCTTCTCGCACTTCTTAACGCTATATCTTTAGGTTCGTCATCTTACTGGACTTGTGACTCCTTTAGCATGGTAAGCTTCTCTGTGTTCTTCGATCTTTCGAGGTGTCCAACTGTCTTGGTTTGAATTGGCTCTTTCGTCCGTAGTATGGAGTGGGCTACTTCCCGTGTTCCGTACTCTACTTGTATACATACATGGAGTATCTTATTGATACGTTACCACTTACCCGACTAACTCATAACTGGTCTGTCAGGCCCGTAAGCTCCTTCGGAGTGCGGTCATTCAATTACTTCCCATCCCAAAATTTTA
This sequence comes from Limonium bicolor, assembly GCA_023374045.1. NCBI lineage: Eukaryota > Viridiplantae > Streptophyta > Magnoliopsida > Caryophyllales > Plumbaginaceae > Limonium > Limonium bicolor. The sequence continues at coordinate 49,864,712 of CM041777.1, forward strand.
AAAGCATTACACTAGGCTCCAAGGTAGATTATTTACCTTATGTTCACAAGCCTTCTCTTTTCAATCTTCTTGTTTTCTCTTCCTCCCATATCCTCACTTGAAAACCGGCCAAGGGTATGGAGTTGCCCAACTCCACATTGACACCCATGAGGAATGAGACCAAGTAAAGGGGCACTTAGCATCATTAACTAATCTAAATTGCAAAGGGGATGTTTAAAGCTCAAATTTAAGGATTTACCTTTAAACCCTAGAATAGGGTTTTGCCCATGAATCAAGAAAAGAGCTCCCATCAATCTCTTGTGGATTGAAGCAATGCTCATACAAGGGAAATACAAGGCTTCATTAGAGACTAAAATCGGCCAAGGGTAAAGATGGGGGAAAAGGTGAGATTTTCCTTGAAATTTATACCTTAAGTGGAAGAGGAGACTCCAAGCTTCAAGATGAGATGATGTAGTTTACTCTTCAAATGCCCAAAACCCATGGAGATCAAACTCCTCCATTTGAGATTTCGAAAAGATAGAAATGTTGCCCTTGGTGAGAGGAGTTCAAATATGTGGTTATTTTCTCATTTGGAGCCTTAATAAGGCTTGGGCAAGAGGAAGAAAGGAGAGGAGCCATGGGAGCCATGGTGGAGCTTCTGAAATCTTCCATGGAGCAGAGAGGAGGAGAGCTCACGGTGGGAGGAGAAGGAATTGGAGAGAGAAGAGGGAAAAGTGGGAGGAGAGAGGTATTTTTCACTTTTTGTACTTTTTCTCTTTTTGACTTTTCAACTCTTTTAATTACTAGCTACTCATGTGTGTGAGTGAGGGGGATGACTCACTAATTAAAACTGGCCCCCACCTTATGTGTGAGCGAGAGCATTTTTTGTCTCTGGGCCCGTTTTTCAGATTTTTCTCGTTTCTTTATTTTTAATGGTTATTAAGCTTCAATTAATACTTAATTATAGTTATATAGTCAACTATGATTTTTACGGGTCTATTTGACCACTTAAAGTCACGTTTTCGGGTTTTCTCGAAAAAACGTGCTTTAAAACTCCGTTAGCGTTTTAATCCATTATTTGGATCCGTTTTCTTCAGGAACTATTCCCACACACTAATTAGGCATATTTAAGCCTTAAGAATCCATCTCGGACCCTAACCGAGGTCATATACCTCCTATACTCATTTAATGCGCGTTTTAGCGTTTTTCGCTTTTCAAGCGTTTTCTCTTTTCTTTTGGTTTCATTCTCTTTACCAATACTCTCTAGCACCATTAGGCCTTTAATAATCACATTAGGATAATTTAATCACCATTTTAAGTCCGGGGTATTAAATTATTAAATGACTAGTGCTGTAATTATTAAGTGTCTAGTGGTTGTTCAGTTGTAGGTAATTATTAGTGGCTGAACTGGTTGTTCAGTTGTAGTTAATTATTAGTGGCTATTGGGCTGTAATTAATTATAACTCTTAAGCTAATTATAGTTCCTATGCAGAATCTCTATATTCTCTCTATAAATATAGGGTTGTATCACTTCTCAAATATCATCATCACATCAACGATTAATGCTGTAAACTTCAATGACAATCCTGTTTGGACTTGTATGTTCGGGCATAAGTCAAACTCAAATATCAAACTCTCGGCTCGTAGTCGGACATGCAAGGTTAGATGCAAGTCGAACTCAAATATTGAACTCTCGGCTCGGGGTCCGGACATGCGTTCGATCTTGCATGTCCGCACATAACTTGTACTGGCCCTCGATTCTTCGTTATAGCTCTGATTTGAGATCTTTTTGCGCCCACAAGTTGCTCTTTTCGTCTACATTGCTTCTATATGGGTTTTCCTCTTGTTTAAGTAAAACTTATGTACCAAAAAACACAAAACTAAAGGAAATAAACTAAAGTGAAGTAATGAGCATGATAAGTGCTGATAAATCGTATGAAATACACTCTTAAAACATGCTCATTTAGACACTCGTCAAAATACCTAGAATTTATGATTGAGTTTACAATCGAAGAGTAAAGAGAATTTGTTAATATTAAATGAATTCATTATCTCATTAAAACCATATTAGGTAAAAACCATTAGAAAAACTCTAATAAGGAAAAATAGTACATCTACTAAGAGGTTACATGATTGCAAGTCCTAAAAAAATTACATGGAAAGAAAATTAATACTAATATATTCTAAAAGATTACAAGATAGAAGCTCTAAGTGGTGTTTTCTTCATTAATCTCAAACCAATCATCATGTTGCCCTCCGCACTGCAATACACGCGCTTGGGATCGCAACTTGGCTAATTTCCAATCGTACTTCTCAACATAAACCTTGATTAAGTATGGTGCAAGGCTTGATCTCTTTTTCTCCAACATTTGTTTGCTTGCACTAAACAATGACTCAGAAGCAACGGTTGATGGTGGAACTGCTAGCACAACTTGGGTTATTCTTGCAAGGATGGGAAACTTGCCTTCATGTGCTTACTACCACTTAAGAACATCTATATCACCACCTTCATCATCATCAAAACTACAAGTTAAGTTAAGATAATCATCATAAGTACAAAATTCGGAACCCGATTGAACATATTTTGGTCTTTTCATAATACTAGCAATCAAAGAACTTCTTTTGCTACCGGGATGTGGTGGTTTAAAAGAGGAACCACTACTACCACCAGCACATGTGGAAAGCTCATCCAGACAAAACTTTGAAGTATAATCCTCATGCAGCATTCTCAAGGCTTTATCAACTTTTGCACCATGTTTCTCAATATAATTCTCCTCGGGTTCACCTCTTGGAATAATACTATAGTAATAATCTTGGAATCTTATTTGACCATCCAATTTTATTTGTGGATCAAGAACAGTTGCAATACAATAAATCAAGAGAAATTCATTAAAGCATGTAAACCATCTAAATATCCTTAATAACTCTTTCGATCCCACTAACATTCTTATTCTCATGCAAAACATCATAAATAGTAATGCATTCATTTAAGAAAAGATGGACATTAGGTTCATAAACTAATGAAATGACCCTGGGTGAGCTATCAAAACATCTCACACAACATTAGCACAAGTCCAAAAATCTGGAGTCATTAAATCTTCACCGGATTGAACAACCATAGTATTATAAATATGAGATAATATGGGTTGATGTTTCTTAGTTTTAACTAACAAATCATAGGTGGAGTTCCATCTAGTGGGGGTATCGTGAGCAAAATGACGAGGATGTATACCAGCTTTCTCACACAATTTTTTGTATTCGTTTTTAACAGGATGTGATTTCCTAATTTTTCTCATAACATTTCTAATTGGTTCTAGTGTCGCAGTCAAGTGATGTAACCCATCTTGTGCATAAAAAATTTAAAACATGAGTACCACATTGAACATGCCTAAGTGGTTCTAGTTCCTGCGGTTCCGATTCCTGCGGCTCCGATTCTGATACCGTCCTGGGTGGTTCCTAGCAGTTTTGGTGCGGTCCCAAATCTTCAAGGTATATTTGAATTCGTTTGGTAACATGCGGTCTGAATCGGTTCCGACTGGTTCCGATTCAGTCCTGTTGGTTTCGATTCTATTCGATCATGTTGACCACCTTTACATGAAATAGTATTCCTCAACGAAAATTCTAAATAAAAATATTCCTTAATTTTGTTTGGTATGCTAAATTCAAAAAACTTATGATTAACATAAAGTCTCGTAATAAGTTATTTACCTATATAACTCATTAAATTTTAAAATAAATGTATTACACTCATATTTAATTAAATAAATTACAAAATGAAAAAATTATCCCTTAGATCAAAAAAATAGTTACAAAGTTAGTAGCAATTACATTATTTTAATATTTTCAAAATAAAATAAGTAGTTTGCTTTAAGGATGTTGATTTTTTAATCTAATTTAATTTTAGTTCCTATGATCTATAATATGTATTTTTATATTTTTATTTCAATACATTATAACATGATAATGAGTAAATAATGGGAGAGTAAATCTTATTTTATTTTATTTAATATAGCATTATATATTAGATATGTATGTTAGTTGAGAAATTTATGACTTTGTTTATTTAGAATTATGCTCAAGTTCGATCGAATAAAATATGAATACTTATAACTTGATGTATTATTCCAAATGTAAGATTAATTACTATTAAGTTTCCGTTCGGTCTTGGCATAAATGTGACTTATTTGATGACATAAATACAATATAAAAGGATGGTCCCGATGTGGGTCCTAAGCTCTCCCTAAATAACATACTGCCACATATAAAATAGCTAGACAAAAACAGCTACAAAACTGACATGTCAAATAGAGCCTAAATATAATAGGACAAAGAACCTCCCTCAACATAAAAAGTATCTATTTTGTACAAATAATATGACGTTTCTAAATAATTTATGAATTGACTTTTTATATCTGCAAGTTACAAAATATAATGTTACATTTTTTTCATTTAGAGCATTTGATAACGTGTTCCTAAATTGAAATTAACAGGATTTATAATAAGCTAGTTTTGGTGTGATATTAATAAATGTTAGTTCTAAACCAATATCCTGTTGGTTCAATGGTGATTGGGACTGAACTTGGTAGGGAGAATCAAGGTTCGATCCCCCACAACGGCTATTGGGAGGGGACTGAAACCTATCTATCCAGAGCTGATCCCCGATCCGGATGTAGTCCAATAGGGCGAACCGGGTGGTAGACCAAAAAAATCGGATGTAGTCCAATAGGGTGAACCGGGTGGTAGACCAAAAAATAAATGTTAGTTCTAATGAACCCGGGTTTGGAGTTTGAAAGTTAGGGGTGTCAATTTCGGGTTTTGGGTCGGGTTGACCTCAACCCGAACCCGACCTGTTCGTCTATATGTTCAACCCGAAACCAACCCAAACTTGGAGCGCGTTAGACTTGATCAACCCAAAACCGACCCGCTCTACATATTCCCAACCCGAACCTGACCTGTTTGACACGAACCCAAAACTGACCCGTAACCCAAACCCGAATTCAACCCAAAATTCACCTAAAATTAGCCCAACGTGTGATTACCCATTTTGTATTGTCCATACATATTCAACTTAGAAACTGGGATTTGAACCAAGCCAGAAGCCGAGTAACTTTAAAAAACATAAGAAAAAAATTTAAACCAAATACACAATCCATTGTCTTTTAAGAAAAAAAAACATAATTCCTAATTTCATCGTCATTCATGTCTGCATTGCATTCTAGCTCAAACCACTAACCACTAGGATTGTAGTGGTTTCTGTTGTACAGCAAGAGTACTCCAAACAAGCGGCAATTTTTGGAATGTTTCAACACATAGATTGGTTGTAAAAGAAAACAAAATGCAAAGAAAAACAGCTGGTGATCAACAATGCAGATTATTGTCTATAGATTGGTTTATACAGCTGCTGCCGCCTTGAGCTTCCTCTAGCTCATGTCTGAAATTCCTGTAGCAGAAAGAAAAACAAAATGCAAAGAAATGAGCACGTGAGTCATGACTGCTTAGTGCAAAGAAACAACAATGTAAATTTTTGTTAAACTGTATCATCCAACCGAGAGTTACCAAAGCAAGCACATGAGTCATGAGTGCTTAGTGCTTACCAACACAACGTACAACAATGAGGCCATCTAAGGGTGAACAACAATTGAACAATCTTTCCACGACATTAAAAGAATCTATCTATCATATGACCTAATGCAACTTGCCACGACATTAACTACTAAAATAAGATTGAGATAATAAAGAAAAAAATGATTATATGTCATGTGATTGCATCACTTTCAGTATCAGATTCATTTCTTCTTGTTCTTACATCAAATTAAATTTGTTTCTAAACAACTTATTATATTCAACGCAAGCTACTATATACATCAACTAAAATTGATTAAATATCAGGTTTCAAAGTTTTACAAGCAACAGGTTAGATTGAAGAGAGAACAATATGAACTAATTAGGAATATTAACATTCATGTAGATGCAGATGATGTATATCTATGTATATATCTTTATATCATTGCATTGCATTTAATGCCCCAAGTTTGAGTATACAAGAAATATAATCGATCATTTTCTCTTACAGCTACAAAAAGAACAGCTTATGTTTGAGAGGTGATGAATGAGAAATATAATCGATCAGTTTCCAATAATTATTAGCATTATCAACAGACATTCAAATCCACTAAAAATCATAATCAACTGTAGATGTGGAAGGATAGAACTGCTAGAGATACAAACAATGAAGCCAGCCTGATATAGTACAGAATTGGGTTATCCCAGATCAAAACTAAAAAACTCAATTCGATTGGAGAATCAGAAGAGTGATTTAATTTAAAAAGAAAAGGTTCCATAAAAATCATTCTATTATAGAACTATATAATCCCTGCTGCCACAGAAAAGAGACTCGTACTTTTTAAGAAGAAAAACTCACACTAACAACATAGATAGAGCAAACCATAGATGAATATTAAGTTTTTGGTTCTATTTTGTACAACATTTATCAAAATGTAGCATTTTCAAGTAGCTAACGAAATTGTTAGAAACACTTCTAGCTTTTCAAACTGCCGAGACATTATGATCAAACAATTAGTTACTAATAAAATTGCTAATTTATGTTATCTTATAAAGAAATCAAATTCTAGTAGGTGAGGTGACTAACTACATTTTTATTCGAACACTCTTTTTGAAATAGGTCTAAAAAGAAAAAGAAAACATAACACAAACCTTTTACCACTAGAAAAACTACTAGCATTTAACAGCTCCAACAGACACCCACCTTAACCTTTAATTGAAATGGTTACTCACTAAAGTGAAATAAAACCTAATATAGCATTAAAAAAATGTCTGACTAGAAAATAGAGAATGTTATACTCTACATTTTTTTTATGTTGAGACTAGTTTGTGGTTGATAACTTGTCCTTTTTTATTAGTGATTTATGAGTTGATTTGCCCTTCATTGTGATCATTGATTTCAACTATCATTAAAATTACTTATAAGTTTTTAATTCATAAAGGTGAATGTTACATCTACCATATGTATGTTGTTTCATATGTGTAACGTGTGAATTCATGATACGTATAACTCCTATCATTATTGTAGGTTGCTTTGATAGAACATGTAATAGCTTTTTGGACTATATAAAGGGAATGCTATCGAAGATCTAGAGACTCGAGATGTTTGCAGTACTCTCCCTAAGGCGGAGCTCTTGTAGGGTTTTCTAACCTCTTCATCTTCCTCCTTTTCTCGAAGGAGATGGCTTGCTGTGTTGGTGTTTTCAGGCACTTGTTCCCGAGGTTTCTTCTCACTAGTAAGGGTGGTTTGCTCAGGTTTACTGCAGGCGTCTCTCTTCCTGCCCTCTCACCTTTCTGTTTCCATCTTCCCAAGGTCGATTCGCATGTATGTGTTGGTAGAATCTGCGCAGCCTCTTTTCAGGAAGCTTTTCGTTTAGGTAATCATTTGCATGAAAAACTACCATGTACAGAGTTCTGCATGTCTCCCATCTACCTTTTCATCTTCTCTACCGTACCCGACGCACAAACCTCTTACATCTCTCCTTTCTTCTCAACCCTTTTCAAGCTTGCATGTACCCTTTCTACTTCCCTTTTACCCGTGCTCTCTTGTGCCAAACTTTGGTTGTCTTTACGATCTCTGGCTTTTCCTACTCTCCTGACTCCCCAGTATCTGGCTCACTTTCTATGGTCTTGCTCTTTGAAACTGCCCTTCTACTCACATCATGGCTGGAAAAGAAAGAGGAGTTGATGAGCTTGTTGCCCAGTATGTTGGTATGTCCCTAACGGCGGAGGAAGGAGTGGTTACTCACATGGATGATTTCTTGGAGATTGAGTATCCCTTCCTTTTGACAGATGCCTGTTGGGCAAACTGTTTCTCTCTCGAAATGTGGATGCTCGGGCTATTGAAAAAACCCTCTCAAAGGTGTGGCAAGTGGAGGATAGTCTAAGGGTGAAAGGCTTGGGGGGAGGGCTTTACCTATTCCAGTTCGGCGACTCGGAGTGTATGAAATCGGTGCATGAAAGGGGTCCATGGTCTTTTGACGGGGGTCTCCTTGCAATGGAAGAGATCGACCGACGTAAGGCGCCCAAAGATCATACCTTTCAATGGATCCCGATCTGGATCCGAGTGCATGACGTGCCATTTATCTCTTTCAATCGGGAGTTCGCAAGGCGTATAGGTGATCGTGTGGGTAGATTTGTAGATTTTCAAGAGGATGTGGGGAAAAGTGGAGGTAACTACCTGAGAATTAAAATATGGTTGGATATTCAGAAGCCAGTCTTGAGGTTTGTTACCGTTTCCTTAGAAGGTGTAGACTCGATTCTTCGGGTGAGATACGAACGTCTACCTTCGATCTATTTCCATTGTGGTATGCTCCTGCATGCCTCCTGAGATTGCTCTGATGAGAAGAAGTGCGAAACAAGGTTTGCTTATGGGCCTTGGCTTAGGGGGGGGGTTTTGGTGGGAGTGGAAAGTTTCTCAACTTTGAAGTGGGGGGCCCAAGTACAGGAGTGGGTATCCCGTCCAAAAATCCCTCTGCACGCGCTAGTGAATCAGAGGCTGAGTCAAAGGACACAACTCAGACGCAAGGTAAGTTGCAAAGTAGACTTCCCCATGCAGACAAGGAGAGCTCAGAAGGACCAGTAGATGTGGGGGCTGATGGCTGGCCTATCCTGATGAGGAAAGATCCGGTGGAGGACATGCAACATGGACGTAAGAGGAAAATAGCGCATGTCGAAGATGATCTCACTTTAGAAGAATTTCTGATGAGAAAGAATATGGAAGAAACTTCTAAGAGAGGTAAACAAGTTATTAGTCCCGCAAATAGTGCTATGGATAGCTCCTTCTCTACTCCAAGGGCACCTCTGGGCAGATCCCAGAGCCGCCCACAACAATGAGTTGCATGGTGGTGAACTGCCGGGGATTAGGCGGTCCCCTTGCAGTTAGATGGGTCCTGGGGTTACTCAGGAAGGTGGCGCCTGACCTGGTTTCTTATCGGAAACCAAGGTATCTAGTAGGAGACTGTTAATGATCGGAAAGCGTTTTTGGGGCTATAAGGGGCCGGCGATGGATTGTGTGGGTCGTAGCGGAGGTGTAGGTCTTTTTTGGAAAGATGGTCTAGATGTATCGGTTTTTTCTGCTTCCTCGCATCATATTGATGTTTTGGTAGATGGAGGCTCACCTAATAGTTGGAGATTCACGGGGTTTTACGGCTGGTCAGCACAGAGTGAGCGATGGCGGTCATGGAGGTTACTTAGAGACCTGAGAGATCTCTGGAATGGTCCATGGTTAATTGGGGGAGATTTCAATGAAACCTTTTATCAGAATGAGCAGTTGGGGTGGGTGGAGATCAAACTCATGCATGAGATCTTTTAGGGGTTGTGTGGAGGACTGCGAGTTAGAGGACCTTGGTTATCGGGGTGGGAAATTCACTTTCACAAACGGAAGGATGAAGTCAAGAATTGATCGGTTTCTGGCAAATGATAGCTGGTTACACCTCTTCCCAAATGCCACCAACTTCCACCAGCAGGGGGAAATCAGACCACAGGCCGTTACTACTGGTGTTTTTCCCATGTCAGAGAAGAGGACCCAGACCTTTCAAGTTTGAAAACTGCTGGGCTAAGGAAAAGGAGTGTCGGAGTATTGCTCAGGAGGTGTGGAGGGATCACCGTAACGGAAATAACTACATGCGGAAAATCCAACAATGTGGGTACGAGCTTAAGCAATGGGGGAGGCGGCGGATTAAGGTGGAACGGGCACGGATGACTTCATTGGAGAAAGAAATTCATGGGATGGTGGAGCTAGCCAAAAAAGTTGATTTTGAGCGATGGAAGTCCAAGCATAGAGAATTGGACAATCTCCGCATGAAAGATGAGCAAAGAGCCATGCAACGGGCACGGGAACTTTGGATCGCTGCTGGGGACAGAAACACTAACTTCTTTCACCGAAAGCTGAGAAGTAGGAGTAGAAGAAATCAAATCCTTTATCTTTTGGATGACAATGGAGTGGCCCAAACTTCTTGGGAGGCTATAGAGAGGAATGCCAGAATGTTCTTCACTAACCTGTTTTCCTCTTCAATGCCTGAGCAAAACCACCACCTGCTGGCTTGTGTGGAACAACGGGTAACAAGTGACATGAACCGCGACATAGGGAGACCTTTCCTAAGAGATGAAGTCATGGAAGCTATGAAGAGCATGCATCCTGCAAAAGCTCCTGGACCTGACGGGATTAACGGTACATTTCTTCAAACGTATTGGGATATAATACATAATGACTTTGTCAATTTAGCTTTGTCTGTTCTTAATTCTGATTATATGCCGGAGGGTCTAAATCATACTCATCTTGTTTTAATTCCAAAAAAGAGAGGAGTGATTGCTATGAGAGATTTTCATCCTATTTCACTTTGCAATACCATATATAGAGTTATCTCTAAAGTATTAGTGAATAGGGTTAAAATCCACATGAACTCTATTATATCAGAGGAGCAGGCGGCTTTTATCCAAGGGGGCTAATTAGTGACAACATAATTGTGGCTCACGAACTTTTCCACATTATGAAAAAATCCAAAGCTGTTAGGAGCGGTGCTTTTGCACTAAAGTTAGACATGGCAAAAGCCTTCGACAGAATCGAATGGGACTTTGTTTTAAGTGTTCTTCAAAGTATGGGCTTCCACCAGAACTGGATAAGAGTGGTGAGGAAATGCATTACAACTGTCTCCATGTCGGTTCTTATAAACGGTCACCCTGGTAGAGTCTTTTCTCCAAAACGTGGCATTAGGCAGGGTGATCCTTTATCCCCTATTTTATTCTTATGCTGCATGGAAGTTTTTATCTCTGCCCTGAAGCTAGCGGGTACAACTGGCATAACCAAGGGTATTTCCTTTAAAGGAATGGATTTTAATGTGCACGGCCTTCTGTTTGCGGATGATTGTATTGTCTTTGGGGAGGCTAATGAAGGGAACGCTAGAAACATCAAGTACATCATTGACGATTTCTTTGAAGCATCAGGTCAGGGTATAAATGTAGAAAAGTCGGGTCTTATGTTCTCTGGGGGAGTAGGGCAACACACTAGGGAAGTGATCAAAAGAGTTTTCGGTATTAGGGAGCTTCAGAATTTGGGTATGTATCTGGGTTTTCCAAGACAAATTGGGAAAAGTAAAAGGTCTATTTTAGTTACATTAAGGAGAGAGTCTTGGCACGAATTCAGAATTGGACTAGGATAGTTTCGAATGCTGCGCGTACCATCCTAGTGAAGAGTATCTTGCAGGCTGTCCCAACTTTTGTCATGGGTGTAATCAAACTCCCTAGGAGTATAATCAAAGACTTAAAAAAGGCTATCTCTCGTTTCTGGTGGGGAGGTCGCCTAGACAAGAAGTGCATTTACTGGAAGAAGTGGGAGCTCATGTGTCTGCCGCAGAACCAGGGAGGCCTGGGCTTCAGGGATCTTGGGGCTTTCAATGATGCCATGTTGATGAAGCAAGTATGGAGAATTCTCCAAAATCCAGATCATCTGATGGCGCGTATCCTAAAAGAGAGATACTTCAAGAACTTTTCAGTATTGGAGGCCCAAAAAGGATTCAGTCCTAGCCCAGTATGGAGAGCTCTATGGAGTGTTATTCCTCTTGTAAAATAGGGTGCTTGGCGTATTATCAGAAATGGTGAGAGCACAAATCTTGGAGATAGATGGTTAATTGGTAAGCCAGGAGGGATACCCTACTTGAGGAATATTCCACCAACTGAAAGAGCTGACGGTACTGTTGCACACCTGATAGATCCTTCTGAAGGTAGATGGAGGGAGGAGTGAGTTAAGGAGTGGTTTGATCCTTATGAAGCCTTAATGATACTTGGCATTTCACTGCATGGTAATGCTGGCCCTGACGGCTGGGGTTGGGAATATGCAAAGAACTTCAACTTCTCGGTCAAATCAGCGTATCATATTATTATGTCCAGCAGAAAGATGTGCGCTAGTGCATCGTCCAGTATCAGCCAGCTGGGAAGAGTGACAAGAAAAATTAAGAGTTGCTCCCTACATAACCGCATTAAGTTATTCATATGGAAGCTGTTGCAAGCTTTCATTCCTTGCAAAACAGTTCTTGGTCGTAGATTTAAAACGCAGAATGATTTGCAATGTGCTTTATGTCATGATACTGAGAGTTTGTTACATATCTTTTGCTATTGCAGTGGTGTTGGTTGCTTCTGGGATGACTTTGAAATAAAACCACCGTCTTATGTAGTGTCGGATGATAGTTTTGTGGACTGGTTGCTTTTTTCATGTTTGCAATTTGAAGTTTCACTCGTCTCTAACCTCTGTACCTTGCTGTGGAAGATCTGGTATGCCAGATGCCTGCTCTTACAGGAAAAAGCTCCCAGTCTCCGGTGGGGTTTTGAGGCGGCGCACAATCTTTCTTGGATGCATGGAATGGAGATTCCGAACAGCCGGGGTGGCATGCAATGAAGATAACGGCAGTCATGAGGAGGATGGAAGTGAAGCCACAATTTTTGTAGATGCAAGTGTTGACCAGGAAGGACGAATGGGAGCTGCTGCTGTGATTAAGAATCCTGAGAAGAAAGTCATTGCCATGACGATCAAAGGGCAACATGGGCTCTATTCCCCGATTGTGGCTGAGGCAATTGCTATCAAATTGGGTTTCAATCTTGCACGCAAGCTTGGAGTGGCCAGGATTTTGATAAGAAGTGACTGCTTGCAGCTAATTAATTTTTTGAATGATTGTAAAGTTTCTGAGGATTTAGAAGTTTATGCCTCTGATGTATTAGTAAGTCTTTTGAGGGACAGGGCATGCTTTCGATCCATTAAGTTTTGGCACGTCCCTAGGAGTTTGAATATGGGTGCGCACTGTTTAGCAAATATGGGTAGATGTGGGCATGATCATGGAGAATGGATTGGGAATGTACCCGTAAACCTTGTAAGCATATGTGATAAGTTTAAGTGACTCACTCTAAACCATATACTAATTGAAACATCGGATAATTATAATTTTAGAGTAAGCGTTAATTGTGTTTACCTGGCCCGAGATTTTGACCCATGTACCCGGCCATTGGATTGTAGCTGTTTGAACAGAGTGAAGTATGTTTCTCTGTCCCAGAGGTACCGGTATAGCAACATCAGCATACTCTGTCACATAATCATCTACAAGCACCCGGACATACCCCTGCCGTAGTGGTTCACCGCCGACGGTGTCTGTACCAGATGAGGGAAACAATTTACCCCACGCCACCATAATATCCGCACCTCCCATCGGTATGAACAGCGTGCATAAACAGGGTTCCTGAACATTAAGTAAAGAAGGGTTAAACGAACACAATCGAAGTAAATAGATGATAATAAATAATTTATTTTCTAAGTTAATGTGACTAAACCTTAATAGATGCATGTGGATATGGATCTATCGACTGCACACTACTCTGCCGTACTGGTGTGCCCTCCTCCCTATCAGCTGATGGTGCATGGGCTGGTCTAGTCACCTCCTGACTACTGCACATCTGTGAGCGTATTTTTGTCATCTCCTCTGCAACCAAATGCTGAACATTCTGCATAAGCCTCTGCTCCATCTCAGCAGTAACCTTCAAATGTTCCTCATAGCTGATCATCCTTCCTTGTGAGCCTTTCCTAGACCCCGGATTACCAAAAGCTTGGCGGATACCAACTTGTCCACCAAAACCAATAGCGCGACCAGGATGATCCACCTTTCCAAGAGCACGAGAAAGGGGATCATATTGTCTGTTCGGAGCCCAAGAACCCTCAGTAACTTGAGAGTTTAACTCTTCCTATAAAACATAAAATTAACAAAATTCATTAATATACAGGTACACAAACAAATATTAAACTTATGAACCAAAATTAGATACCATTTGATTTATAATCTCTCTCGTGGCATCATCGTACTGAGGATTTTCCGGCGTCGAGTTTTTTGGCACTCGACTCAACTCCCACACCTTCATCCTTCTGTCGCTAGGAGCCACATCCTGTGGAAGCAAGCCCTTTTGCTCCCACTCTGGTACGCGTTCGGCAATGCTTTTACCACCTAAGTGATGTGGGTATAGATTTTTCTTCGCATTTGCCTGCTGTTTTGCACGAACCGCCTACAAATACATATGTAACGTGTAAGATACAAATAAGCAAATAAAACAGCCAAAATATATAAAAGACAGCGTTGAATATTAGCTCTACCTGGTACTCTGGCGTGTGACGATACTCCACAAACCGGGTCCACTGCTCCTCAGTGATGCCCTCGTACGCCTCCCAGGGTGGCAGTTCATCGCCTCTTTCTGCATCATCCGATTCAGGGTCTTGATACGCAGCACCATGAAGTACTTGTCAGAGAGGGCCTTCCTATGGTCGCGGAACTGTCGCCCCATTTTTTTCAGTATATCCTCCTTAAGAGAAGGATCAATGCAGAAACGACTCTACATAAACAATTATTAGTCATTTAGTAACAAAGTAACGAGAAACTCTAAAATTATATAACATATTAAAAAAATAACACACCTGAAGAATCCCAAACATAGTGTCCTTCAATGATTGTGGCACTTGCTTCCAATTGTGATTTATGTCGCAGTAAGTCTTGACCAGGTGGCCAGCATATGCAGTATAATCATTCTTCCAATTACCGTATGGCTGGTTGAACTCATTGAACTGCAAAGGCTTCGGGGGGGGCCTTTAATTGCCTTCAGTGCACGGGTGGCACCTCTCTTCTTCACCTTCTGTCCGGAGGAGGAGGAAGCTGGTGGCTCTGTCACCTGCTGTGATGGACAAGCCTCATCCTCCGGTGGGTGAGTTCTCTTCCCCTTCTTTCCTCCTCGTGTGACCCGTTTTGCTGGTCTTGCTGATGAGGATCAGCTTCTTCAACGGGCTGGTCCATAGGGTGATCAGCCACTGCAGTAAAGATAAGTTAGTCAAATTAATTGAATGAATTTATAATGTAATGACAAATGTTGAACAAGTCAAGAAAAATAGTTAACATAACATTACCATAAATACTTCTATGTTTTGGTGTTATCAACCCAAAAACCCTCGTCATGGTCTGATCGTGCATAAATCAAGTCGTTTTGAGTATCAACATTTAAATCCCGCAACCCCGTAGGAAACAATGTTGTTCCTTCAATCGTCTCATTCTCATCATCATCATCCTCATTTTCATTTTCAATCTGAACTGGTCTTCTACCTGGAAGAACAACAGACCATCTGAAGTCTTTTGGATCCTGAACATACCACACTTGGTCACAATCTTTTCCCATAACAAACTGATCATCCTTAAAACTGGCACGTGTGAGATCAACCAAGGTAAGACCTCCATCGTTTTGGATGCCACGTCGGTTGTCCACCCATTTGCAACGGAACACTAAAAACGAATCAATATGGTAGTCTAGCTCCCAAATGTCCTCGATAACACCGTAATACCAACTGGAGCTCCTCACTGGTTGAGACTGGGTACCGATGTGGTACTCATTGAATGCCGCTTCTATTTTTACTCCACTGTTCTGGTTTATTGATTTAGCATCTTGGCGTGCAGTGTAATAAGTATACCCACTAATGTCATATCCCTCAAATGATACAACATTAGGTTCAGGTCCTATTGCCAAAAATCTGATTTCCTCATTGATAACTTCTGAATTTGATGACGCTTTTTCAAAGACATAATATTTGAACCATTGGACAAACAGTCGGTTTTGTTCTTTCGTAAGCCAAAGATGGTTTCTGGTAGGATTTTGTTGTCTCAACTCATTCATATGAGTATCAAAGAAGGGTTCAACAGCCTCAAGGTGTTGTAACACAAACAGATGTGCTTGATGAATCAGTTGACTTGGTACTTGCACAATCTTTCTTCCAATGACACCTTTGCCTCTATATCTGCCGTAGTGTCTTGGTTTTGGGATACCGATTGATTCTGCTTCATTCAGATAATCAGTCACAAATTCTGTGACTTCCTCAGTCACCGTTGCTTCAATTATGCTTCCTTCTGGTCGATATCTATTCCTCATTCTACCCTTTAGAATACCCATGTATCGTTCAAAAGGGTACATGTAGCGTAAGTAGACCGGACCACAAAATTGGATCTCTTGAACAATGTGGACTATCAAGTGCACCATTATGTCAAAGAATGATGGTGGGAAATACATCTCTAATTGACATAATGTTACCACTATTTCACGTTGTAGATCATCGAGAGAGTTTACATCAATTACCTTGCAGCAGACAGCATTGAAGAAGAAACACAATCTGGTTAACGCATTTCTGACATCATTTGGCAATATCCCACGGATGGCTACTGGCAGAAGATGTAACATCAATACATGATAATCGTGAGATTTCATGCCTAACAATTTCAAATCTTTCAATGATACAATATTCTTCCAGTTTGAAGAATATCCAGATGGTACTTTTACCGAGTGTAGACATTTACAGAAGCTGATCTTCTCATTCTTTGAAAGTGTGTAGCATGCAGGAGGTAGGTATATTCGTCTCTCATTCTCCTGTGGGTGTAACTCTTTCCTTATACCCATGGCTTGCATGTCTTTTCTCACTTTCAATCCGTCTTTCGTTTTGCCGGGTATGTTGAGCAAAGTCCCACTCACTGCCTCACCAACATTCTTTACGATGTGCATGAAATCCAAACAGTGTCTGACAGGCAGGTGACGCCAATACGGTAAATCCCAGAAGATAGAGCATTTTTTCCAAATGTTCTTTGCCGGTTTCGATGTGTTTCCAAAGACGTTCACAATGTCCTTAACCTTTGCATACACTTCCTCAGAGGTCAAAGGTAGACGGGCCACTCGAGTCTCGGCCTCACCATTGAACAGTTTCTTCTTCTTACGATAAGGGTGATCTTCAGGTAGAAAACGTCGATGACACATGTAAACATTCTTACCACAATTTTGTAAACGGTCCGAACATGTGTCATCCTCGCACACCGGACATGCAAATGTTCCTTTCACAGTGTATCCAGACAAGTTCCCGTATGCAGGGAAATCGTTGACCGTACAGAACAACAACGCCTTGAGCGTGAAATTTTCCCTTGCATAAGCATCATACACAACAGTTCCCTCATTCCACAGCAACTTCAAATCATCAATCAATGGGGCGAGGTATACATCAATATTATTACCTGGCTGCTTGGGGCCAGATATCAAAAGAGATAACATTATGTACCTGCGTTTCATACACAACCACGAAGGTAAATTGTAGATCACTAGTAAAACGGGCCAAGTACTGTGTTGACTGCTTAAGGTGCCGTACGGATTCATCCCGTCAGTACATAGCCCAAGCCTCAAATTCCTATCTTCACCTCCAAAATGTTCTTTGAACCGTCTATTGATGTTTCTCCACTGAGGTCCATCTGCTGGATGTCTTAATTTCTCATCACTCTTTCTACCCTCCGCGTGCCATCGTAAATTCTTTGCATCTTTCGGATTCGCAAACAACCGTTTGAATCTGGGTATAATCGGCAAATACCACAGTAATTTAGCTGGAGGGTTTTTTTTTTAACGGAAGAGTAGTCACCATCTTTATGCTTATACCGGGACAGCTGACATTTCGGGCAAGTGTCCAGATGTGCGTATTCACCCCTGTACAACACACAGTTGTTTGGACACGCGTGAATTTTTTTGTACTCTACTCCCATTGGACACACCCATTTCTTTGCCTCATAGGTGGGTGGTAGTGAGAACCATTTTCATCCGGTCGCATATCATGAATCAGCTCGAGGAATGCCGAGAAACCTTTGTCACTCAATCCATATCTTCCCTTCAGGTTGAACAAATTCAATATAGCCGTCAATTTCGTGTACTTAGTGCACGTAGGATACAATGCCGTCTTGGATGCGTCCAACAACCTTTGATACTCATCCGGTCGATCAACAAAATTATTCTCAACGTATCAAGCATCTCCATTATTGCTCATCATGATAAGTCGGTTCACTGTCATTGACTCCGGAAGCATTTAGGATCGGTTCCGACTCGACAAAATCAAATGTGTGGTCTGTTCTCATCCTCTCCCTTTCATTAATGTACGAGACCCGACATTAGTTCAACACTTTCTCCATGAAAAATCCATCTCTTATAGTGTGGCATGAAACCGCGAGTCTTCAGATGGAATTCAATTTCCACAATGTTTGAAAATTTCCTTAAGACAACCGCAGTCAACACAGGACAAGGTATTTTCTCTCGCCTTTGTCATGTCCTTGTGCTGCACTGCCGCTTTGCAAAACTCTTTCAACATGTTGCGATAGTGATCCCCTTGCTCACCGTACATCCAGTCACGCTCCATACTTTATTTGAAATACAACACGGTATGGTTAATGAAGCGTGACTGTATGCATATTAAATAAGCTAGCTACTCTAACTCTAAGGTTTTCAAACCTAAATATATATAGCACCTATATTATCTGAATACATAATCTCAATGATCAAACAAAAAGCAAAGTTTAGTAGCTTACTTGTACACAGAAAAGGAAACAACAACGACGGTGATGGAAGAAGGTGGAAAATAAGAGAGGTGGTTCACGGACTTAAATGTGGTGAGACCTGATAAAGACAAAATTTAGATATTGTTATACATATACACATACATCAAACAATATTAATTAAAAAGAGATTTTGTTAAAAAAAAATCAGCATGACCTTTGCATAATTTTATCTATCCCATGCTTATTATTAAGCATTCACCAATCATACAACAACACAAAATTCCATCACAAATCAAACTAATACCAAATTTATTCATCATACCAAATTTCAATATTTGGGTAATACAAAGTGAAAAAGAGTAAAAGAAAAGTTAGATTATATTACCGGTTCTTCCACTCCGCTGTCAATATACCGTGCAATGAATGGGGAAATCTTAAGCACTTCTCTATAGATAGAATATAAACTCATTAGTTTATGTATGTTAATTATTCGTAATTAAGATTGCAAAAATATATATAATAAGCTAAAAAGATGAAGATGTAAGTTGAGTATATTACGGGTTCACAATGAATTGTATTCATCCCCGTACGACTTCAATCGGATGAGCCCATTTAGTGATTTCCCCCTACAAAGGCATAACCACACAACATGAGTAAAAAAACAAAAATAAAACACAAAAATAAAACTATAAAATTAATTAATCCACTCGAGAAAAAATAAAACGCAAATAAAATTGAAAGAAATTATTAAAACTTATCAAGTAATATATCCTAATTGAACTAAGAGAAAAGATAAATGAAGTACATACTATTAAACCTACAGAATTAAATTTGAAAGCTAAAAAATAATTTTGTAACTTAATACTAAACCAATTCAAGTAATCACAAAATAAATAAAATAAACAAAGCAAACCGCAAAATCAAAAACAAATTAAAAGCATAAAAACAGAATAAATACTAAAAGTCTAAACGAAAGCAAGCGTAATCCTAACTAATCAAATTTGACGTATAATTAAACAAAGTAAAAATAAAACTTAGCATGTAAACATATCCTAATGAATTAAGAGAAAAGATAAACGAACTACATACTATTAACCTACATAATTAAATTTGAAACCTAAAAAAAAAGAATATGTAAACCTTAAGTGATCTAATTTCTAGGACAATATTTTGACAGAGTTTCCCCTATAATTTTAGCATTGCCCACACACAATTTCAACTCACCAACTCATTTCTAATATCCACAACAACCTTAAGCACTAACATACATTAAAATTCTGCACAAACTCATCTATTTCCCCTTGGCTTCCAATCCCTTTAATCATCATTTTATTAACACTAAAACAACTCAATCTCTTCCTCATTATACAATAACACCACTAATACTCAAAGCAATGTTAGTTCCTCATATTCAAGCAATTAAAAACGAAAAGGAAAACGCAAAATCAAAACGAAAAACAAAACAATCCGAACAAATATTAAAAGTCTAAAACAAAAGCAAGTGTAATCCTCACTAATCAAATTTGATGTATAATTACACAAAGTAGAAATAAAACAAGAATACAAGAAAATTAATGAAAATCAAAATCAAAAACAAAGGCACAACCACACAAAATGAGCAAAAAAACCACAATTATTCACTCAAACATTTTGTCGAGCACCTTGTGTGCACATATAATTTCACTTCTACAATACTACATATATACACAAATTTCATACACTCCACTAATACAATCATATCCACATTCACATTCAACCACAATTTAAACAACAATCACAATAAATCAATAAATTAGGTCAAAATCGAAAATGTACCTCGTTTTTCCCCTCTTTTCGGATGAAGCTGCTGCTGCTGCTGTTAACACCGGATGAAGAGAGGCAACGACGACCGGCGGCGAGGACTGCGGCGAGGACGGCGGCGAGGCCGGTGGCGAGGACGGCGGCAGCGGAAGGACCGGAATCGCTCTGAAATCGCCTCTGAAATCGCACGCAGCAGCAGCTCGACGAGGGAGAAACGCCGTCGGGTGAAATGCGAGGGACAGGTTAGGGGTGATTTTAAAAGACCTATTTCGGCGGTTGTAAGGTCTAAACCGCCGAAATAGGTGACCGATCTTTTTTTTATTTTTTTTAAATTGACCCTATTTCGGCGGTTCTTCCATTGGAACCGCCGAAATAGGTGCTTTTTATTTTTTTTAAAATTAAAGCGGGGCTATTTCGGCGGTTGTTACTGCACAACCGCCGAAATAGGTCCGTTTTATTTTTAAAAAAAAATAAAAAACACCTATTTCGGCGGTTCCAATGTAAAAACCGCCGAAATAGGGTCCCTATTTCTGCGGTTGCTTAACAACCGCCGAAATAGGGGCGTAGAAATAGACCATTTTTGTACTAGTGTGGAAAGGACCGACCTTGGCGCCGGACTTGCAAGGTCGGTCGAGCCTGGAAGTTTGCCTTAACGAAACTTACTGACTTCGACCGACCTTGGGTCCGACCCTGGGTAAGGTCGGTCGAGTCAAAACAAAAAAAATAATAAGTAATATGAATATTGTAATCATAGGTATATGTATATATACCTATACACATATGTATATGTATATATAGTAGTACATCATTAGTAGGATGGAAATGGTAAGAAAGTATGCACATGAGTAAGGAAACTAGTTTGAGAAAATTGGGAACCTAGGGATATTAGGTTAAACCAAAGTAATGGGATAACGGGGTAAGTACGGGAGTAGTAGCTATGAATGTATTGTAGTGCTTAGTATTAATGGAACCATTGGCATGTAGTCATTGGTTCGAGACTAGAACTCGAGGAACAAGTATGGACTAAGGAGCAAGGGAACACCCGATAAAGTAATCAACGGTGAAAGGTATGATTTCTTCATGCCCTGTATCCTAATCTGGTTACCCCGATTTGTGTGCTTATTTGATCACCTAAATAAGATAAATGCATGAATCGGACTATATTGCACTTACTTGTGCTTGATTTATGTGTTCTTGATATTTACTGTCTTGAACACTAGTTTGTATAATTCATGAAATATATGGATGAAGATGAAGTGTATTTGCACCTTGTAGTGTACTTGTGTATTGTATTGTATTTCGTATGGATGTATATATGAGCAATGTATTGTATTATTGTGGCTTGGATGTGTGACTTCTACTAATTCCTAACTACCTAACTTCTAACGTAAGTAATAAGTAAATTGGAATGAGTAGAAGTCTGATATAGCTTCGGCCACGCGTGAGGATGAGGAGACACAAGAGGTTGGATCCTATTCCGGGTTCTTAAACTGGTCCACGGCCCAAACCCCTTAAATGGGTAGCATCCTGGATTGGTGAACCAAGTAAATCCCGGTGGTGGGACAGAGTAGTCCCCGGGCCAGAGGTCCCGACGACTTAACATGAGTAAGAGTAAGTAAGTAAAGTATGAGTATGTATGCGTAAGTATTGTGTAACAAGTAAAAGAGTAATCTCCACCCGATTAACCCGGGTGGACAAAAAGGAGCTAACACGTATGTGGATTGTGTATGTATTGCGTATGTATTGTATATGAATTGTGTAATGCGGACTTCGGGAAAGGTGAGTATGTATCTGTTGGCTTGTATAGTTTACCATGTATGTATTGAAGTGTATGTATGTATTCCTTGCGTAAAAGTATTGTAGTATTATGTATGAAAGCATGTATGCATGTATGTATTGTAAAATGAATTGCATGTATTCGACCAAGTGGTCGGCGTACCCTCACTAGTACACGGGGTATGCAGTTATCATATGTAGCGAAAGCTGACCCCCTAGGGGGAACGTTTTTAGTGTGCAGGTACCCGAAGCGGATATGGTCAAGGTAAGAGACCGGTGGCTACACTTGGACAGTAGAAGTAGAATGTAGAGGTGTACTAAGTGGCACACCCTTGTACTTAGAAGGTAAGTAGTTTGTGAGGAATGGGTAGTGGATAGACTCGTAATGAGTATGTATGAAATTGAAGGAAGCGTTGTATTTGTATTTGGAACCTAGTAAACTCGGTTATGTATATTGTGTTGTATGGTATTGTGAAGGAGTAAAGTGTTGAATGGAGCATTGTAGTATTTGAATGATAAATGGAGTATGTTTTGTAGATGTGTAGTACTCGGGATTCCGGTCCATCAGACCGATGCTGTAAGTAGTAGTAATAGCCTTATTAGTCACGTGGGTGACTAACGGCATTGTATCACCCACCGTGTGTATGCAAGTATCCGCTGTGTGTATCTAGATATGTAAGGAGATTGGACGGTAATGACGGAATTAGCGGTAGGGGTGTTACAAAAAGTGGTATCAGAGCGAAGTATCGCTCTGATGACTGGAAATACCAAGTTTAGGAATACCGAGATAGGATTTAGAAGCTTAGGGCTAAGGGCTGAGTGTTAGCATTAGAGATGTGCTAGATAGGAAGTCCCGGTGTGTACCGGATACCTACTATACCAGACCCGCCCTCCGCATGCCCATTGTATAACTTGGGAAAGAACGCCAGAGAAAAGGAAAGTCCTCTCACACTCGGGAAACCCGATCTGGCAGTGGCGAAACCACCGTACGACAAACGAGAATCGATATATAGTAAAATTCCAAGGATTGGAGGACCCGGAGATGGATCCCAGTTAAACAACAATACCCGCACTCAATAGCGGTTGAATGAGCACTCCAACCATAAGGAGGCTACAACCTACAACAGCATGGGGCGATGTGCTTAGCAGTCGTGAAACCTGGCTAGACAACCAACAGCAGGAAAAGAAGCACTAACCGTGCAACGGAATGGAAAAGGAACAGTAATGGAACCCGAGACACAAGTCTGCGGGACAGCAGTAGCTAGATAATACCACCAGTGGTATACCAACTGACTAAGGACATAGTCAGGAGTTATTAACTCCAAACTACAACGCCAAAAGGTTACAATACCTGGCCGACATAGCTTACACAGCTACAAGGATATCCACGGGATATGTACCGATAGGACTACAAGGGTAGTGCCTAAACCAGTTAAGGCTCAATCGCCACGGTAAACCAGTGGGAACGAGCAACAAGAGAAAACACAAAACTAGATAAATGGGGATCTCCAAGGATTGGAGAAGCACCCCGACCGAGACAACCATGTCAAGATCAATGAGAAGCTACTTAAAAGGATCGAGTATCCCAAACATAGATCAATACGATCAAGGGAAGAGTCAACGAGACTATTAAATACAAGTGGAAACCATACCAAGACCGGTATAGGTTTAACCAAAAACCAACAGTACCATGCACTTGCCACGACAAGTGCAGTAAGGGCAGGAACATGTAGAGGAACACTAACACACCACAAGTACATAGTAATGTACCGAGACCGCAAAGAAGCGACTACCGGATCACGTATCCTAAAAACAGGAAGAATGGAACCTTGGAAGGGCCTAACGGCCTAACCATTGTATTAAGGACATACCGGTCAGCAAGGATCTGGACTTGGTCAAGATCTCAACATGGCTATGCCATGAAGAACATCTTTTAAGCACCGTACCATGATTTTTAAACACAACTTTTCTTTCAAAACCACAACTTTCCGTTTAAACCTTGGATTTTAAAACCAAACTGAAAGATTTACGATGAGTATCATAGAATGATACAAGAGGAGTTGACAATAGAATACTTCACCTAGGCGTGTGACTAGCACTACGAGTGTACCCAAATATGGGATGTGGGACGACAGCACTCTGAAGGAGCTTGCGGGCCCGACAGATAGTCGGGTAAGTGGTAACGTATCAATATGGTACCCCACGTATGTATACATGTAGTGTACGGAACACAGGAAGTAGTCAACTCCGTTCTACGGACCATGAGTAAATGCAAAGCAGAACAGCTGGACACCTCAGACGATCAAGTAGAAAGGAACTCAGAGAATCCATCTAGAGGTAAGGAATAAGAACTAGAAAGTGCAAGAGCACAGGCTAGTAAGTATAGACATTGGATATGTCTCAAGGACATCAAACAAATACGTGACAGCTAGGAAGTATACCCAGCCTGAACACAGTAAGGCAAATGCCTAATGTGAACACAACAATGTTCAATAAACGGGACGAAGTTCCCTAGAGCGATCACAAGATTACCACGAAGTATAATCCACCATTGGAGAAGAATGTAAACCTAGTCAAGAACACTATGAGAAAGTGTAAACAGTCTACCCAAGAACGGGAGACGTTATAACCCAAAAAGGGAATAACTCAAATAAAATACAACAAGGCGGTATAGTAGACACAACATATCATAAACGTTAGCCAGATGTAATGGCGTGAACCAATAACACCCAAGAGCAATCCTTGAAGGGTGTCTAAGTTAACAACAGTCTAACAAAGCATCGTGATAAGAGCACGGGAGCTAGAATGAACACTCGGTTAGGGCACCGAAGGGATTTCACTTAACAGGAAATACCCTAAACTACAAGAAGGCATTGATTAGCACTAGATTGCCTAAAGGGCCTCCCATGAACGGAAGCGTGATGTCATGACTTACCATGGAGCCCAGCAATACCTCCGACCTATGAGGTATACAGGGAGTGGAAACATGTATAAGCAGCTTGCAAAGAGCATAGCTTGTAGCAATAAGGCTTAAAAGCCATCAACCAACTATGTTATGTAAACCTTAACGGTTGCATTACCCACACCATTTGATAACAAGACTTGCAAGAGATATTGTCTCATACGACAAAGAAATCAACAACTGGACCATCAATTCAAACCCAACATCCTGAGTGGCTTGGAGTAATGGCCAACTCAGTGTCACTGTCACTAGAGCATCAGTCTAGTATACAGTTGACAAGCTTTTAATTACCTTCATGCCTTCTGTAGCAATAGTAGCATAGAGGCATAAGAATCGTGATAATGCCAACATTGGCCTAGTCCATACTTGGACACTACGAGAAACCCAAGGGAAGGTACCCCTCGTTAGCCAAAGACCACCAATGTGGTGAAGATTTGAACCCTTGGAAAGGCTTCCATCTATTATAATAGTAAAGCCTACGCTTATAGATATTGCCAAGGGGCGATGGAATAAGGAAATGAGATTTCCAAACCATTACGACTTAAGGAGTAAGCACACTCCATATGCACCCAAGCATGTGGTGAACCATTGTATAAACACCAACATGGTAAACCTTGTCATGAGACCTATGAGTGGTAATTAACCTCTCAACAAGAACCTTCATTTACCAGGGATAGAATACTCATCAATTGGAGAACGGGACCAGAAAACCCTTGAAGTTTCTTGGGATGTTCCGGTGATGTACATACAAATGTAAACTACATAGCTAGAGCCTATAACCAATGCTCAACACTGGGAAACAGTAATTGTCAAAAACAATCAACGTGAATACACATTGAACACCACGAATGACTAACGCTCAAGAGAGCTTGTAACCCAATAATTTACTTCATCTTTGGTCAACCACGACACTTGATAAATTGTATCATAAATGAGAAGCAATGTGAGGTAAGCTAACCTACACATGGAACCTAGATTGAAATAAAACATCTCCACATTGGGAAATAATCACATTGCGGTATGCTACGACAACCGTCATACACACGAACAGGGGAAACCCTCAGTGTTCATGCCATAAGGAAATGGTGCCAATGACAATGGCAATAAGTAAAGAGAACTACCACAGTAACAGAAACAGTAAAAACAATGTTGTACAATGAGTAAGAATATGGTGCGCAACAAGCGACCGCTATGAGGAAGTAGCAGATAATGACACGGAATATAAGTATGAGATGACAGGCAGAAATATTTTCCTATCTCATAAGTGACTTACTGTCAAGCGTTTACGCCTCTGCACTCTGTATGACTGAGTGTTTTGGTATTGCACTTGTCAGCTAAGGATCTAATGGATGGCTAGGGATGAGAGAAGTAAACCGTAGAGTAAACCCTCTTTTTCACCAACAACATGGCATAAGCCAGTTAGTCAGCCTAGCAACAAACCGTGCGGCCAAGCCAAAGAAGCACGCAGAGTGTACAAGACACTAACATCACAAAATTGAATTCCAATGGAATAAAGAGTGAAAAGAGACTAAGAAAGTCACTAAGACCAACGCATAGAAATGCAAGGTCATACAAGTTAAAGAACACTTGTACTGAACCAGAATAACTGGTATGATTCAGAAACTATTGTCACCAAGGAAGCACTACAACTAAGTTGACTTAACCTCGCCCGACAATAAGTCAGAACTAAATGATAGTCGTGGAGGCACGAATCGCATTGCAGTAGATTACCATAGAACTGTTATAGTTCCGCACGGTAAAGAATACCACACTTGTCTAATAAACCATATTCCCGCATAAAGGATAAAAAGGTGATGTGTAGTACATTTGGAATAACGAAAGGCGAATTAGCACTAAGGCTATCAGGTCGCGCCGCAGAAGCTAGTGGGCCCGCTAAGAGTTAATGTACCAGTGAGTATGAAGAATGGCTATTAATGCCTTGAAGCTTGATAGGCTAGAACTGAATTAATAATGAGTAAAATAAACTCATATGAAATTCTTGGTTCAAAGACTAACCATGGTATGGTTAAACCTTGAACCAGAGTACATTATATAATAGACCGTATGAAGCTAATGCTTCAGATGCCCAATTGAGTAACCATGTACAATAATAATAACATATGGTAGATTACGTGGCGTAATCCTTTTAAGGGGTAGAGCGAAAACCGCATAATGTGAATTTCCGAAATAAACATAAACTATAATGTGCATAGCACAAATGAGAACTGATTTGATTATTGGTACTATGTTAAATAAACATAAGTATTCATCATATTGTAATTGTGTAATTAGGCATGAGAGATGCAAATACCATAGGATGTTATACCTACTTTGTAACACCATGTAAGAGTATTAGTAAAAGAAAAGTAATGAGTAGTGGACGAGCTCCACAAGTATCGCACCTTTGAAGAAGTAGTACGAACTGCTGGAGAGTATTAATGATGAAGTTTATGAGTAGTGGATTCGTAGGTAAATTTTGAAGCAATTAAAGACGACTAAATTTCATAGGTTTGGTATGCCTTAGTTAGAATATTGGAGATGATCGGAGAGTAATGGATGTAAGTAGTGAAGGTTGATGAAATGAGCATTTAGGTAGTGAACCACGGAGTAAAGCATTTGGAAAGTGAGAGTGAGGATGATTGATGGATTGATTTCCATCCTTTGGAGATGTATGAATTCGTATCACGACTAGAAAGGGTAAAAAGATAGAAAATGGAAACAATTAATTATTGCTTTGTTTGAAACTGATGTGGGAAGTCGAACTTGATCCTGATCAGATCAAGGGAAACCGACACACAAATTGGGGTGGAAAGATAGTTCAACACTGGTGCTTATCACATCAGGTCGAACGATTCTTGAAGCTCCCCTCAAGTGGTCACAAGAATCACGCTTAGGATAGAAGTATTGAATATAAATTGAAATTTGGAGTTGTATGCTTTAGAAAGATTTTTAATTAGCTATTGGGAAGGATTTTCCTTAGACTGAGAACGAAGATTTTGGTTAGAAGCTTATACCGGAGAAGATAGTAATGTAGCATATTGTATTATTCCGGGCAGCGGGACATTGAGGAGTCCTGTGTCTCGATGACCTGAGTGCCTACGGGATTGTATTGTGTATTGCATTGCTTTGGGGATAGCTTCGCACTGTAGGTATGCATAAATCTTGTAATTTGGAACCAGACGGTTGGTAGTAATGCGGAATGGAGTAATGGTTGTACATTGGTATGGTACGGTATGTAGAAACCTTGAGTATGGGATTGGGAATTGTAAGGAGGAGGAATGTAACTTTGGTATTATAAGT
This sequence comes from Limonium bicolor, assembly GCA_023374045.1. Taxonomy (NCBI): domain Eukaryota; kingdom Viridiplantae; phylum Streptophyta; class Magnoliopsida; order Caryophyllales; family Plumbaginaceae; genus Limonium; species Limonium bicolor. Next base: position 49,892,951 of record CM041777.1, read on the forward strand.
GTATGAATGAGTAAATGTAGTAATCATATAACCTTGAGCAACTTTGAGGACAAAGTTCTTAAGGGGGGTAGATTGAAATACCCTAAACTTAAATATAGTGATTAAGATTATTCTAATCCTTATTTAAGAGCCTAATAATGCTTAAGTAATATTTGTAAGGAAAATAAATCCAAAATAAATAAATAAACGCTAAAAAGCGAAAAATGCTAAATAAGCGTTAAATAACCATAGGAGGTATGAGACCTCGGTTAGCGTATTATATTCTCTAAAGGTTTAATAAGACCTAAATATATATGGGAACAACTCCTGAAGAAAACAGATCCAGATAATGAATTAAACACTAATAGAGCTTTAGAGCACGTTTTTCGAGAAAACCCGAAAACGTGACTTTAAGTGGTCAAACGGACCCGTAAAATTATAAATAATTAAATAACAATTATTGAGGAATTATGGAAGCTTAATATTCAATAAAATTAATTAAATGAGAAAATTCCGGAAAACGGGTTCCGGTTAGTAAAAACTGTAACAACCGGAAGTAGTGGGGTGAGAGTGTAATAACATAAACTAGTGTGTCCACTTTTGTAAATAAAAAGCAAAATTTGAGTGAGTGTGTGTGTGTGGTCGGCAGCCCCTTCCCCTCACACCCTCTCTATTTCTCTAATGCTAACACACAAAAATAAGTAAAAAGCAACCCCACACTCTCACCTCTCATTTCCCTCATCTCTCTCCTATCCTTCTCCTTCCCCCACCGATTTCTCTCTCTTCTCCTCCCTTGTGCTGGCGATTTTGAAGCTCCAAAGGAAGCTCCCATGGCTTCCTCACTTCTTCTTCATGCTCCATCCTCAAGTGAGCCCCAAATGCAAAAATAAATATATATTCTTGCTCCCCTCATCATCCTCTACACTTCTCTCTTTTCAAAATCCAAAAATGAGGAAGTTCATCTCCATGGGTTTTCCCCATTCAAAGAGAAAATAGCATCAATGAGTAGCTTGGAGTCTTCTCTCTCCATTAAGGTAAAAATCTTCATGAAAGAACTCATATTTCTCCATCTTCCCTTGTAACCAATTTTTACCTCCTTGTAATACTCCATTTTCTCTCTCTCTTTTTAGCATAATATCAACCTTGCAATGGTGAGGGAATCACCTTCTTGAACCAAGGGCTAAAACCCCTTCAAAAACACTCCAAAGGTAAACCCTAGAAATCTTGCTTTTAGCACTTCAATGAATTAATATAAATCTAAGGGTTAGTATCTTAATTACACTTGTTTATGTGTGTTTTGGGTGGTGGGAATGGAGGTTGGCAACTCCATTCCCCATATGGCCGATTTGGGCAAGAAAGAGAGGAAGAGGAGAATTGGAAAAGAATGGAGGAAATTATAAGCCCAAGGTAAGAGCTCCTCCTTAATGCTATGTTATAATGCATTAGTGTAATGAGAATGGGTAAATCAATTTAAAGAACCTAAACTATTGCATTAGTAGTGTAGTTGTGGAAATTTTGGTATTTACGAGCTTATATTTGAATTGTAGGCCTTAGAGCCAAATGGATTATGTATGTGTATTGGAATTGTGGATTGAGGAGGTATTAGTATATTGGTATTGCCTTGTGTGCTGGTAGGACCCTTGTAAGGGTGTGGCTAGATTAGGAATGAATTTGATGAAAAAGTGTGTATGTGGAGAAGTTAGAATTGTAGGTAAACTATGGCAAAAAATTTAGTAGGAATTGTGCATTAATGTGTAATATAATGCGTTTCAGCATGCATACAAATATAGTATATATGGCGAAATTAATTTGGTTAGATGATTATAGGGTGTATTAATTAATGCTATATATTATATTATAGTATAACCTAGGGTGCAAATATTAGATGACCATGGGATGTATTAATTAGTTACAAAGACATAGCATTACGGCAGCTTGCCTGACTTCCCCTTCCCCATATTGCTTTTGCCTTAACATCCACCCAGAAGTTTATCTACGTTTGTACCAATACCAACATCAAAAACTTTTAAGTTCCTTCACATTCTTCTCAGATTTGTTATTCGGTCAAGCTAGGCATTCCAATTAACCCTCTAATGTTTTGGAAATCTATATGACCACCATTGGCCATATTAGACACCTCTAGCTACTTACAGCTTCTTAAATTCTTGTAGTTATTATTTTAGTATCCCTTTACATTTTTTGGCTAGCGCCTATGACCTTCGATCGTCATCAACCTATAATAAAAAAAAGTTGAACTTGGACGGGCCCATTAACTTTATTTTCCTTCATGACCTTTCTTCTCTCCTTTTCGATTCCTTTAGTCACCTCTGACTAGTATATATGTTGTGGAAGCTTTAGTAGATCGAACAATCAGAAATGGACAGCACTAAAACATCACAGAGAAAATCGGATAAAAAGTCAGACGAATTTGGCTGATGGAGACGGTTGCTGCCTCTGTTGAAGATGAAAGTACCAACGATCATGATGATTCTTCTACTGATACAAAAGAGACAGAAGAAGAAAAACATGGTACAAAAGAGATAGAGGCAGATACAGATGAAAGGATGAATGAGAACTAAGAAACAGAGAGGTTGAAGAAATTGGCTAAAAAGTTAAGTGAGGCTGCCACGAAGTAGAGTCCGGTGGCGATTAACGAATTACCGGCCCATTTCATGACCTTGAATGAAGAAAACGGTTTTCTAGAATAGTTATATGAGGAGGATATGAGGAAACTTAGTCGATTATATGGTGGCATGGGGGACTATATGAAGATAAAGTGGTACCAAATTGTCCGGTTGTGAGTTTCATGTCTTATGGATGGAGATGGAGATGGAGATGGAGAAGCTAGGCACTTCTCCATATCCAGTTTCAATTGGATTCACATCTTCTTTCAGTTTTGAACATCGATAGGTCTGAGAAATCTTTAAACACTAGGACATGAGTGTCTGTAGATTGCATGTAGTCATTTGGAAAATTGCTGGTGAAATTTCTAAGGAATTCAAGCTTAAATACTAAGCTAAAAGGTTAATATACAAGGTAAACTCTAAAACTACCTATTTCATGGTTCTAAGTGTTGATCTATATATGATCTTACCTATCATATACTTTGTTTATTATTAGCGAATTTATTAGGTGTTAGATTTAATTTTTAGCACCTAAAATGTTAATATTTTGTAAATCTAAAATTAGATTTATAATCCTTATGACATAAGCTTTAATGTAAACTATCATAATATATAAGAAAAGTTCATATACTAAAATTTAGAGTATGGCCGAAAATTAAGAGAACTTAGGTGAGTTAAAAAAATTATATAACTAAGTAAAATTAAAAGGACTTAGTATAATTAAGTGTAATAGGTTAAAATTTGTGAAGTTTTGGTCACATATCATAATTTCCGAAAATATATAGGGTCTGGTATATTATGAAATTTTATGAAGTAGTTTAGATGATGAGAAAATAATTGAGGATTAAGTTTACAATTTATAAAGAGTTTATAAGTATTACTAGAATTTATAAGGTTTTTGGTATATTTAAAGTTAATAAAAGATAGTACATATATACTACAACATTAGATAATAAATCTGGTGATTTAGAGATGTTTAAAATGATTTTTGGTGTTCAAAAATCTGTAGAAAATTAGTTACGAAAATTAGGAATTAATTGGAGCTAATTTGGTTAATAAATGAGTTAGGATAAAAGAAATGACCACAAGGGTAGGTAGAATGGTAATTTCCCTGGTCAACTTGGTCAAACATGGTCAAACTTGGTCAATGACAGTTTGTAAATGTTTAGAGAAGCTAGAATAAAATTTGTAGAAAAGATTAGATATTAAAAGGATAAAGGAATAAAAAGTTAAGTTAAATTAACTTTAGGGGTAATGTTGTAAATAATGGAAAGTTAGGGGGTTTGACCATAAAAGGCTGGTCAAACTTGGGTATATTTTGGTAATTGACCAAAAGTATAAAAGGAAATAATTAAATAAGACTTTGGAAGAAAATAGAAATAAAAAATAACAAGTTTAGAACTTATTATAAGAAAAATGGAGTTTAAGAGGAAACTATGGGTAAGTAATGTAAATAACACATTTTTATGTGTTTAGAAGGTTAAGGAAATTAAAAATTAATAAAGAATTTAGAAACAAGTTGTAAAAGAAACAGAGTTAAAACGGGGTTAAAGGAGACCCGTATATAAGTTAAGGTATACGAGGGGTATACCCGTAATTTAATAAGTATGAGAGAAATCATTACTTAAGTATTTTTAATGAATATACAAGTTATTTTGGGAAAAGAAATAACGTATACAAAAAAATCTTAGTATACATGAATAGTACTCGTATATATGAATAGTGTACGTATACATGAATAGTAAATACGTATACATGAATAGTAAATACGTATAAATGAATAGTAATTACGTATATATGAATAGCCAAATACGAGACGTATATGTGAATAGTAAAATACGTATATGTGAATAGTAAATACGTATACGTGAATAGTAAAATACGTATATGTGAATAGTAAAATATGATGAATAGTAAAATATGGTGAATAGTAAAATACGGTGAATAGTAAAAATACGAATATTGAGTTATTTAACCACGCCGTCCTAATGAACTATAGGAGCGGAGTAGGTGACCAGAATAGTCGAGACGTCATCCAAGAGTGGACAAACGTCGGTAGGCTAAGGTATAGGATTCTTGTAGCTTGTTTGCTAACGGGGTCTACCTCGGTTTGTGTGCTATGTGTTATTGTGATACGACCTAACAAGATTAAGCATGAAACCGATCTACTATATTGTTATTGTGTCCATTGTACACTAACATTACTTGCTTCAGAGCTTGTTCATTAACTTTGTTTAATAAACAATTGTATAAAGTTATAAGTACCCTTATTGTTAGTTGGTTAATACCGAGAAAGGTTTAACAAACCAATTGTCAAAGAGACTTCAGCAAACTGGAACTTGTGAGGAGAGGAATCGGGGACTGACTCCGGTCATGCATGTTCAGGTTTAGGAGGTCGGCATCTGCATCAGATCTGTCTTCCGCCTAGGGTCGATAAACTGACCTGGCCATCTCGAGTGAACAGTTCGAGATGGGAGGCAACTTCAGGAGGCGCAGGAGGGTCAAGCCTACATCCTCATAACTTAAGAATTATTGTTTATTAAACCAATGGAGCTAATAACTCATTGGCTAGGGTTACTTTGACCCGACAAAATAAACAATTCAGTTAGAGAACAACCAATTCTAATAGGAGAATGGTTGACACTTATAAGGAATGGTCAAACCCGAGAACTAAACAATTCTCAGGCCTCAGGATTTAGGAATCTAACTTACTCATTAATGGACATCCATTACGACGTTCGATTTATTTGAGCTGTGAATGTTTCACATAAATGTATTGTTGTTATTGCACTTCTTATTATTGTTGTATGAATAATCAACTGCATGTATACGACAAGTAGTCGTGTGTAGCCTTGATAGCTTATGGGCTGCACGTTTTCTGTACCAGCAATATGTTGAGCCCCCTCGGGGCCTGTGATTTAAACTTTGCAAGTAGGTGCCAGACAAGGACCCAGCCTGAGAGTAGGAGTGGGTAGAGCACTATGGGTTTAATTTACATTACGAGTGTGCCTGTACACTCGCTTTATAAAGTGTGGTAGTAAGTTGAAATAATAGGAGAGATACTTCATACTCGGTATTGTATTTGTTTTAAGACTTGTACGCACTTATGTTCGGTACACTCGGGTCCATCAGACCGTAGCTTGAGACTGGAATAGGCCTAGTGATAAGTGTGGAATTTATCTATTTTTCTATGCTTAATTTGATTAGTATTTTATTGGTTTACGTGATAAATTCCTTACTTATATGTTAATTTACATTATATGCGAAGAACTCCCCTTACTTGTGGTTTCATGCTAAAACAGGTTAAAAACACTGAAGAAAAGGTCTAGGAACATATACCGAGAGCTTAACGATCAAACCGGAACCAGGTTAATTTACACTGGATCACATGGGATGTTCTATTCTCGTGCACATGCTGATTTGGGCGGCCTATCGTCATTTCATCAATTCACGCATGAGATGGGCTTAATCAATCATGGGCCGCAACTTCAAGATTTCAGAAATGCATGGTACAAGCCATGTATATGCATGAACCGCATGCAAGGAGAATTGAGCTGGAACACGTAGTATATATCTTCACATGGGCCGACATATACTTCTATGGGTCATGCACGCATGCAATGCAAACAAAAGACAAACAAAGTGATGCACATTTGGTCTTCGTGAGTCACGTACAGCAATAAATAGCACACGGGCCATGCATTCACAGTCATGATTTGGACCGAGGAGAATAACAGCGTACATGCACTCGGGCTGATTTATTCATCTGACATAGCAAATAAGGACCAAATAGGATAAGCCCACTGCACGACAAAGCCTGGAGGCGTAAACACTCTGCGCAGACAATTTCTGCAGAGGCGCAGACATTTATAAACCTGGGACGAGCTAGACTTCCTCTTATGCACACGACATCTTCATGTTGCACGCACATGGAAAGGAGTGCAACAACTCAATTCAGAGGCGCGGACAGGACTGATAAGCACACACAGCCCATGCAGAGACGAGAGCATGCAGACCATGACCGACATGCATATACACTGCAGGGCCGACAAAACAAAGGCGCAGGCTTTTAATAGGCCATGCTCGTAACTAACATAAGGAGGGAGTATTTGTTTTATTTTATATCTTAATGGACTCTCGTAATTGGGCGTACACATGATGAAAGAATATACAGAGGGGATTGTATTCGACGAATCTTACAGCGCACCACGCACACATGATGCACATATCATGTTGTCGAGGCGCAGACTTACAGACAGAGGCTCAGACACTTTCGCACATGTGCACAATTACGGAGTATGCACGCGAGTATATATATCAATACGAAACGGAAGAGAAATGGTCATTCAAAAACAGAGAGCAGCAGTTCGAGAGCGTAGCAGTTCGAGAGAGGAGGAGAATTCTCAACCTAGCCGCAGAGAGTTCGAGACAGAGAACCCAAGTCAGACAAAGGGAAACTAGACAGCAACACAGACGGACCGGAGCAGAAGACAGAGATTGGATTCATCATCGTTCTCCAATTAGATGACATTTTCTAATCTCTTTACTATTGTTATTATTTCTTTGTCTCCGATGTCTGAATAACTGATAAATTTCGGTTTGCTATGTAATCCAAATTCAAGGTTCCATTATCTGTGTGATTTACCATTTTAATAGATTAAAGTATTGTTCCTTATTTTTTTTATAAATCTTGTGATTTGGCCAGTTACCTTATTTTACCAGTTTATCTGCTTATAAGTGAGAACTGCGGTAGATAATAGACAACAGGAACAGTACCGGTAAATTTAGAGATGGTAATTCCTCTAGGATATTAAATGATCATTAAACTGGATTATTCTTAAAGCTGTTAGCAATTAGTAAATTTGTAACGAGAGTTAAAATTTATTAGCTGTTAATTAGATTCCACCGAGCGGGAGACCGAACGTGAAATATTTCTGATCTAGGATTTTAATCTGAATTTTGGTAAACACACTAAGAAAGGAACCGAAGAATTTGGAGGAGTAGTAAACCGGAATTTCCCTTGTTTATTAAACCAAAAATATTATTATTTTGCCCATTGTCTTGCATTAGTTACCTTTGCTCTTATTTACATTTTTGTTTCATACTTTAGTAATCCAAACAAACAAATCCCCTTGTTACTTGAGTTATTTTATTAATTTGTTCTTAAATATCAATTAAACTAAAACGCTGCCTCCCTTGGATTCGATAACCTCGAAGGACACTTCTAGGAAAAACTTGCTATAATCGACCGGTATACTTGCCGTTAGGTTTTTACCCAACAAGTTAATGGCGCCCGAGGCCGGGGAGGCACAGTTATTTAGTTTAGTCTTTATTCTATTTTTATTTTATTTTATTTATTTTATTTCGTTTCGTTTTGGTTGTTTGTTATTAGTTTATTTGTGTTGTTTTATTTTGTATAATGAGTTTCGTATTCATTCACTTTTGATTTTGCTTAGTTTAGTTTAGGTTTATTTTTGTTTTTATTTTTAGGATCGTTATTTTTCTCTTATTTATTTTGTTTTGTTTAGTTTCTTTTTGTTTTTGTTTAATTATTTTTAGTTTAGTTTGGTTCGTATTTTTCCTTTTATTTTATTTTGTTTTGTTTTGCTTGTTTAATAACTTTGTTATATTAGTTTTAGTTTCTATTAGTTTAGTTAGTTTTTTTTTATTATTATTTTGTTTCCGTTCTCTTTAGTTTTGTTTTATTTCAGTTTTTTTTTATTTTTTTTATTTGTTTATTTTTGTTAGTTCTATTTCTTTGATTTATAGGAATTTGTTTAGTTTAATTTTATTTACCTTTTCGTTCATTGTTGTTTTTATTTTATTGCTATGTACATATTTTTTTTTATTTTCTTCTTTATGTATATAGTTACTTTTTCTTTTTCTTTCGAAGTACTTTGATTTGATGGCTGGATATTACAATCCGCCAGGAGGATGGCCTGGATATTACAACCAATGGGTTGTATGCGAAAGGTGTGGAGGAGACCACGAGCGTGCTTATTGTCCAGTTGTTTCTTCTAGTTTGGAGGATGCTCTAAGAAGCTTTATATCATCTAGCCCTCCTGAAGCATGTCCGTCTCCTGAACACTATTATCCTGCACAAAGTTACAACCAGTGGGTTATCTGCCAGACATGTGGAGGGGATCATGAGAGTTCACAATGTCAAATTAATCTATCTAGCTTGGTAGCTGCTCTTGCAGATTTTAACAGAAAACATGGCGAATCAAACCCTGGTTGGCATGAGTCCTTCAGGATGGATATGAAGGAAATACGGGAAAGTAATGCAAGAATTTTAGCCCATCTAGATGAAATATCACAAAAGATTGGATGTGAACCGGTTCCTGAGATCGAACAACCTACTGCAGTAGCTGAGTGGAGTGATACGCAGCTTGATCATTCGATCCCTGAAGTTGCAGACACGCCTGAGGTGGAGATCATGGAGAGACCAGAGCTAGAGATTGAGCAATGTGTTGAATCTACAGAGTTAGAGAATAATATAATTCATGAAGCTATCCAGTCTATTCCTTCTCCACCCGTACATGAGCCTGAGAGTATTCCAGTTGACTTTCTTCCTGCACCTGTTAATGAGCCATCAGAGCAGAGTTATCGCATTGACTTCAAGGAGCCCTTAACTCCTGTTGAAGTTGATCTTCCTATTGGTTCTTCCTTTGAGCTTCCACCGGATGACAAGGATGTTTACATCCTTGAATTTGAGAAGGAGGACCAGCCAAAGTGTGATCTTCACATCAAGGATCACCAACCTCAACACAACCACCTGATGCATGATCGTTGGAGTTTACACTTTTACATCTTAAGTGTTGAGGTTAATTTTCCATTTGATCGGGGACGTTTTATGAAGATATATGATGAAAGCCCTACCCACCCTTTGGCACCCACATTGACATTCATTTTCGATCCTGATTGACCTTAGGAGGTATGGTCTAGCCAAAGACGTTAAAGAAGGGCAGCTGGCTGGGAGGCAACCCAGCGTTATATTTTATTTTGTTTCTTTTAATTTCAGCTTTAATGTCTTTTTGTAGTTATTTTCCGGGTTTTGTTGTCTATTAAACTTTTAACTTCATTTTGTAGTTTTGGTTGCTTTGTTGTTTTTCTTTTCAGATGAATTCTTCATGGTGCTACTGCAACCAGGCTGCAACACTTGAGCAAAGCTCAAGTGTGGGGTGAAGTCGTTCTACATCTGCAGCAACAACAAAATCCAGGGGAATTTCAGTTTGAATTCTTTTAATTTTAAGTTTTATTTCTGACTGCTCTGCTGTGTTTCCTTCGGACATAAATGTTTTTCTGCGAGCTTTGAGTTTTTTTCACTCCTGCCTTGTCACACAATGAGGACATTGTTTAATTTTAAGTGTGGGGTAGGGAGTGATCTTTAGTTATCACTTTAGACCACTAGTTTCTGATTGTTTTCAGCTTCTCTAATGCCAATAAATGTTGAATTTTGGGTGAGAATATCTGTGGAAGTTTGAAATTGAGCCTGATGACAACCTTAAAAATCTTTCTGCTTAAAAGTTGTCTTTCCGGAATTGTTTTTCCTAAATTTACTCTATTTTCACTGAAATTTGATGGATTGGCTGATTGTGGAGACTAAATGCGTTTAGCTTTGGATCTTGGGAATGATATGAATGTTTGGAATGAAAGGATAAGGCAAGGTACTCCTCTGATCTAAAATTTCCTAAACCGAATCAGGCCTCTTTTATCTGGTTATTAAGTCCTCGGGGTGCTTTATCACCTATCTACCTAAGATCTCGTGATCTGGGATAGTTGGCCCAAAGCCGTTACATGGATAAAGAGAAAAGTCTGGGTGAAGGAACAACTATGCAATTAATTAAATAAATTGTTTGTTTTTATTTCTTGACGAAGAAAAGTTTTTGCATATGAAATATTTAATTGCAGTTTATATTTTATAATGAGTGCGTGGTGTTGAAAGGTATTGTGGAATAAGGCATTACTTCACACCCCTTGTCATCCAAAGGGTAAAGGAAAGAAATTGGTGGAAGGTCCAAAACTAATCTGTGTTTTAGTTTCTGTGTAATTCAGTTTATTCATGCTTTTATTTAAATTATTCTTTATTCACTGTTTGCGAAAACTGACAGTTTAGAGCAGATTGATTTTTCTGATTGCCATTTTGCTTGTTTTTCTTCCGCTTATGTTTGATCCTGAAGTTTGATATTTCGGTTTGGAGCAGTTATATTCTTTATTTGCTTGAGGACAAGCAAAAGCTAAGTGTGGGGTAGTTGATAAGTGTGGAATTTATCTATTTTTCTATGCTTAATTTGATTAGTATTTTATGGTTTACGTGATAAATTCCTTACTTATATGTTAATTTACATTATATGCAGAAGAACTCCCCTTACTTGTGGTTTCATGCTAAAACAGGATAAAAACACTGAAGAAAAGGTCTAGGAACATATACCGAGAGCTTAACGATCAAACCGGAACCAGGTTAATTTACACTGTATCACATGGGCTGTTCTATTCTCGTGCACATGCTGATTTGGGCGGCCTATCCTCATTTCATCAATTCACGCATGAGATGGGCTTAATCAATCATGGGCCGCAACTTCAAGATTTCAGAAATGCATGGTACAAGCCATGTATATGCATGAACCGCATGCAAGGAGAATTGAGCTGGAACGCGTAGTATATATCTTCACATGGACCGACATATACTTCTATGGGTCATGCACGCATGCAATGCGAACAAAAGACAAACAAAGTGATGCACATTTGGTCTTCGTGAGTCACGTACAGCAATAAATAGCACACGGGCCATGCATTCACAGTCATGATTTGGACCGAGGAGAATAACAGCGTACATGCACTCGGGCTGATTTTATTCATCGACAAATAAGGACCAAATAGGATAAGCCCACTGCACGACAAAGCCTGGAGGCGTAAACACTCTGCGCAGACAATTTCTGCAGAGGCGCAGACATTTATAAACCTGGGACGAGCTAGACTTCCTCTTATGCACACGACATCTTCATGTTGCACGCACGTGGAAAGGAGTGCAACAACTCAATTCAGAGGCGCAGACAGGACTGATAAGCACACACAGCCCATGCAGAGACGAGAGCATGCAGACCATGACCGACATGCATATACACTGCAGGGCCGACAAAACAGAGGCGCAGGCTTTTTAATAGGCCATGCTCGTAAGCAACATAAGGAGGGAGTATTTCGACACCTCATCGCCAGCGCCACCTTCGCCGCCTGCGCCACCTTTGCCGCCCCGGTGTTAGCGTTGCCTGCTCGTGCCTAAATCTATCACACACTATTTCTCCCTCGCTCACAAAACTCACACCATTTTACATGCCTACAAAGTGTTTGATAAGATGACTGAATAAGATGAGGTCACTTGTATCCAACAACGGGAAACTCCCCTGAGAGTACAGGTTGATTTCCGTCGCCTCTTGTATCGCCGGGAGCCACAGTGCAAGATTGATGGCAACTATGTCTATCCAGCACACCAAAGTGAAGATTTCTGCTCTCTAAGCATCAGTTACGTTGCGTACGTTCTCATCTAAGGAAGAAGAAGGTCGAGGATCCATAATATGTCACCAAAATTTCTGCATCGTGGAGCTGCAGTACATTTTGGTTTGTTGCGGCCGGCCGGAATATACTTCTTGTTACAGACAGTAGAGTTCTGTCGATAAGCTCCAGATGAGGAGGGAAGATAGTCAAGGGAGATATGGAAAGCGCAAGGGATCTGCAAGATCAGGAAGATCAGGGAGTAAGTTGCGGTGGAAAGATTGGCAAAAAAGGGACGGCAGCGTGCATGACCGAGGAGCTGCAAAGACATGGCGTGAAGAAAGAACACAATCCCATAAGCATCCAACGACGGTCTTTATTGATAACATTGATAGAGATATATCCGAATATCATTTGGGCAGGATAATAATAAAATTCGTCAACTGGACGAGACTACACATCAGCAGAAAAGTTAGACGGTTTAACCGGAATGCCTTTGCTTTCGTGGATGTGGCTCATATATACGACGCAAGAAGACTGATTGAAGGTATTCGAGGATGGATTATAAATGGGAGCAAGCTCTGGGCTAGGATGGAGTTTCAAGGTTACAAAGAGCATGAAAATAAAATCCAAAGGGCAGGCCCGTACTATCATCAAAGCAAAACAAATGACATGGTTCATCAACGTAGTAAAGGGGCGAGTAGTCGGTCTGAAGAGGAGGTAGGGGACCGCAAAGAAAGAGTCCATGCTTTGACAAGATTGTCCTTCAGTGTCAAATCAGACAAAGTAATGAAAGCTGGTTTGAATAGATGTGTGGTTATCTCCCTCCAAGAAGAGATGTCACCATCAGAAGTTGTGGATTGTTTACAAAGGCGATGGTCGAATTTGGGTGGACTTCTTGCCCTATCTCGTAGAAAATATCTACTGATCTTCAACACAACAAAGGAGGTGGAAGTCGTTTTGGACCAAGCTCGGGAAAAGGGCAAAGAACAAGATGGAATAGAAATCCGTCGATGGAACACGACAGATCAGGTTGAGAGGAGACGTACATGGGTAGTCATTCGTGGGATTCCGTTACATGCATGGAACAAAAATAATGTACGTAAGATAGCCCAAACTATAGGTGAGGTCGTCAAGATTGAGGAAGAAGAAGATCAATTCGTGGAGAATGCAGAGATTAGAGTTCAAATTGATACCTCTACGCTTCATACTATCAATTGGAAAATTATGGTTAAAGTTGATAACCAGAAATTTCCTGTCAGTATCGTCGAAGCCTACGAACAAATGTCACAGTCAAAAAAGATTGACCGCTCTGAGAGTATCATCCAAATACCAGAAGTGCACAACAAGAAGACACTAGGTCAGCAGTGTTCAAATGTTGACCAGTTTCAAAATGTGCTGGAAGGGGGAGATGAAACAAACGGACTAGCAAAAGGAGATATCGGCGCCGAGAATTCAGAAGATGCCTCTGTGCATGAGGTGAGGCGCCTTTCCCAGAACGACCCATCCGCCGCTTCAGACAGGGGTGCAGTTAGTGCAGTCAGAGTGGAATTCCAACATCATAATGATGTTATGGATGGGCATGCGCAGTGTAGTTATGCGTGCGGTGCAGACTCCACTAGAATCATGCCTCAACATGTGTAGCTCGGGACTGAAACCGTGGCAGAAACCCAACAGGAGGGCGGCACTCTCGAGAAGGCTACTGAGAAGAGACCCTCGGAGAATGAACAAGATAGTGCAAACCGCCAAAAGCCGTGCGACCAGGGAAGCGAATCCGATGATAAAAATATGGGTGCAAGCGCGCCCCTTACAGCGCAGATACGACAACAAAATGAAGATAACGAGGAGACCCCATTCCAATACCATGATTCACTTTTTCAGGACTCTCCTCGACAGGTGTTGGTGAGGCGCTTGAGGACAGAAGATGCGGATGGTGATACCGTTGTCAGGACTCAGGAAAATAAAAAATCTGTCGAAGATACTCAGCGCTGTTACCGTGAAGAGGAAATAATTATACAGGAGACCCCACCTAGAACAGAAATTCCGGCAAGGAATGAGAACGGGAAAATTATTAATCCAGAGGCGAGGCTGAAGCGGATGAATGCATTAAACTTTATTACAATTAGGATGTCAGGTACCAAATCCAATCCAAACTAAAGCGAATATTGTCAGTCAAATTCAAGACCAATGGATGTAAGAGGTTTTAGTCAGTGAATGTTGTCAAGGAAGGTGGGGTGGGGTTGTCTGTCATGAAGTCGCGTGAGTAAGATGGTGTTTTGTATTTTGTTTGGTTGCGAGGGTCCCATGCCACCCCAAGAGGAGAGAGGTGCGGCCCGATATTAGGTGTTGCCTTTCGTAGTTGCCATATAGGATGCCTTTTTATTGGGTGTGGCGCATTAGGAATTAGAAAGGTCTGGTTGTTGGTGTAACTAGCCTGACTAGTTTTGTATTAGCAGTTACTTCCTATTCTGGTCGGTAGTAGGATTGTATTTGGATGGTGGGTACTCTTTTTCCTCCCTAAATTTTTTCCCACTGGGTTTTATTTAGGGAGGTTTAATGAGGCCCAATTTTCCCATCCGTCTGGTCTTCCAGACATCCCTCATTATTAATTATTAATATGGCTTTAAGCCCAAATTATCAAAAAAAATTTGTTTTATTTTATATCTTAATGGACTCTCGTAATTGGGCGTACACATGATGAAAGAATATACAGAGGGGATTGTATTCGACGAATCTTACAGCGCACCACGCACACATGATGCACATATCATGTTGTCGAGGCGCAGACTTACAGACAGAGGCTCAGACACTTTCGCACATGTGCAACATTACGGAGTATGCACGCCAGTATATATATCAATACGAAACGGAAGAGAAATGGTCATTCAAAAACAGAGAGCAGCAGTTCGAGAGCGTAGCAGTTCGAGAGAGGAAAAGAATTCTCAACCTAGCCGCAGAGAGTTCGAGACAGAGAACACCAAGTCAGACAGAGGGAAACTAGACAGCAACACAGACAGACCGGAGCAGAAGACAGAGACTGGATTCATCATCGTTCTCCAATTAGATGACGTTTTCTAATCTCTTTACTATTGTTATTATTTCTTTGTCTCCGATGTCTGAATAACTGATAAATTTCGGTTTGCTATGTAATCCAAATTCAAGGTTCCATTATCTGTGTGATTTACCATTTTAATAGATTAAAGTACTGTTCCTTATTTGTTTTTATAAATCTTGTGATTTGGCCAGTTACTTGATTTTACCAGTTCATCTGCTTATAAGTGAGAACTGCGGTAGGTAGATAATAGACAACAGGAACAGTACCGGTTAATTTAGAGATGGTAATTCCTCTAGGATATTAACTGATCATTAAACTGGATTATTCTTAAAGCTATTAGCAATTAGTAAATTTGTAACGAAAAATATTATTATTTTCCCACTGTCTTGCATTTGTTACCTTTGCTCTTATTTACATTTTTGTTTCATACTTTAGTAATCCAAACAAACAAAACCCCTTGTTACTTGAGTTATTTATTAATTTGTTCTTAAATATCAATTAAACTAAAACGCTGCCTCCCGTGGATTCGATAACCTGGAAGGACACTTCTAGGAAAAACTTGCTATAATCGACCGGTATACTTGCCGTTAGGTTTTTACCCAACACCTAGTTAGTCATGTGGGTGACTAACGGCGGTAACACCAACTTTTAGTACTTTCTTCGCCGCTGTGTTGTAATATTGTTGCAGGTTCGTTACGTGATGGTTCAGGTTTTGCAGTTGGGGTGTTACAATGGGCAAAGTGTAGAACTGAAAACAGATTTTAAAACTGAAATACTGGGCCGGACCGACCTTGGGACCGAACTTGCAAGGTCGGTCGAGCCTTAAAATACAAAGACGGGAAGTCTACTGGAATGGACCGACCTTGCGGACCGGACTTGCAAGGTCGGTCGGCCTAAAATTTTCCCGTAATATAACCTACTGGAATGGACCGACCTTGGGACCGGACTTGCAAGGTCGGTCGGGCCTGAAATTTTCACATATGTAACTCACTGGAAGGGACCGACCTTGGCACCGGACTTGCAAGGTCAGTCGAGCCTGGAAGTTTGCCTTTACGAAACTTACTGACTTCGACCGACCTTGGGTCCGACCCTGGGTAAGGTCGGTCGAGTCAAAACAAAAAAAATAATAAGTAATATGAATATAGTAATCATAGGTATATGTATATATACCTATACACATATGTATATGTATATATAGTAGTATCATTAGTAGGATGGAAATGGTAAGAAAGTATGCACATGAGTAAGGGAACTAGTTTGAGAAAATTAGGAACCTAGGGATATTAGGTTAAACCAAAGTAATGGGATAACGGGGTAAGTACGGGAGTAGTAGCTATGAATGTATTGTAGTGCTTAGTATTAATGGAACCATTTGGCATGTAGTCATTGGTTCGAGACTAGAACTCGAGGAACAAGTATGGACTAAGGAGCAAGGGAACACCCGATAAAGTAATCAACGGTGAAAGGTATGATTTCTTCATGCCCTGTATCCTAATCTGGTTACCCCGATTTGTGTGCTTATTTGATCACCTAAATAAGATAAATGCATGAATCGGACTATATTGCACTTACTTGTGCTTGATTTATGTGTTCTTGATATTTACTGTCTTGAACACTAATTTGTATAATTCATGAAATATATGGATGAAGATGAAGTGTATTTGCACCTTGTAGTGTACTTGTGTATTGTATTGTATTTCGTATGGATGTATATATGAGCAATGTATTGTATTATTGTGGCTTGGATGTGTGACTTCTACTAATTCCTAACTACCTAACTTCTAACGTATGTAATAAGTAAATTGGAATGAGTAGAAGTCTGATATAGCTTCGGCCACGCGTGAGGATGAGGAGACACAAGAGGTTGGATCCGATTCCTGGTTCTTAAACTGGTCCACGGCCCAAACCCCTTAAATGGGTAGCATCCTGGATTGGTGAACCAAGTAAATCCCGGTGGTGGGACAGAGTAGTCCCCGGGCCGGAGGTCCCGACGACTTAACATGAGTAAGAGTAAGTAAGTAAAGTATGAGTATGTATGCGTAAGTATTGTGTAACAAGTAAAAGAGTAATCTCCACCCGATTAACCCGGGTGGACAAAAAGGAGCTAACAAGTATGTGGATTGTGTATGTATTGCGTATGTATGTATATGAATTGTGTAATGCGGACTTCGGGAAAGGTGAGAGTATGTATCTGTTGGCTTGTATGGTTTACTATGTATGTATTGAAGTGTATGTATGTATTCCTTGCGTAAAAGTATTGTAGTATTATATATGAAAGCATGTATGCATGTATGTATTGTAAAATGAATTGCATGTATTCGACCAAGTGGTCGGCGTACCCTCACTAGTACGCGGGGTATGCGGTTATCATATGTAGCGAAAGCTGACCCCCTAGGGGGAACGTTTTTAGTGTGCAGGTACCCGAAGCGGATATGGTCAAGGTAAGAGACCGGTGGCTACACTTGGACAGTAGAAGTAGAATGTAGAGGTGTACTAAGTGGCACACCCTTGTACTTAGAAGGTAAGTAGTTTGTGAGGAATGGGTAGTGGATAGACTCGTAATGAGTATGTATGAAATTGAAGGAAGCGTTGTATTTGTATTTGGAACCTAGTAAACTCGGTTATGTATATTGTGTTGTATGGTATTGTGAAGGAGTAAAGTGTTGAATGGAGCATTGTAGTATTTGATTAATAAATGGAGTATGTTTTGTAGATGTGTAGTACTCGGGATTCCGGTCCATCAGACCGATGCTGTAAGTAGTAGTAGTAGCCTTATTAGTCACGTGGGTGACTAACGGCATTGTATCACCCACCGTGTGTATGCAAGTATCCGCTGCGTGTATCTGGATATGTAAGGAGATTGGACGGTAATGACGGAATTAGCGGTAGGGGTGTTACAAAAAGTGGTATCAGAGCGAAGTATCGCTCTGATGACTGGAAATACCAAGTTTAGGAATACCGAGATAGGATTTAGAAGCTTAGGGCTAAGGGCTGAGTGTTAGCATTAGAGATGTGCTAGATAGGAAGTCCCGGTGTGTACCGGATACCTACTATACCAGACCCGCCCTCCGCATGCCCATTGTATAACTTGGGAAAGAACGCCAGAGAGAAGGAAAGTCCTCTCACACTCGGGAAACCCGATATGGCAGTGGTGAAACCACCGTACGACAAACGAGAATCGATATATAGTAAAATTCCAAGGATTGGAGGACCCGGAGATGGATCCCGGTTAAACAACAATACCCGCACTCAATAGCGGTTGAATGAGCACTCCAACCATAAGGAGGCTACAACCTACAACAGCATGGGGCGATGTGCTTAGCAGTCGCGAAACCTGGCTAGACAACCAACAGCAGGAAAAGAAGCACTAACCGTGCAACGGAATGGAAAAGGAACAGTAATGGAACCCGAGACACAAGTCTGCGGGACAGCAGTAGCTAGATAATACCACCAGTGGTATACCAACTGACTAAGGACATAGTCAGGAGTTATTAACTCCAAACTACAACGCCAAAAGGTTACAATACCTGGCCACCATAGCTTACACAGCTACAAGGATATCCACGGGATATGAACCGATAGGACTACAAGGGTAGTGCCTAAACCAGTTAAGGCTCAATCGCCACGGTAAACCAGTGGGAACGAGCAACAAGGGAAAACACAAAACTAGATAAATGGGGATCTCCAAGGATTGGAGAAGCACCCCGACCGAGACAACCATGTCAAGATCAATGAGAAGCTACTTAAAAGGATCGAGTATCCCAAACATAGATCAATACGATCAAGGGAAGAGTCAACGAGACTATTAAATACAAGTGGAAACCATACCAAGACCGGTATAGGTTTAACCAAAAACCAACAGTACCATGCACTTGCCACGGCAAGTAGTGCAGTAAGGAGGAACATGTAGAGGAACACTAACACACCACAAGTACATAGTAATGTACCGAGACCGCAAAGAAGTGACTACCGGATCACGTATCCTAAAAACAGGAAGAATGGAACCTTGGAAGGGCCTAACGGCCTAACCATTGTATTAAGGACATACCGGTTAGCAAGAAGCTGGACTTGGTCAAGATCTCAACATGGCTATGCCATGAAGAACATCTTTTAAGCACCGTACCATGATTTTTAAACACAACTTTTCTTTCAAAACCACAACTTTCCGTTTAAACCTTGGATTTTAAAACCAAACCGAAAGAATTACGGTATCATAGAATGATACAAGAGGAGTTGACAATAGAATACTTCACCTAGGCGTGTGACGAGCACTACGAGTGTACCCAAATATGGGATGTGGGACGACCGCACTCTGAAGGAGCTTGCGGGCCAGACAGATAGTCGGGTAAGTGGTAACGTATAAATATGGTACCCCACGTATGTATACATGTAGTGTACGGAACACGGGAAGTAGTCAACTCCGTTCTACGGACCATGAGTAAATGCAAAGCAGAACAGCTGGACACCTCAGATGATCAAGTAGAAAGGAACTCAGAGAATCCATCTAGAGGTAAGGAATAAGAACTAGAAAGTGTAAGAGCACAGGCTAGTAAGTATGGACATTGGATATGTCTCAAGGACATCAAACAAATACGTGACAGCTGGGAAGTATACCCAGCCTGAACACAGTAAGGCAAATGCCTAATGTGAACACAACAATGTTCAATAAACGGGACGAAGTTCCCTAGAGCGATCACAAGATTACCACGAAGTATAATCCACCATTGGAGAAGAATGTAAACCTAGTCAAGAACACTAGGAGAAAGTGTAAACAGTCTACCCAAGAACGGGAGACGTTATAACCCAAAAAGGGAATAACTCAAATACAATACAACAAGGCGGTATAGTAGAACAACATATCATAAACGTTAGCCGGATGTAATGGCGTGAACCAATAACACCCAAGAGCAATCCTTGAAGGGTGTCTAAGTTAACAACAGTCTAACAAAGCATCGTGATAAGAGCACGGGAGCTAGAATGAACACTCGGTTAGGGCACCGAAGGGATTTCACTTAAGAGGAAATACCCTAAACTACAAGAAGGCATTGATTAGCACCAGATTGCCTAAAGGGCCTCCCATGAACGGAAGCGTGATGTCACGACTTACCATGGAGCCCAGCAATACCTCCGACCTATGAGGTATACAGGGAGTGGAAACATGTATAAGCAGCTTGCAAAGAGCATAGCTTGCAGCAATAAGGCTTAAAAGCCATCAACCAACTATGTTATGTAAACCTTAACGGTTGCATTACCCACACCATTTGATAACAAGACTTGCAAGAGATATTGTCTCATACGACAAAGAAATCAACAACTGGACCATCAATTCAAACCCAACATCCTAAGTGGCTTGGAGTAATGGCCAACTCAGTGTCACTGTCACTAGAGCATCAGTCTAGTATACAGTTGACAAGCTTTTAATTACCTTCATGCCTTCTGTAGCAATAGTAGCACAGAGGCATAAGAATCGTGATAATGCCAACATTGGCCTAGTCCACTTGGACACTACGAGAAACCCAAGGGAAGGTACCCCTCGTTAGCCAAAGACCACCAATGTGGTGAAGATGTGAACCCTTGGAAAGGCTTCCATCTATTATAACAGTAAAGCCTACGCTTATAGATATTGCCAAGGGGCGATGGAATAAGGAAATGAGATTTCCAAACCATTACGACTTAAGGAGTAAGCATACTCCATATGCACCCAAGCATGTGGTGAACCATTGTATAAACACCAACATGGTAAACCTTGTCATGAGACCTATGAGTGGTAACTAACCTCTCAACAAGAACCTTCATTTTCCAGGGATAGAATACTCACCAATTGGAGAACGGGACCAGAAAACCCTAGAAGTTTCTTGGGATGTTCCGGTGATGTACATACAAATGTAAACTACATAGCTAGAGCCTATAACCAATGCTCAACACTGGGAAACAATAATTGTCAAAAACAATCAACGTGAATACACATTGAACACCACGAATGACTAACGCTCAAGAGAGCTTGTAACCCAATAATTTACTTCATCTTTGGTCAACCACGACACTTGATAAATTGTATCATAAATGAGGAAGCAATGTGAGGTAAGCTAACCTACACATGGAACCTAGATTGAAATAAAACATCTCCACATTGGGAAATAATCACATTGCGGTATGCTACGACAACCGTCATACACACGAACAGGGGAAACCCTCAGTGTTCATGCCATAAGGAAATGGTGCCAATGACAATGGCAATAAGTAAAGAGGAACTACCACAGTAACAGAAACAGTAAAAACAATGTTGTACAATGAGTAAGAATATGGTGCGCAACAAGCGACCGCTATGAGGAAGAGGAAGTAGCAGATAATGACACGGAATATAAGTATGAGATGACAGGCAGAAATATTCTTTCCTATCTCATAAGTGACTTACTGTCAAGCGTTTACGCCTCTGCACTCTGTATGACTAAGTGTTTTGGTATTGTATTGCACGTGCAGCTAAGGATCTAATGGGATGGCTAGGGATATGGAGAATGTAAACCGTAGTAAACCCTCTTTTTCACCAACAAACATGGCATAAGCCAGTTAAGCAAGCCTAGCAACAAACTGTGCGGCCCAAGGCCAAAGAAGCACGAAGAGTGTACAACACACTAACAATCACAAAATGTGAATTCCAATGGAATAAAGAGTGAAAAGAGACTTAAGAAAGTCACTAAGACCAACGCATAGAAAATGCAAGGTCATACAAGTAAAGAACACTTGTACTGAACCAGAAGAACTGGTATGATTCAGAAACTATTGTCACCAGAGGAAGCACTACAACTAAGTAGTGACTTAACCTCGCCCGACAATAAGTGGAGGAACTAAATGAATAATCGTGGAGGCACGAATAGCATGTGCAGTAGATTACCAGAGAGCTGGTTATAGTTCAAGCACGGTAAAAGAATACCACACTTGTCTAATAAACCGTATTCCCGCAATAGAGGGATAAAAAGGTGATGTGTAGTACATTTGGAATAACGAAAGAGCGAATTAAGCACTAAGGCTATCAGGGTCGCGCAGCAGAAGCTAGTGGGCCCTAGCTAAGAGGTTAATGAACCTAGTGACCTAGTGAGTATGAAAGGCTATTAATGCCTTGAAGCCTGATAGGCTATAACCGAATTAATAATGAGTTAAATAAACTCATATAGGAATTCTTGGTGCAAAGACTAAACCAGTGGTATGGTTAAAACCTTTGACCAGAGTACATTATATAATAGACCGTAGTGAAGCTAAATGCTTCAGATTGCCCAAATTGAGTAAACCAATGTTCAATAATAATAATATATGGTAGATTATGTGGGCGTAATGCCTTTTAAGGGGGGTAGAGCGAAAACCGGATAATGTGAATTTCACGAATAAAACACATAAACTATAATGTGCATAGCACAAATGAGAACTGATTTGATGATTGGTACTATGTTAAATAAACATAAGTATTCATTCATATTGGAATTGTGGTAATTAGGCATGAGAGATGCAAATACCATAGGATGGTTATACCTACTTTGTAACACCATGTAAGAGTATTAGTAAAAGAAAAGTAATGAGTAGTGGACGGAGCTCCACAAGTATCGTAACCTTTGAAGAAGTAGTACGAACTGCTGGAGAGTAATTAATGAATGAAGTTTATGAGTAGTGGATTCGTAGGTAAATTATTTGAAGCAAATTAAAGATGACTAAATTTCATAGGTATGGTATGCCTTAGTTAGAATATTGGAGATGATGGAGAGTAATGGATGTAAGTAGTGAAGGTTGATGAAATGAGCATTTAGGTAGTGAACCACGGAGTAAAGCATTTGGAAAGTAGAGTGAGGATGATTGATGGATTGATTCCATCCTTTGGAGATGTATGAATTCGTATCACGACTAGAAAGGGTAAAAAGATAGAAAATGGAAACAATTAAATTATTGGTTTGTTTGAAACTGATGTGGGAAGTCGAACTTGATCCTGATCAGATCAAGGGAAACCGAACACAAATTGGGGTGGAAAGATAGTTCAACACTGGTGCTGATCACATCAGGGTCGAACGATTCTTGAAGCTCCCCTCAAGTGGTCACAAGAATCACGCTTAGGATAGAAGTATTGAATATAAATTGAAATTTGGAGTTGTATGCTTTAGAAAGATTTTTAATTAGCTATTGGGAAGGATTTTCCTTAGACTGAGAACGAAGATTTGGTTAGAAGCTTATACCGGAGAAGATAGTAATGTAGCATATTGTATTATTCCAAGGGCAGCGGGACATTGAGGAGTCCTGTGTCTAGATGACCTGAGTGCCTGCGGGATTGTATTGTGTATTGCATTGCTTTGGGGATAGCTTTGCACTGTAGGTATGCATAAATCTTGTAATTTGGAACCAGACGGTTGGTAGTAATGCGGAATGGAGTAATGGTTGTACATTGGTATGGTACGGTATGTAGAAACCTTGAGTATGGGATTGGGAATTGTAAGGAGGAGGAATGTAAGACTTTGGCATTAGAAGTGTATGAATGAGTAAATGTAGTAATCATATAACCTTGAGCAACTTTGAGGACAAAGTTCTTAAGGGGGGTAGATTGAAATACCCCAAACTTAAATATAGTGATTAAGATTATTCTAATCCTTATTTAAGAGCCTAATAATGCTTAAGTAATATTTGTAAGGAAAAATAAATCCAAAATAAATAAATAAACGCTTAAAAAGCGAAAAACGCTAAATAAGCGTTAAATAACCATAGGAGGTATGAGACCTCGGTTAGCGTATTATATGGATTCTAAAGGTTTAATAAGACCTAAATAATATATGGGAACAACTCCCGAAGAAAACGGATCCAGATAATGAATTAAAACACTAATAGAGCTTTAGAGCACGTTTTTCGAGAAAACCTGAAAACGTGACTTTAAGTGGTCAAACGGACCCGTAAAAATTATAAATCATTAAATAACAATTATTGAGGAATTATGGAAGCTTAATATTCAATAAAATTAATTAAACGAGAAAATTCTGGAAAACGGGTTCCGGTTAGTAAAAACTGTAACAACCGGGAAGTAGTGGGGTGAGAGTGTAATAACATAAAACTAGTGTGTCCACTTTTGTAAATAAAAAGCAAAAATTTGAGTGAGTGTGTGTGTGTGGTCGGCAGCCCCTTCCCCTCACACCCTCTCTATTTCTCTAATATGCTAAAGGACACAAAAATAAGTAAAAAACAACCCCACACTCTCTCACCTCTCATTTCCCTCATCTCTCTCCTATCCTTCTCCTTCCCCCACCGATTTCTCTCTCTTCTCCTCCCTTGTGCTGGCGATTTTGAAGCTCCAAAGGAAGCTCCCATGGCTTCCTCACTTCTTCTTCATGCTTCATCCTCAAGTGAGCCCCAAATGCAAAAATAAATATATATTCTTGCTCCCCTCATCATCCTTTACACTTCTCTCTTTTCAAAATCCAAAAATGAGGAAGTTCATCTCCATGGGTTTTCCCCATTCAAAGAGAAAATAGCATCAATGAGTAGCTTGGAGTCTTTTCTCTCCATTAAGGTAAAAATCTTCATGAAAGAACTCATATTTCTCCATCTTCCCTTGTAACGATTTTTACCTCCTTGTAATACTCCATTTTCTCTCTCTCTTTGGAGCATAATATCAACCTTGCAATGGTGAGGGAATCACCTTCTTGAACCAAGGGCTAAAACCCCTCCAAAAACACTTCAAAGGTAAACCCTAGAAATCTTGCTTTTAGCACTTCAATGAATTAATATAAATCTAAGGGTTAGTATCTTAATTACACTTGTTTATGTGTGTTTTGGGTGGTGGGAATGGAGGTTGGCAACTCCATTCCCCATATGGCCGATTTGGGCAAGAAAGAGAGGAAGAGGAGAATTGGGAAAAGAATGGAGGAAATTATAAGCCCAAGGTAAAAGCTCCTCCTTAATGCTATGTTATAATGCATTAGAGTAATGAGAATGGGTAAATCAATTTAAAGAACCTAAACTATTGCATTAGTAGTGTAGTTGTGGAAATTTTGGTATTTACGAGCTTGTATTTGAATTGTAGGCCTTAGAGCCAAATGGATTATGTATGTGTATTGGAATTGTGGATTGAGGAGGTATTGGTATATTGGTATTGCCTTGTGTGCTTGTAGGACCCTTGTAAGGGTGTGGCTAGATTAGGAATGAATTTGATGAAAAAGTGTGTATGTGGAGAAGTTAGAATTGTAGGTAAACTATGGCAAAAAATTTAGTAGGAATTGTGCATTAATGTGTAATATAATGCGTTTCAGCATGCATACAAATATAGTATATATGGCGAAATTAATTTGGTTAGATGATTATAGGGTGTATTAGTTAATGCTATATTTATATTATAGTATAACCTAGGGTGCAAAAATTAGATGACCATGGGATGTATTAATTAGTTACAAAGACATAGCATTACGGCAGCTTGCCTGACTTCCCCTTCCCCATATTGCTTTTGCCTTAACATCCACCCAGAAGTTTATCTACGTTTGTACCAATACCAACATCAAAAACTTTTAAGTTCCTTCACATTCTTCTCAGATTTGTTATTCGGTCAAGCTAGGCATTCCAATTAACCCTCTAATGTTTTGGAAATCTATATGACCACCATTGGCCATATTAGACACCTCTAGCTACTTACAGCTTCTTAAATTCTTGTAGTTATTATTTTAGTATCCCTTTACATTTTTTGGCTAGCGCCTATGACCTTCGATCGTCATCAACCTATAATAAAAAAAAATTGAACTCGGACGGGCCCATTAACTTTATTTTCCTTCATGACCTTTCTTCTCTCCTTTTTGATTCCTTTAGTCACCTCTGACTAGTATATATGTTGTGGAAGCTTTAGTAGATCAAACAATCAGAAATGGACAGCACTGAAACATCACAGAGAAAATCGGATAAAAAGTCAGACGAATTTGGCTGATGGAGACGGTTGCTGCCTCTGTTGAAGATGAAAGTACCAACGATCATGATGATTCTTCTACTGATACAAAAGAGACAGAAGAAGAAAAACATGGTACAAAAGAGATAGAGGCAGATACAGATGAAAGGATGAATGAGAACTAAGAAACAGAGAGGTTGAAGAAATTGGCTAAAAAGTTAAGTGAGGCTGCCACGAAGTAGAGTCCGGTGGCGATTAACGAATTACCGGCCCATTTCATGACCTTGAATGAAAAAACAGTTTTCTAGAATAGTTATATGAGGAGGATATGAGGAAACTTAGTCGATTATATGGTGGCATGGGGGACTATATGAAGATAAAGTGGTACCAAATTGCCCGGTTGATGAGTTTCATGTCTTATGGATGAAGATGGAGATGGAGAAGCTAGGCACTTCTCCATATCCAGTTTCGATTGGATTCACATCTTCTTTCAGTTTTGAACATCGATAGGTCTGAGAAATCTTTAAACACTAGGACATGAGTGTCTGTAGATTGCATGTAGTCATTTGGAAAATTGCTGGTGAAATTTCTAAGGAATTCAAGCTTAAATACTAAGCTAAAAGGTTAATATACAAGGTAAACTCTAAAACTACCTATTTCATGGTTCTAAGTGTTGATCTATATATGATCTAACCTATCATATACTTTGTTTATTATTAGCGAATTTATTAGGTGTTAGATTTAATTTTTAGCACCTAAAATGTTAATATTTTGTAAATCTAAAATTAGATTTATAATCCTTATGACATAAGCTTTAATGTAAACTATCATAATATATAAGAAAAGTTCATATACTAAAATTTAGAGTATGGCCGAAAATTAAGAGAACTTAGGTGAGTTAAAAAAATTATATAACTAAGTTAAATTAAAGGAATTAGTATAATTAAGTGTAATAGGTAAAATTTGTGAAGTTTTGGTCACATATCATAATTGCCGAAAATATATAGGGTCTATTATGAAATTTTATGAAGTTTAGATGATGAGAAAATAATTGTAGAATTAAGTTTACGATTTATAAAGAGTTTATAAGTATTACTAGAATTTATAAGGTTTTTGGTATATTTAAAGTTAATAAAAGATAGTACATATATACTACAACATTAGATAATTAAATCTGGTGATTTAGAGATGTTTAAAATGATTTTTGGTGTTCAAAAATCTATAGGAAAATTAGTTACGAAAATTAGGAATTAATTGGAGCTAATTTGGTTAATAAATGAGTTAGGATAAAAGAAAAGACCACAAGGGTGGTAGAATGGTAATTTCCCTGGTCAAACTTGGTCAAACATGGTCAAACTTGGTCAATGACAGTTTGTAAAATGTTTAGAGAAGCTAGAATAAAATTTGTAGGAAAAGATTAGATATTAAAAGGATAAAGGAATAAAAGTTAAGTTAAATTAACTTTAGGGGTAATGTTGTAAATAATGGAAAGTTAGGGGGTTTGACCATAAAAGGCTGGTCAAACTTGGGTATATGAAATACCCCAAACCTTGATATGTGGTTAAAATATCAAACTATGTTATATAAAGGCTAAAAAGTGCCTTAGAAACATCAGTGAACAATTTAAACCATAGTAAATGCAATAAAACGCTAAGATACAGTTTGAGCAAAAACATGCTCTAAGCTATGAGTGAACTTGGTTAGGACCCAAAGAGCCTACCAAGACTTAATAATATTCAATTATGATTTAATAGGGCTAATTAAGTCCATAGGAAACCTTGGTAGACATTGGAACCAAACAAAACATAAATAAATACCTTAAAGTCAATAAGAGCAAGATGTGCTCTAAGCTTGGGATAAATTTGTAAAAGACCTAATGGTCATACCCATACCTTATAAATATGTTAATGAACATATTAAATCAATTACTAAAGAAAACCAAGCTTGAAAACAAGTTAAAACACAAAAAGTGCTTTAAGGAGTCTTAAAGCACGTTTTTGAAAAATGTCTTGTAAATGAGTTTTGAATGGCTAAATGCCCATCATTACTCTTTAATTAACATGTGTACTATATAGTATCACATTTGGAAGTCTATATCAATGGGAAATCAAAAATTTCACTTCTATGTGCCTTGTTTTGTGAATAGTGATTTTTATAAGCTAGGTTGTAACATATATTGTTATAAGTAATTAAATTGGTCAACAAAGACTATTATACCCTTCTAACTAAAAGGGGGGCCGGTTTTTAAGTGTGGTGACTCACCACTCTTGTTAACATATCAAATAAGTAAAGTAAAGCTTAAAGTAAAGTACTATTTTGCTTTATAACATAAATATCTCAAAAGCAAACTTACCTTCTCATTCTCTTCTTTTCTTTCATTTCACACGGTTTCTTCATCTTCTCCTTTCCTCCATTTACGATTTGCTACAGCTCCATCTCTTCTCCATCTTCATTTCTTTACCAAATCCAACTCCATGCTCCAAATCAAATTCTAAGACCATATTTGTCTTAGTTAGACCAAGCTCTACACTTCTATCTTTTCAAATCTTCAAGAACTCAATTTTGATGCCATGAAGATTCACCATTGAAGGAGCTTGAGCTCACCTTTCCACATATTCTTGCTCTCCTTTGCTTCAAGGTAAGGAAACTCAAAGAAAATCCATGTTTCCTCCATGTTTTCATGTTGACCGAAAATTCACCTCACAATGGTGTTTTCACCTTGCTTGTTTTAGCTTCATTTGAATCTTCCAAGGGCTAGGAGGAGTCCTCTCTTGATACTTGTTCAAGCTCTTTTCCAATTCCAAGGTAAAACAATTACCTTAATGTGTTAAAACAATATGTGTAACTAGGGTTTACAATGAGATGAAGCATAAAGCTTATATACTCATTTCAATGTTGGTATATTGTTTAGTAGTTGACAAGGAAAGAAATGCCTTACCGGTTTATAAGGAAACAAGAAAGAAGTTTGAGTGGAAAAGAGGTAAATATGCTATCTCAATGTGGTTTAATGCCTTAGGAGAAATGAGCTTATGATGCTTGTTAAAACTACCTAAAGAGCAAATGGTGAATGACTTAGTAAGGTGTTCTCAAGGAGACTAGTAAAGGAACATATGTCTTAGTGTGTGTAATTGCAGGTCAAAGGCTTATATATTGTGGAAATTCAGTGTTTAAGGTTTATGCAATTTAAGGGCCTAAGAGCCATGTTATTTAAGGGCCTAAGTGCCAAGCAATTTAAGTTATGCACTATATTGTGATGTAGTGCTAAATGTGTGAAGTTTGTGTATAAAAATGTGTTTGATGGATTTTAGGTGTTTTTGAATGAAATAAGGTAAAAACCTAAGTGTTTGGATGTGAGTATATGCAAGAGAAGCTATGGCAAAATTTGGAAAATGTGCAAGAAGTTCTAAGTGTTTTAAGAAAGTTTTGTGAACTAGGAAGTTGTTTAAGGTTTAGGTAATGTTGATATCCAAGGAATAAGTGATGTTTAGGTAAGATGTGAAAAAGGAGGTTTAGTTAGTAAGAAAAGAAGCTTGAGAGATGATGTTAAGGTGTAGAGGAAACACCTTGGTATAGTGGTCATTATAGGTAAAATACCACTTAGAAATCTTAAGGAGAAAACAATATAAGTGTTAGGAATTTTGGTAAGAAGAGAGTAAGTGTTTAAGGAGTTATAAAATGAGTTTTATGGATGTATATGAAGGGTTAAGGGTGCCAAATGATGTTAGAACACATTAGGAGGCTTGAGGAAAAGTTTGGAGAAAGAAAGTTGACAAGTTTTGGACAACTTCTGATGTTGTCTGACCAGTGGTCCGACCCAGGGTGGGTCGGACAGCCTCTGTTAAGTTACCCGTTGATGTTTCTGGAATGGTCCGACCCAGATGGTTGGGTCGGACATGGGTCGGACATGTGTGCTCTAAGTCTCTGGAATGGTCTGACCCAGATGGTTGGGTCGGACATGGGTCGGACATGAGTATTTAGCAGACGGGAAAAGTTTCTGGAATGGTCCGACCCAGCTGTGGGTCGGACGGTGGGTCGGACGGCCCAAAATTAAAAAAAAAAAGACAATGTTGTAAAGAGAATCAAAGTGATATTTTGGTATTAGAATATGCCTAAGTTTATGTATGAAGTTTGGGTAATCAATGGATGAAGAGAATAGATGAAACAAGACTTGAAAATGTCATATTTGGGATTCTGTTACAGTGGTCCGGGACCTAGGTAGTGGATGATGTCCCGGACCATACACAAAAAAGGGCCGAGAGTTTCACCAATGTTCTGGTCCGGGACTTGGGGGCAGTACAAGGTCCCGGACCAGTCTGTAAAATCACCCGAGAGTTTCATTAAGTGTTGGTCCGGGACTTAAGGTAAGGACCAAGTCCCGGACCACTCTAAAATTGTTGTTTTAGGTTATTAAAAGATGTCTAATGACGGGGATTGATGGGTAATGATGTTATAAGGTTGTGTAGGACATGTCAGGTGAGTTATAGTCACAATTTGGTGGGTGGTGGAAAGTGTATTAAAATGTGAGAGTAAAACAAGTTAAAAATGTCAAGTTATTTAACTAAGTTAACGGGGAAAAATTATAAGCATTAGACATTAAATAATCAAGCAACCCCGATGTTAATAAAAACACATGTGATGTTAACAGTTGTTCGAGAATTGCTCGAGGGACATAAGTGGACGTGGTAAAGTGGACTCCGGTGACAGGTATGGTTTTCTTGCAACCTGTGTCCTACCGGATTACACCGACTTGTATGCCAATGTGTTTTTCTGTATGTTTGCCACGTTGTAAGATGAAACATGTAATGAGTTTACAGTAATTCATATATGTGGCGTGTTCAACTCCGATACCATTTAACCTCGGCAGTGTTAACCTTAGTTAACTGAGTCTAGGATCACATGAGAGTTCGGTATTCGGAGTAAACGACCCGAACCATGGGACGTACTAACCACGGCTATGTGTGTGTTAATTGTGTGATATGTGTATGTGAATGTAGGGATCTCCCTTGTGTGTTTAACCCAGTTGTAATACTGTATGGTGTGTAGTTGTGACAAACTCCACAGTGGGGTTCTAACTAATATCTAAAGTAAGTATGTACTAACAGTAGTGAGGAATCCGGTTAGGCCGGTCGCGCGTTGTTTGGGAGAGGGTATCCTTCTTAGCCTTACCCTTCTCTTTGTTATGGTTGTTTCCCTCACGGGTTATGATCTCCCATTAGCTTACTCCAAAGCTTAGCTATTCTGACTTATGATCGGTTTAGGGGGAACATGTGTTTGTGTGGTGTGTTCGGGCCTCCAAACCCGAACCATCTTAACTTAAGTTACTCGTCCGACTATTAGGACGGTAATGAGTGTTGTTGTTATTGTATAACGAGCTTACCATGAGGGTGACACCATTCTCTAGGCTCACCAGTGAATTAACTATGTTTGGGTCGGTTCCTAAGAGGACCGTTCCCGTTATGTTATGTGATGTTGTTGTAAAGTAAATCCTATTGTGATGTTATCATGTGCACATGGAAACGTGAAGGGTGTTGTTATGTTTGGTTATGTGAGGAACATTATATGTTATAAAATATGGAGTGTGTGGATCATGGAAATGAATCCCAGTGTGTGTGATAAGAGGCGTTTAAGGATAACCCGATTTAAGGGTAGATGTCGTCTATTAAGGAAGAAGCTCCATTAGAGAGGAGAAACACTCTAGGAATAATGAATACCATGAGTGACTTATCAAATAAGGATATATTATCCGTTTGTTGAGCCCATTGAGGCGAAATGTTATGTGTTGTGTGTTTACTGTTACATGCATGATTTTAAATATAATCAACCGCATGCTAAGACGACAATTAGTGCGTGGCCCGGTAGCATGTGGGCTGCGGGATTACCATACCAGCAAAGGTGCTGAGCCCCTTGGGGGCCACCCTTTCTCTTCTTTTCCTATTTCAGGTACAGAGAGCTGGAAGCCGTTCGAGAGTAGGACGGGGTAGTCATTGTACATGGGTATTCATTTAAGTGTATATATACAGTAGGTGTAGTAAGACCGATATGTTGTCGGCATCAGTTTATAAATACTCGGTATAGTTGAAAGGTGTATGTTGTTGTTGTTGTTAATGGAAAGGGATAATAATGTGTAGTTGCTCGGGAATTTAGCCCATCAGACCGGTACAATGTATATGGATTAGCCTTGTTAGCCACGTGGGTGGCTAACGGCGTGTAACACCAACGAGTTAAGTAATGTGATGAGGTTTGTATTTCCGCTGCAGTTTATTGTAAGTGTGTTAATGTTGGATGGGGTGTTACAGTATATTTTGGTAATTGACCAAAGTATAAAAGGAAATACCTAAATAAGACTTGGAAGAATAGAAAATAGAAATAAAAAAATAACAAGTTTAGAACTTATTATAAGAAAAATGGAGTTAAGAGGAAAGAGGAACTATGGGTAAGTAATGTATATAACACATTTTTATGTGTTTAGAAGGATAAGGAAATTAATAAAGGAATTTAGAAACAAGTTGTAAAAGAAACAGAGTTAAAACGGGGTTAAAGGAGACCCGTATATAAGTTAAGGTATACGAGGGGTATACCCGTAATTTAATAAGTATGAGAGAAATCATTACTTAAGTATTTTAATGAATATACAAGTTATTTTGGGAAAAGAAATAACGTATACAAAAAAATCTTAGTGTACATGAATAGTACTCGTATATATGAATAGTGTACGAATACCTGAATAGTAAATACGTATACATGAATAGTAAATACGTATACATGAATAGTAAATACGTATAAATGAATAGTAATTAGGTATATATGAACAGCCAAATACGAGACGTATATGTGAATAGTAAAATACGTATATGTGAATAGTAAATACGTATACGTGAATAGTAAAATACGTATACATGAATAGTAAAATACGATGAATAGTAAAATACGGTGAATAGTAAAATACGGTGAATAGTAAAAATACGAAAATTGAGTTATTTAATCACGCCGTCCTAATGAACTATAGGAGCGGAGTAGGTGACCGGAATAGTCGAGACGTCATCCAGGAGTGGACAAACGTCGGTAGGCTAAGGTATGGGATTCTTGTAGCTGTTTGCTAACGGGGTGGTCTACCTCGGTTTGTGTGCTATGTGTTATTGTGATACGACCTAACAAGATTAAGCATGAAACCGATCAACTATATTGTTATTGTGTCCATTGTACACTAACATTACTTGCTTCAGAGCATGTTCATTAACTTTGTTTAATAAACAATTGTATAAAGTTATAAGTACCCTTATTGTTAGTTGGTTAATACCGAGAAAGGTTTTAACAAACCAATTGTCAAAGAGACTTCAGCTAACTGGAACTTGTGAGGAGGAGAGGAATCCGGGACTGACTCCGGTCATGCATGTTCAGGTTTAGGAGGTCGGCATCTGCATCAGATCTGTCTTCCGCCTAGGGTCGATAAACTGACGTTGCCATCTCGAGTGAACAGTTCGAGATGGGAGGCAACTTCAGGTTGCGCAGGATGGTCAAGCCTACACCCCTCATAACTTAAGAATTATTGTTTATTAAACCAATGGAGCTAATAACTCATTGGCTAGGGTTACTTTGATCCGACAAAATAAACAATTCAGTTAGAGAACAACCAATTCTAATAGGAGAATGGTTGACACTTATAAGGAATGGTCAAACACGAGAACTAAACAATTCTCAGGCC
The DNA here is from genome assembly GCA_023374045.1 of Limonium bicolor. Lineage (NCBI taxonomy): Eukaryota > Viridiplantae > Streptophyta > Magnoliopsida > Caryophyllales > Plumbaginaceae > Limonium > Limonium bicolor. The sequence continues at coordinate 49,926,694 of CM041777.1, forward strand.
TCAGGATTTAGGAATCTAACTTACTCATTAATGGACGTCCATTACGACGTTCGATTTATTTGAGCTGTGAATGTTTCACATAAATGTATTGTTGTTATTGTACTTCTTATTATTGTTGTATGAATAATCAACTGCATGTATACGACAAGTAGTCGTGTGTAGCCTTGATAGCTTGTGGGCTGCACGTTTTCTGTACCAGCAATATGTGAGCCCCCTCGGGGCCTGTGATTTAAACTTTGCAAGTAGGTGCCAGACAAGGACCCAGCCTGAGAGTAGGAGTGGGTAGAGCACTATGGGTTTAATTTACATTACGAGTGTGCCTGTACACTCGCTTTAAAAGTGTGGTAGTAAGTTGTAATAATAGGAGAGATACTTCAGACTCGGTATTGTATTTGTTTTAAGACTTGTACGCACTTATGTTCGGTACACTCGGGTCCATCAGACTGTAGCTTGAGACTGGATAGGCCTAGTGATAAGTGTGGAATTTATCTATTTTTCTATGCTTAATTTGATTAGTATTTTATTGGTTTACGTGATAAATTCCTTACTTATATGTTAATTTACATTATATGCGAAGAACTCCCCTTACTTGTGGTTTCATGCTAAAACAGGTTAAAAACACTGAAGAAAAGGTCTAGGAACATATACCGAGAGCTTAACGATCAAACCGGAACCAGGTTAATTTACACTGTATCACATGGGCTGTTCTATTCTCGTGCACATGCTGATGGGGCGGCCTATCCTCATTTCATCAATTCACGCATGAGATGGGCTTAATCAATCTGGGCCGCAACTTCAAGATTTCAGAAATTCATGGTACAAGCCATGTATATGCATGAACCGCATGCAAGGAGAATTGAGCTGGAACGCGTAGTATTATACCTTCACATGGGCCGACATATACTTCTATGGGTCATGCACGCATGCGATGCGAACAAAAGACAAACAAAGTGATGCAAATTTGGTCTTCGTGAGTCACGTACAGCAATAAATAGCACACGGGCCATGCATTCACAGTCATGATTGGGACCGAGGAGAATAACAGCGTACATGCACTCGGGCTGATTTTATTCATCGTCAAATAAGGACCAAATAGGATGAAGCCCACTGCACGACAAAGCCTGGAGGCGTTAAACACTCTGCGCAGAAATTTCTGCCAGAGGCGCAGACATTTATAAACCTAGACGAGCTAGACTTCCTCTTATGCACACGACATCTTCATGTTGCACGCACGTGGAAAGGAGTGCAACAACTCAATTCAGAGGCGCAGACAGGACTGATAAGCACAAACAGCCCATGCAGAGAGAGAGCATGCAGACCATGACCGACATGCATATACACTGCAGGGGCCGACAAAAACAGAGGCGCGGCTTTTTAATAGGCCATGCTCGTAACCAACATAATGAGGGAGTATTTTTTGTTTTATTTTATATCTTAATGAACTCTCGTAATTGGGCGTACACATGATGAAAGAATATACAGAGGGGATTGTATTCGACGAATCTTACAGCGCACCACGCACACATGATGCACATATCATGTGTCGAGGCGCGCAGACTTACAGACAGAGGCTCAGACACTTTCGCACATGTGCAACATTACGGAGTATGCACACGAGTATATATATCAATACAAAACGGAAGAGAAATGGTCATTCAAAAACAGAGAGCAGCAGTTCGAGAGCGTAGCAGTTCAGAGTCGAGAGAGAGAGAAGATTCTCAACCTAGCCGCAGAGAGTTCGAGACAGAGAACACCAAGTCAGACAGAGGGAAACTAGACAGCAACACAGACAGACCGGAGTAGAAGACAGAGACTGGATTCATCATCGTTCTCCAATTAGATGACGTTTTCTAATCTCTTTACTATTGTTATTATTTCTTTGTCTCCGATGTCTGAATAACTGATAAATTTCGGTTTGCTATGTAATCCAAATTCAAGGTTCCATTATCTGTGTGATTTACCATTTTAATAGATTAAAGTACTGTTCCTTATTTATTTTTATAAATCTTGTGATTTGGCCAGTTACTTGATTTTACCAGTTTATCGCTTATAAGTGAGAACTGCGGTAGATAATAGACAACAGGAACAATACCGGTTAATTTAGAGATGGTAATTCCTCTAGGATATTAACTGATCATTAAACTGGATTATTCTTAAAGCTGTTAGCAATTAGTAAATTTGTAACGAGAGTTAAAAATTATTAGCTGTTAATTAGATTCCACCGAGCGAGGAGACCGAACGTGAAATATTTCTGATCTAGGATTTTAATCTGAATTTTGGTAAACACACTAAGAAAGGAACCGAAGAATTTGGAGGAGTAGTAAACCGGAATTTCCCTTGTTTATTAAACCAAAAATATTATTATTTTGCCCACTGTCTTGCATTTGTTACCTTTGCTCTTATTTACATTTTTGTTTCATACTTTAGTAATCCAAACAAACAAAACCCCTTGTTACTTGAGTTATTTTATTAATGTGTTCTTAAATATCAATTAAACTAAAACGCTGCCTCCCTTGGATTCGATAACCTGGAAGGACACTTCTAGGAAAAACTTGCTATAATCGACCGGTATACTTGCCGTTAGATTTTTACCCAACACCTAGTTAGTCACGTGGGTGACTAACGGCGGTAACACCAACTTTTAGTACTTTCTTCCGCTGTGTTGTAATATTGTTGCAGGTTCGTTACGTGATGGTTCAGGTTTTGCAGTTGGGGTGTTACAATGGGCAAAGTGTAGAACTGAAAACAGATTTTAAAACTGAAATACTGGGCCGGACTGACCTTGGGACCGAACTTGCAAGGTCGGTCGAGCCTTAAAATACAAAGACGGGAAGTCTACTGGAATGGACCGACCTTGCGGACCGGACTTGCAAGGTCGGTCGGCCTAAAATTTTCCCGTAATATAACCTACTGGAATGGACCGACCTTGGGACCGGACTTGCAAGGTCGGTCGGGCCTGAAATTTTCACATATGTAACTCACTGGAAGGGACCGACCTTGGCACCGGACTTGCAAGGTCGGTCGAGCCTGGAAGTTTGCCTTAACAAAACTTACTGACTTCGACCGACCTGGGTCCGACCCTGGGTAAGGTCAGTCGAGTCAAAACAAAAAAAAATAATAAGTAATATGAATATAGTAATCATAGGTATATGTATATATACCTATACACATATGTATATGTATATATAGTAGTACATCATTAGTAGGATGGAAATGGTAAGAAAGTATGCACATGAGTAAGGAAACTAGTTGAGAAAATTGGGAACCTAGGGATATTAGGTTAAACCAAAGTAATGGGATAACGGGGTAAGTACGGGGTAGTACGGGAGTAGTAGCTATGAATGTATTGTAGTGCTTAGTATTAATGGAACCATTTGGCATGTAGTCATTGGTTCGAGACTAGAACTCGAGGAACAAGTATGGACTAAGGAGCAAGGGAACACCCGATAAAGTAATCAACGGTGAAAGGTATGATTTCTTCATGCCCTGTATCTTAATCTGGTTACCCCGATTTGTGTGCTTATTTGATCACCTAAATAAGATAAATGCATGAATCGGACTATATTGCACTTACTTGTGCTTGATTTATGTGTTCTTGATATTTTACTGTCTTGAACACTAGTTTGTATAATTCATGAAATATATGGATGAAGATGAAGTGTATTTGCACCTTGTAGTGTACTTGTGTATTGTATTGTATTTCGTATGGATGTATATATGAGCAATGTATTGTATTATTGTGGCTTGGATGTGTGTGACTTCTACTAATTCCTAACTACCTAACTTCTAACGTAAGTAATAAGTAAATTGGAATGAGTAGAAGTCTGATATAGCTTCGGCCACGCGTGAGGATGAGGAGACACAAGAGGTGGATCCGATTCCTGGTTCTTAAACTGGTCCACGGCCCAAACCCCTTAAATGGGTAGCATCCTGGATTGGTGAACCAAGTAAATCCCGGTGGTGGGACAGAGTAGTTGTAACAGCCCAGTAATCAACCCACTTGTGAGATATTGTCCGCTTTGGGCCGCAGCCCGCACGGTTTTGCTTCCGGAGTACCATCCCCAAAAGGCCTCTCACAAGGCAAGAGTATCCCCACACCTATAAGGTGTGGTTCGTGCGCTCTCCCGATCGATGTGGGAGGTGACCCCTACACTGGGTATCACACTCCACCCCCCCCCCTTGGGAGCCCAGCGTCCCCGCTGGCGCACCGACCTGGGCCTGGCTCTGATACCATCTGTAACAGCCCAGTAATCAACCACTTGTGAGATATTGTCCGCTTTGGGCCGCAGCCCGCACGGTTTTGCTTCCGGAGTACCATCCCCAAAAGGCCTCTCACAAGGCAAGAGTATCCCCACACCTATAAGGTGTGGTTCGTGCGCTCTCCCGATCGATGTGGGAGGTGACCCCTACACTGGGTATCACACTCCATACAAAAAGTGGTATCAGAGTGAAGTATCGCTCTGATGATTAGACTCCTAAGCGTAGTGATTACCGAGTTAGGATTTCAACCATCATAGGACGGATATTTAGAAACCTAACTAGGAACTACCGTTGTTAACAACGGATACCCATAACGTCTGCAAAGACGATACCATTGTTTGAATGAAGACCATGAGGTCATAGTATCACAACATCTAATGTAATCCACACTTTCAGATGTCAGGACGAGGTCGAGGCCGACCTAGAGGAGAGACATCTGATGGACCGGGCGCGCAGACGATAGCTGAGATCGTCGCCGCCACGGTAGCGCAGATGCTACCGCAAGTAATCACGGCTGTACAGCAAACACAGCAACACAGCCAGCAGCAGCAGCCCGACCCACCTCATCCCCGAGAAACGAATTGGGTGAAAGCTGTCGCCGACCTTCGACCTGCGTTTTTAGAGGCGAGGCGAGAGCGACCCCGCCAAACTCGAGGCCTACCTCTCCGAGATGGAGACGGCCTTCGAGACACTTGAGACTCCCGCTGGAGTTCGAGTGAGGATAGCTGCGTACTACCTCAAGGACGCGGCTATGGACTGGTGGAAGCTCGTTAAGGCCGAGCACATAGCTGACCCTGCTTTCGGATGGGAAGCATTCACCTCTCTCCTTCGATCTAAGTACTACCCCGAGCATGTCAAGACCAAGAAAAGGCTTGAGCTCGATGCACTAAAGATGACCGAGAAGATGACGGTTGATGAAATTACCGCACCTTCACCTCTCTTCTCCGACTTCTACCCGACCTTGGGTATACCGGCCAAGTCTTGGTCGACCGCTTCTACGGCGGATTGAGCCATCGACTCCGGTATGGCATGGGCTTCACTCGGTTTACCTCCCTTCAGGTAAACAATTTGAACCCTTAAAAAGCCATGAGTAATGTGAATTAGTATTCCCGTATGTAAATGTAACCTAATGCCTAAGTAATTCAGAGTGTTACCACGCTGCATCTCGAGTTGAGATCACCTGCCAGCTGAGAGATGAGGAACAAGCGCTGAAGCGCAAGGTGAGCGGCAAGGGTAACCCCTCCGAAGAACAAAACCAATCCAAACCCTGGAAGAAAAGGAAAGGGAAGCACTCCCACCAGCAGATAAATACATCCGGAGACGGCGGTGCCCATGCTGAGAAGGGCAAGGCAACTGAGCCTTTACAGATTGCCTACACCGCACTAGTGGCAGCGAAGCCACTGAGGTCTTAGCCCTTTAGGGGTAAGTAACCGAAACCGAATTAGTACACTTATGAAATTGTATATGTATGGAGTATTGTAAGTATACCGAACCTTGCTAACTTAGAAGCTATAGGTTCTGGATTTGGCCAAGGAAAGAACCAATCTGATGGCCGCAGCTACATCTGCCGTAACTGCAACAAGGATCATCCCGGCACAGATTGCCAAGGAAGGGAGATCCGCTGCTATCTACCTGCCAGAAACCAGGGCACCGTGCCAATGTATGCCCAGAGAACTCTAAGCCCAAGGGCAACTACCAGGGCTACAAGCAGCGTGAGGGCAAGGAAGCTGCATCTGGTGTGATGCTCATGCCCAGCATACCTCACAGGGACAGGGATCCCGAGGCCCGCAGAAGGGCGCACCGCAGAGGCAGCCCGCCCTACACATCATTGACCGTGATGGGACCGGGACTAAGTCCGGCCCAGGTAACTACCGTAACCCTTAATCCTTGAAAAGCATGTCTAAGGTAGTGAAGTAACTGTATGAGTGATTGTATGAATGTGTAAGTATCCAAAGTATGAAATTGAGTATGAGTAAGTAACATGGGAGTATGTATTGGGCATGAATAAACTAGTAAACCTAGAACTCACTCTAGATGAATTTACCACCTTAGGGAAATTCCTTATTTGTTACCCGATACCTTCAAACTCACCACGACGAAGAGACCGACATCGCCAATCACCACTTCAACAACGAACAGTGTCAGGTCATCCGCCCAGGTATGATCTTATTAAAAGGATACCTGACACCCGAAGCACAAATTTCAATCATCCGACGATGCAACGAGTTAGGAACGGGTCCAGGAGGATTTTATACACCCGAATTCCCCGGTGGAGCTACAATGAAGCTGAAAATGATGTGCTTGGGAAAGGACTGGAATCCTTATACCAAGACATACCAAACAACGTGAGCAGGAGACGGAGCAACACCTCCAGCAATACCCCCAGAATTCCAAACGCTTGTCACACAAGCTGTAGAAATTGCACAACAATGTGAAGATGAACCAATCCCTGCACTTGAAGCAGATCTGTGTATCGTCAACTTCTATGAGAAAGAAAGACGACTTGGCTTACACCAAGACAAGGACGAGACACGAAATCTCTTGAACTAGGAGTGCCCGTAGTGTCTTGGTCCATTGGTGATAACGCCGTGTTTTTGTATAGCGAGCGGAAGCGTGTGGACCTCGCAAAAATTGGTATTGAGATCAGGAGATGTTCTAGTCATGGGTGGAAAATCAAGGTTGCTGTATCACGGGATCCAGAAGATCAAGTTGAATACGGCACCACCGCAATAATCAATGCACACATGAAACCAGGACGCCTGAACCTTACCTTTAGAAAGTATTAATCTTGTAGTGGCATGTAATCCAGTAGTAACGTGTATTAGAGACACAGTATGTATGATGGTTGGTTATTCAATAAAAGCAGTGTTGGTTATTAAATTCCACTTGCGTCCCACCATCTTTACTTATAATCTCATGAATCAATAGGTTGTGGACTCGGTACCGAAGGTAACCTGAGTACTCACCGAAGAACAAGCCGGCAGAAGCGGCACCATTCTAACGGGAACATTCCCAGTAAACGGCATCGAAGCCTCAGTATTATTCGACTCCGGCGCCTCTCACACCTTTGTATCGCCATCATTCGCTACAAGGTTGGGGCTAGACGCAGATGAGCTACCAAAACTTCTTGGTTACTCTCCCGTCGAAGAGAGGAGCGAGTAAAATGCACTAAGTATTACCACACCGCCACCATTCAAATCAAAGGTGAAGCGTTTCCCATTTCCTTCATTGAATTCAACGGATTGGGATTCGACTTAATCATTGGAATGAACTGGTTGGAGCGGCACAAGGGGAGAATCCTATGCGCCGAGCACCGATTGCTGCTCAAGAGTCCATCTGGGGTCACTGTTTCATACCGCCAGAGACCGAGAGAGCCTTCAACTACAGTCATCTCCGCCATGGCAATGTATCAGGAGCTCAGAAAAGGGCATGAAGTGTATTTATGTCACGTGCAAGACCTGGAGAGAGATCCAGAGTTCAGTGACGAGGTAGCAGTAGTCTCAGAATTCCCTGATGTATTTCCGAAAGAGCTACCTGGTATGCCACCACAGAGGGCGGTAGAATTTGAAATCGATCTTGTACCGGGTACTGGTCCCATCGCTAGGGCACCATACCGTATGGCACCGCAGAAATGGCAGAACTTAAAGAACAGCTACATGATCTTCTCGACAAAGGGTTTATACGCCCGAGCGTATCACCCTGGGGAGCACCGGTCCTCTTCGTGAAGAAGAAGGATGGTAGTCTCCGCCTCTGCATCGACTACCGTGAATTGAATGCGGTCACTGTAAAGAACAAGTACCCATTGCCACGCATCGACCTGTTCGATCAGTTGAAGGGGCATCCGTCTTTTCTAAGATTGATCTCCGATCCGGTTACCACCAAATTGCTATCAAAGAGCAAGACATTCAGAAAACAGCATTCCGAACAAGATATGGCCACTACGAATTCACGGTGATGTCATTCGGTTTGTCTAATGCACCAGCCAAATTCATGGACCTAATGAATCGGTTATTCAGTGATCAGCTGGACACTTCAGTAGTAGTATTCATTGACGA
>CM041777.1:49935508-50008659 GCA_023374045.1 Limonium bicolor
ACTTTTCTTAAACCTTTGATTCACTTTTCTTAAATGCATGATTCACTTTATAAAAACCTCTGATTCACATTTCTTAAACATCTTAATCACTTTAGTTAAACAATCAATGCTTACGAGATTCACTCTTATTACTCTGATTCACTTTGTAACAACTAGTGATTCACTTTTTAACAACCTTTGATTCACTTTTTAAAACCTCTGATTCACACTAGTCAAACAATCAGAATCACTTTAGTTAAACAATCTCTGTTTATGAGATTCGATTTTTAAAACCACTTTATTCACTTTTAAGCAACTCTTTGATTCACTTTTTAACAACCTTTGATTCACTTCTCTTAAACTTAAGATTCACAATGAATCTTAAAAAATATGTACATACAAAAAATAAAAAATTTTAAGTTTACCAAAACATATCCATGATGCATCTTGTTTTGAAGAGTACGAAAAATGATGAACAATGGTATAATTTTTTTTATTTTTGCACTTATATTTTGTGAGTTATAACATTTTGAAAAAAAAAATCTCTCTCCTAAGTGGTGCTCCAGGAGTAGAAGTGGAAGCTAATGCAAGGTCTGCAGCTGGCGTCTTGATGTCAAAGTCCCTGCTCATCCCAGCACCAGAAGATGATGCCCCGTGAAAGCTCGAGCTGCTCCCAAGATATGCAAACCCAGTGGTGTCGACCTGCAGTATAGGATCGACGACCTGAGACATGGTCATGCTACAGGCGATGCCGAACACCTCCTGATGATCTACTGGCTTAGCAGCTCGACCACGTGCACGTCCTCTGCCTCGACCACGCACACGACGACCACACCCTTCTCTTCCACACTGATCCGCAGCGGCATTTGCTTCTTCATCGTCAGGGGCAGCTGCTGGGACATGCTTTGGCCGTGGGAGGACGTAGTACGTGTTGTTGTACTCGTCTTTCATCATCCGTAAACTAGTGAGAGCATCATCGACATGCATTGTCTCTAGCTTGCCGATGACCTCATTTGTGGTATCCCCCTACACCAATTCAACATATGAATATAACAAAATAATATGTCATAATACTAAAATAAAACAAGTAAAGTCAGATTTACTCACCATGTATCCCAATAGAGCTCCCGTACGGCCAATGTATCTCCTCGTGTTGTGACCGTACCACTCTTCATACGCAGGACCAGCATCATCCAACTGTAGATCGACGACTCTCTCAGCACACAGGTTCCATAGGGCAATGTACTCGGAATGGTGAGTTGCCCAGTTCCAATCGGTGCGGCCTCTCAAGTCGATGTTGTGCAGATCTACTCGTGCATCGTCAGCCAGTGGAAACTGCCTCCCGACAAACTGCCGTATCACACAATCCGGGAGATGCCACTCCACTATATGAAAGCATATAAGGGGCACCCGAGCTCGTGCTATGTGGAGACCAACCAAACAATACGGAGGAAGAGACCGTAACACCTCCTCTGTATAGGGCTGCCAGACAATCTGAAACAACGAACACTAAAAGTTAGAGGCAAAATGTTTGTCAAATGAAACCAAAGCAACATACACAAACCAAAAAAATGACACTCACCTGATGCGGTGTTTGTTTGTCAAAGGCCTCCCTATAGTGAGTGAGGACATGCGTAGAGTGGCCAGTCACATCGAAGTTGACATGCCAACGATGGGCAAGTGGAAGAGAAGGAAGTGGACCAGCATGACGGGCACGTCGATGGATGAGAGCTATATAAGGAAATCTCTCCCACCCCCAAACATGTAGGACGACCAGTACCCCAGCAATACCACTATCCCCAACATCAGACGCCAGACACGGCTGTCGGTACAACCATGCCAGACAGGCAGAACCCCAGCTGTACTGTCTGGTCCGAGTGAAGTCCTTCAAGAGCGGCAAGAACATCAGGTGGACCTGGTTCCCGACCGATCAACAAAACTAGTCCCACCCAATAGCATCAGTGTGTAAGCTCTGGTGTGCCTCATCACTGTCACTTCATCCACGTCCTCGGGTAAATGACCGAAAGTAGAACCCAGCCAACTAAGCTTGATCCTACTATGATGTCCAAGATCTGCTGGTCTAGTTCCTAGTAGATCATCACACAACGCTCCCCAGTCTCTATGTATGCTACCCGTGACTGGTGGTCCGTCTATAGGTAGCCCAGTAAGCACAACAATGTCCTCCAATGTGATGGTGGTCTCTCCTGTCGGCAAGTGGAAAGTATGTGTCTCTCGGTGCCATCTCTCGACCAGTGCGGTGATCAAATGCCAGTCCAAGGAGATGAACTCTAGACTGGTTATCCCAATGAATCTAGAAGCCTCTAAATATGGGCGCATCCTCTCATCATAACGAACATGCTCGCCACGTCGTAAACTAGCCTCGAAGCAGCGACAGTGTAGTACTTGATACTCATTCCCATCCCACACGAACCTAGACCTATGAATACGCTGATGTCTAAGTATAGAACCAGGAGGTGGACCGGGATCCATGTGTAACTGAATATTAAATAACAAGGGAAAATTACGTTGCCCACCCATGAGGTATTGTGGAATTACAATGCCCACCCATGAACTTTAGAAAATTACAGTGCCCACCCATGAGATATGAAGAAATTACAATGCCCACCCATAAGTTTTAGAAAATTACAATGCCCACCCATGTACTTATCAAAAAGAGGTGAAATCAAATATATAAAGTAATGATTACCTTAATAAACAACTTAGACAATGGTAAAAAATTAAAGAAACCCTAAATTAATTTTATATGACCACTTAGAAGTCAAATAAATGAAACATGCCTAAAAATAACAAAATAAAGAAATAAAATCAAATAAAATGAGGTGAACATATATGTGATTCCTCGTAATTTTGCACGTTTTTTCTTCATTGTATCACTCTAACATTGCACGGTGTAAATTAGATTTTTTTTATTACTTTACATAGTTGAATTGATTAATCAATTGTAAAATTTACTTTGATCCTTGATTTTCACCTCATTTTGATAAGTACATGGGTGGGCACTGTAATTTTATAAAAGTCATGGGTGGGCATTGTAATTACTTAATACCTCATGGGTGGGCATTGTAATTTTCTAAAGCTCATGGGTGGGCATTGTAATTCCCCAATACCTCATGGGTGGGCAATGTAATACATTCAACCATATTAAAAGCTTGTATTTAAAAAAATATGCAACTTTTAGAACATAAAAAATGTTGCATTAATATTCAATGAATAATACAAACCAAAGTTGTTGTCTAACAAACAATCTCAAGTACAAAAGTAATAAACAACATTGCCCAATGAACACTAGGAACCACTCTTATTAGGACACCTCCTCTTATTATGACCCTACTACTCACATCTAGTGCACCTAGTCCTCTTCTTCGGCTCCTTTAGACCCATCTCATTACGGATACGGGTCGACCTTAGTCTTTCCTTTCCTCACACACGAGATGGGTCGGGAATAATGATGGGAAAGTCTGCTGGATGCCACAGGTGCTGATCACCAAATGGGACGAAAAGTCTAGAATACATATTAAGCTGCTTCTACCAAGTGTACCACGACCCCATAAGAGTGGTACTGTCCATGTGTATGAAAGCAGCTACTGCGCACGCATGTGAGCATGGAATCCTATAAGTTTGCCATTTCTAGCAAGTATAGTGACCATCTCTCAGCTTAACCGTGTGTCGATTGCCACCCTTGAAACCATAAGCTGATGATTTGGTGGCAATGGTGATTTCGAACAACTTTCTAGGCCCGTCGAATCTCGTAACATGGTGAGCGTTGGCCGATTGTCTCCATCTCTGCAATTTCTCCTCATCGCCCAACCAGCATATACCTCTCATCTAGCCAAAGCTGCCAAAGCTTGACCCCTTCGTGTGTCAAAGTACTTCACACAATTATAAAATGTCTTCTCGACCAGTGTAACAATAGGCAGGTTTCTAGCACCGAGCAAAACTGCATTGTAACTCTCGCTCAAATTCATAGTCATCATGCCAAACCGATGCCCACCATCATGTGCGAATGTCCACTGCTCCTTCGATATAGTGTCAAAGAAATCAGGGTAGTGGCACTAGCACTCTTCAACTCTGCCATGCATATATCAAACTTACGGGGCTGTGGCTAGGGCTGCTCTGGAGGCCATCTTCTTTCCATCTTGTTGAAGTTGTTCATGATGTGGCGAACACAATATCTCCAGTGCACATTAGGGGGTTTCCACATGCCTTTTGATCGCTCTACAACAGCAAGTATACCAGCATGACGATCAGATATCAAGCACATCGGAGCATTATCCTCGCGAGCCGATATAACGTGGACCCTTAGACAAGAGAGAAACCTGGACCACGATGCATATGACTCCTCATCAACCAGCACAAATGCAAGTGGCACTATGTGTTTGTTTGCGTCACTTGCACATGTAATGATAAGTTTATGGTTGTACTTCTCGTACAAGAAGGTACCGTCAATGCATATCACGGGTCTGCAATGTCTGAACGCATCAATGCATGGCCCGAACGCCCAGAAAACCCTCTTGAATATACCGTACCTGGGATCAATGTCGTACCAATCAATTTCAACCTTTGTGCCATGGTTTGTATGTTGAATTGCCCGTAACAAGTGAGGTAGCAAGCTGTACGAATCATCCCAGTCACTGTACACCATCTCAATAGCTCTCACCTTTGCTGCCCAAACATTTTTCCTCTTGACAGAATACTGGAACTGATCAGCTATCACTATCTGAAGATCACCAACTCTGATGTAAGAGTTTTCTTTGACATACTTGGTGAATATTCAAGCCATGAATCTCAAGTCAAGATGTGGATGATCTTGACTTAAAATGGAGTTCAGACAAGTGTGTGGGCCTTCAACAACGGTGATCATAAAAGAACTAGGGTGCTTCTTCGTTACCGCAGCACGCAATCTCCATCCACACTCGTTTTCAGCTGGGCAGTAGATGTCCCACACCTTCGCGGTTGACCGGTTCACCACAAACGATCGATGATGAATAATATGGTGCCTCTTCACAGCATGTATCAGCACATCTTTGCTCTGGAAAATCATACCCTTCTTGAACTCATCGATGTAGCTCCAATCTCCCAGTTCTAATTCTTGTTCCTCCTCCCACCTCATAATACCACTACCACCACGGGCGTTGTAGAACGAGTATGGATGAACAAGAGAAGCATCATCATCCCCGGTGGTGGTAGTGACCACAGCAGTAACCACATCAGCTAGTGTGGCATCATCAGCACCATCATTGTCATCATCATCATCATCATCGTCGTCGGATGAACCACCTCCGATCCCTTCCATCTCATCCTCCTCGAAGTCTTCCCGCAAGTTGTCGTCATCATTGTAGACACCAAAAATTCTCACCCCATAAAGCAAATTCCAGAATAAGAAACATGATAAGAGGGGTTGTCACCTTTCTTTTTTCAAAACATATTAGTGTGCGTGCCAAAACGAAACCATCATTTTATAGTCTTTTTTAAAAAAAAACATTTCATAAAAACACGATCTTTCAAAAATGATTTTCCAAATGACAATCCGGTTTTAAACCCATCCCTTTTGTCTCATTGTCTATTCGCTTACCCATCAGTTTTATTTTATTTTGTTACTTCTTCATCTTATTTATTGCTACTTTTAATTGTCTTCTAGCATTTATTTTTCATTTTATCATAATCATTCATACAGCCCAACCAGATGAGGCCCATCTTCCTAAAACCCCCCGGTTGATTCCTTCTTTAATCCAAATGCCCAGCCCGATTTGATCACTCTCAAACCCTACTGTTCCTTTATAAAGGGACAAGCTAAAAACTTAAGCAGGCAAGGTAGCCGTCTCTCTTTCGTCGGTCTCCCTCCATCTTCACTTCTGCTCATCGAAATCACCACGGTTAAACACCAACCATCACCTTCCTTCTCCTTCTCGATCTAAACCTTCAAACGAAACAACAAACCCTAAACCGGAAAACTTCAATCGCCTCCTTCCTCCTTACTTCCTTCTCGATTCGACAAGGTCATTCCCAGCTTCCCCTCTCTTTCTATTTCCGATTCTCCCAAGACCAGAGAACAAAAAAGACCCAGCCGACGAGCCCAGGTTTTCTCTGTTGGAACATTCATGTTTTCAGAACCCTGTCTCACCCCTCTTCATCCTGAAACTTTTTTTCCGTGAATAACCACAACCCCACTCATCTCCTTCCTTCGTCGGAAATTGCTTTTACCCAGCTCACTTCCATCCCCCCACCGTCCTTCCACCAGAAATCCCATCGTACCACGTCAAGCACCCCTGAAATCTCACACTCGTTAATCCAAAAGAGGCGAAGCCCAGGAGAACACCCTACCCGAGCTCTTCCGCTACCACTGGAAGTCACCACTAATCTCTCACAGATAACCGGAAGTGCCGATCGGTGCCTCGTTCTCCTATCTCTATCTTTGAGTAAGAGTAAGTTCGTTTTGTTTACTCCACCGTTCGTTGTAGGCCATTTCGAAAATTCTGCTCCCTTCTGATTCCTCTGCTTCGAAAGTTATGACTCTATCGGGATCTTGCTCCTGAAAGCGAATTCTCTTTTCTTTTCTGCATATGTTCTAATTCGAAGCTGGGACTTCAATTTCTCGTTGCGCATATCAATCGCAAACGAGGTTTGAGTCTGCTGCACTGTCAAATTTCATGGCCCGTTTTTTTTTCCTTCTCTTCACTTTGGGGCTCGGTTTCGACACAATGTTTCAGTATTTTACTTCTGGTGGAAATCTAAGAATGGTTGGAGTTTCACTCCCAATTTGAAACGCACGCTGATGTTCTTTCCCTCCTTCAATTCAGGTATTAACGTGTTGTACTGTTTTTATTTGCTTGTGCGAACTCTGAGTCCATGGTGGGTTCCCGGGGTGCGATATTTCATATATTACTGAGGAGTGGATTTCGGTCTCAGACCATAAGTGAGATCATCGCCTCGGTTCCTTTTACTGGAGTTCCGAAATTTTCATTTTCTGAATATGTGGGAAACATTGGGTTTCCACCGATTGGGTCATCGAATTATCTGGTCACATTGTTTTGCTAATCTGGTTGGAGATTCGTTCTCTACATATTATAGTGTTTAATTGAATTGGATCTTGCTTCTGCTCTCAAAACCGACTTCAGTTGGTTTCCATAGCAAATGTTGAATCACCGTCCATATCGTGAAACTCAGAATTTGGTTTGTGCGCTGAATGCGTAGCTGCGACCTACGCTAACCCTTTGTCTCACTCCTCTATTAATTCGATTATTGTGAAAACTAATCTGCTTGGTTGTCTTTGAGTTTTTGTCTTCTTCACAGGCCATAGTCTTCATGTCGATGCTGGTATATCATTCTAACCCAGGCTGGTCTACACTTAATTTCGTTCAAACCATGTCTGTGTGCATTTGCGCGTTCAGAACTTTGTCATATTAGCTGAGTTTTGGTTACACGAATTTCCTGTCCGTAAATGGATACTTTACTTGTGCGCACCTGTATCTCTCTTTTTATTGCGAAACTGGTTTCCTGCACTCACAACTCAATTGAAACTTGGCGGCTCTTCTTAATTCTGAGACCATGTTAATTCTGAGACCAAAAAATGAGATGAGTAATAGAGTTGAAATAAAGTGGCGGTTTGATTAATGCTTGTAATGACAATGTTAGGTTTTAAATCCTTTGTTTAGTTTAGAATTTTCAATAACAAAAAAAAAGAGACATGACTCTTTGATCGGCCGCTGTTACCAGTTTTGACTTGTTAATCATGTGGGTTTACTTCCTGTATTTATCTCTTCAACGTACATATGTATATACACGCCTAACATCTAGTTTTTATTACATCTTCAATTGGTTTCCTTGTATTTTGATCACTTTACTTAAACCCTAGACTGCCTTCTAGGTCACCCATTTATCTTGATAAGTCTTGGAGGATACCCCACAACTAGCTCATTTCTATTGCTTGGTGGGGACTAATATCCTCCAAACTTTGAGAATCTTTTTAAGCCTTTGAAGGTACCCCACAACTAGCTCATTTCTATTTGCTTTGTGGGGAATCATATCTTCCACACTTGTAAAGCCTATCCCAAACCATCCCTTAATTTCATTAAAAAACTTTACCAAAAAAAAACACAATGAATAAATTCAAATCCAAATTCAACTTGAAGTTTCATTTCACCTTCAACCCAAATAAAGTCCAACATCCAAAAAAGCCCGAGGTCAAGATTGGGCCCAAAAATCAAGTCAAGCCCAACATTCAAATTCAAATGCCCACTCGGCCCAATCAAAAATCCATTTCAGCCCAAATCAATAAGGCCCAAATGTGGCCCAATTTCCAAGGCTCAAATTCAAACCCACCTCAAGGCTCAAGCCCACTTCAAGGCCCAACCCCACTTCAAGGCCCAACCTCATTTCAAGGCCCAAACCCACTTCAAGGCCCAACCCCACTTCAAGGCCCAACCTCATTTCAAGGCCCAAGCCCATTTCAATTCAAAGCCCATTTCGAGGCCCAAGGTCATTTTGGCCCAAAAGTCTAACCTTGACTAAAAACATTGACTTTGACCAAAAACCTTGACCTTGACCAAAAAAAAAGTGTTGACCTTGACCAAAAACGTTGACCTTGACCAAAAACATTGACCTTGACCAAAAATGTTGACCTTGACCAAAAACATTGACCTTGACCAAAAATGTTGACCTTGACCCAACTTTGACTCAACCCGAACTTAATCTAGTTCAAGCCTGAACCTCAATCCAAACCGAACTCGAACCTCAATCCAATTCAAACTCGAACCTCAATCCAACTCGACCTCAATCCAATTCAAACTCGACCTCAACCCAAATCCAATTCAACCCAATTTCATTCAATTCAAACCCAATCCAATTCAAATCCAATTCGTTTTCAATCTCAACTCAATTTAATTTTGACACATTCACTTCAAACCCGACTTGTAAATTCCTTTCAAAAATCCAAAGTATCTCCTTTCTCGAATTTTAAACAGCCATTTTATTCAAACTTCATCAAGTTTTCAAAAGAAACCATTTTGTGGAATTTTAAAGGAAAAACTCTTCTCACATCACAGAAAACTCTTCTCAAACGCAGAAAGTTCTTCTCACATATACAGAAAGTTTTCTCCTAAAATCATTTCTCAAAATCAGTGTTTCTTCATCGAGAATTCCGAACAACTTCACAAGTTTCCTAACTTAGTTTTCAAACCCAAAATAAATTGTTTTCGGGGAACATAGGATGTCTAACACCTTCAAAGAACGTTTTCTTCCTAGTTAGACATTACTTGTTTCTCCTCCAAATAAAAATCCGAGGTGGGGCACTGGGGTCGTAACATCCCTTGTCGCAGTCTGGATCTCTTTAGGCGGGGCATTAGGGTGACAAACCTCTCCTAATTGCAGCCTAGATTTTTACAAGGCGGGGTGCTAGGGATGTAACTGCCTTCCTAGTTGCAGCCGGGATTTTAGAATCGTCTAACTCCCTTCCGCTCGATTTCAAGGTTTTCGGTTTTTAACGTTTTAAAACCCGGGAGTTAGAGACGTTATTAGGGTCTGACCGAGAACATCTCATTCATGGTGTTTCTCTCTAAATCTTATTTTTCGACATAAATTCATTGCCCCATCTTTCGAGCCTCGGCACTTACCATTAATTAAGTGTCGTGTTCGAGGGGGTACATAGGGTAATCCCTCGGGATTATCCGCCCTTTTACAACAAAAATGACTTTTTGGTTTTAAACTTTAAGAGAGACGATTTTGACAATCATTCCTCCAAACAACTCAACCCATCATCATCTCATTTCAAATCCCGAAATATCCCAAAACCTCAACTCTTTTCGAACCTCGAACCCAAAAAACCCAGGATCTCTCCCAAATTCCAATTGCCTCACATACTCAAGTCATCATTAAAACTCCAATTCACCTTAAACTCAAATCATCTTGCAAATTCTAGCTTCTCTCAAGCTTCCAAAGTCTCATAGGCCCAAGCGCCTCACAGACTCGAACACTTCAATCTCTCCACCATTTTAAGATTCAAACGTCTCACAGGCCCGAGCGCCTCATAGACTTTGATATCTCTTTTGACCAAACGTCTCACAGACCCGAGCGTCTCACAGACTAGCATCCAAACCCGAAACTTTTCGAAGCTTCGAACCTTTCTAAATCTCGAACACCTCAAGTATCTTCAAGCTCCACAAACATCAAAACTTCCAAAACCCTAAAATCTCCTAACAATCGTGAACTACGTAAGGTCTGATCTCAATAGGGAGTTGAGTACGTAGGCAGCCCATCTAGGGTGCGACCCCATTCCAAATAAAAAACCTTTTTCCCCTCTAAGGTGACTCTCATATCTCTCAAACACTCAAACTTCCTTCGGCTCTCACTGACTTCAAACCATCACACTCTAAGTTTTGTCTATTCACCCAACCTCAGACTCTTCCCAAATACTCATCCGAATTCAGCAATTCCTCTCCTTGGTGCAAGCTTGGCAGAAAAGCTCGCCTCATCCACTCTCTTTCTCTCTCCTCGTCCTAATCATATCCTTGGCTTTTAAATGAATCTCTCTAAAAAGGTTTTGAAAGAAGACAATCCCGACAATTGGAGACCGAGGTTTCCTCGGGCACCAATCCGAAGTCGTGGTCGTTGCCACTTCTAAGGGGTGTAACCCAGTGCGAACCCAACATAGAATCTCTGGCATGATCAGATAAGTCCTATCCGCAGGCAACAATCTCATAGTCAGTTAACGGTTCTTAGAACCCTTCTCCTCCCTTCCTAGTATCTTAGGTCAAACTAGGTGGCGACTCTAGTCAATTCCGCCCTTAGGGCATAAGTCCGCGTGGAGCCCATTGAGAGCGGGCGTAGTGCACACTTGCACTCCCCTTTATGCTTTCTGGGAAAGACGGACGATAGAGTAGGTATTTGAGGGATGCCGAGGTGACAGGTTTTCACCCTCCACAGAATGGCATTTTCTAGGATCTAGGCTTTTCAGTCAGAACCGTTTAGGTAGACCCCCCTCATACCGAAAAATCACCCTCCACAGAATGGCGACTCTGCTGGGGAAAACTTGATTAAGTTTTTCTCAAACTCAAGGAAGACTGAACTTCATTCAAAATTGTTAGGATTCCCCAACTTCTTTCAAAACCTTCAAGAGATTCATTCCAAGCCTTTAGGATTATTCTATTCCACACTTAGAGTGTGTATCTGATGAGGACATATAGGACATATTAGATCCTCAACAAACATTACAACAATTGGGTTAATGATTAGCTCACGATTAGAAAGAGACACTTAGGTGTGAATGAAGCTAACTTCCCTCTAGGTTAATAAATAACCAATTTGGAATCACTATCCTCAAGATAAAACTCTTAGAAAATAGGTTGTTGCTAACTTCATTCGGTTTATTTACTGCTTTCATATTTATATTGCGATTGTGAGGTGCATGGGGTGGGTAGCTTAGGACATGCATTCCTCTGTGTCACCCGATTTACCCACGATGTCACGGGATCCCGACCGGTCCACGGTTGATTCCCCATGAGCTAGGGTCACTCTCTCAGTGAACAAACCCACGAGGCGGTACGATCTCCGACCAACACCTCGGGCTCATGATCCAAAAATATCCTCCATTATCCGAGTCAAAGCCAGCATATAGTGAACTCTGAGCCTTCAGTGTCCAGCTACCTGATCCGGTGTCTAAGACGGGTTATGGGAGTCACCCCCTTGTATGCCGCCTGTCTGACCGTCCTTCTGCCTTACCCTGAAGACTGTTTGGGCTCAGTTCTCCATTGTTCACCTGCATCACGAGTGTCTCTAAAGCCCAAGGTCACGCTATACGTCCATAGAGGATCCCGTATTTACCGGATACCCACACATGGCACAACGTAGTCAGTGAATAATTTGGACTTTAGACACACCTGACCGTGCAGATGACGAGAGACCCGTTCCCATGCAAATACTTCCCCGAGTTTCCCGAAAAGTGGGGTGTTGTCGGATCATCACTGGCCGTGGCGTATGTTTCCTTATCATCTCGGGTGTCCTGACCTTTCGAACTTAAGCACTCCATAATTTCTTGATAACGTGCCCCATAAAGGCATATCAGAGAAAAACCCCGAGAGATGATAGTGAAGGGACGATGGTTCCCCCGGTGAAACAGAATCATAATTGACCTGGAAAGTGATTATCCCAACATTAACACTTACAGCTCCACATTAAACATAGCCACGATTTACTTCATTGCTATACATGTGTGCAAACCACTTTTTCACCAATCTGTTTTAAAAGGTTCGGAATTCTCTTTCACGTATCTCTGAAAGCAGTTTCATGAGCTTGTTCAATTTAGAGTCCCACCTTAGTTTTGCTCCTAAACATTCGGGGTTTTAAAACCTGTCCCTTCATCTTTAAAAACTTTATTTTACCAAAATGTTATTTTCAAAACAATTTCCAAAAAATAGATTTCGAAAAACCTACTTCCTACAACGAATTTCAAACAACATTTTCACCAACATTATTTCAAAATAGTTTTCGAAAACAGTTTTCAAAGTCGATTTTCACAAACGTATTTCAAAATAAATGATTTAGTCCCCATGTCGTGACCCGCTATTTTTGAAGTTCTGCCCACCTTCAAGAGCAGCGGTCATTACTGTGGAGCGTACTAGTCATTTCGTGTTTTCACAAAAGTGCTGGATTTTCACATAAGATTCTGTGCTCGATCATTCACCTTTCCTTTCTCAAAAATATCCCTCATTCCCATCATCGGAGCAAGAGGAGCAGCATGAAGATCGACTACGCGGTTCGAGCCAAAAGCCAGAGGCGCATCAACCCGTGGAGCTAGCCGAGTGACATGAAGACCAACCCCAACTGTTCAAATACAAAATCAGAGGTGTACCAACCCGAGTCAAGTGACATGAAGGCTAGCAACGACGTTTCGAGTTTCAAACTGTTGAAAATAAGAGGAACACCAACCCGTTTTGTTTGATCACAGTTTTGCTTCACTGCAAAAGCCGGGAAATGAGCCAGCAGTCGGTCAAACACCCGAAAAATGAGCAAGCAGCCGGTCAAGAGCCCGACGACGAGCAAGCAGCCAGGCAAGAGTCTGAAGATGAGCGCAAGCAGTCGATCAGAAGCCCGAGGACGGACCAGAAGAGTTGAAAAGAAGTTTAGCTCAAAACTTCCCCATTTAATGACTTTTAGAATTGATGTATAGGTTTTCCCTAGCATTCTTTTCTCTCTTGTCAATTTCTGAATAGACTTTGTGTATAGGTTGCACATTCCCTTTGAATTTATTTAGATCAATGTGTATAGGGTTCCCCACTCCCTATTTTATTTGCGAATGACCGAGTGTCAAAATTCATATTGAGAAAATCCACCACTTTGAAAACACGCGTTTTCAATATTGTTTTCTAAAACTTGGTTTCTTTTGGCATGCACATGTAGTAAAACGAACGAATAAGGGACGACCCCTCACATCTATATATCATTCGTCAACTTTGCTTTATGGGGCGAGAATTCACGGTATCTACAGGAGGCATCCTCTAAATAACAACACCAACAAATGCAACCGAGCACAAAGCAAACCGCATGCATTGCATTTATTACAAAAAGTCCCATGCATTCTCGGTCAGTCCAAATTCGTCAAACACGTACAAGTCCTGTCCACTTTAAAAAAATTTCATAATCATGTGTTTCATTGTCACCACACCACACACCAGCTTTCATCCCAATATCTTAACCTCCAAAATTAATCTTCAGCGGGATAGTGGAGAACACCGGGAGCTCAAGCCTTTTCCAAATCCATAATCGTCGTGGGCATCAGTGACCAGATTGAGAGAAAAAAGATGTAGTCATTTCCATGTCGTGGGGCTACCATGCGGGAGTTGTTACTCCCTAAAATCCAAAATCTAGGAGTCAATCACCAACCCGACCTCACTCGAGAGCTACTTCTCTGACAGCAACCCTGACAAGTCGACCACCTTCAGGGCCAACGATGATGGGATGAGCTTCATGAACTGTGAGCTGAATTCGACTCAAGCGAGACTAGTCATAACCTTACCATTCATGCATTGCATCCAAAAACAAAAACAAAAAAAAAGCAAAAAAAAAACAACATTTAATCAACCATTTTCATTCACCATTTTCAGCATTTCATGCATCCTATATGTAGTAGTTCCATATTACCACAATACATCGCATGGTAGATAATCGCTTTTTCATACCCACATATCGAAATGACATCTTTGGGAAAATCGTGAGAGATTGATTGAACATAGTGCGTGAACCACTTAACTCTTGTCCCATCAGTGAACACAAGGGTATAATTAAATCAGCACCACAGACCAAGTGAGTAGTGTGCGAAGAGCGGTATTTTCCCTTGAATTCTGAATGAGGATATTGGACAATCCACCGAGCGATGAGGGCAGATAGAGCGAGTCCATAGAGGTAAAACCATGAGCGACTTGTGTATTCCTTCAGCATATGGAAAGGTACAATTCATAGTGAGATCAATGTCGATAAACAGGATACGAACTGTGATTCATACAAAGATCCGAGAATAGTAAGAAAAAATCATTGACTAATGAGAATGACGAGGCACTTAGGAATAAAAACCTCCACCAAAAACCAAAAAAGCTTTGACTGCCCTTTACATAATCCCCTAGTGAGCCCTGCTGAGCCTTTCACGATAAACCTTTTTCTGTGAACTCCACAACATGCCAACCCACCCACATATACATACCTACCCTTGCAATGGAGGATCTCGAGGAGCCGGAGCCATGGCCTCTCCCCCCACCATCTTTCACAAAAAGAACATCGAAAATGTGCAAAGAAACCAGTGAGTCAGTGCAACTCCAGAGCCGAACACCAAAAAGAACATCAAAATTGTCCAAGAAGATCAATGAGCCAATGCAACTTCAAAGATGAAAAGCCAAAATACAAAGCAGAGAACGCTTGAGAAAGTTGATGAGCCAAATGCAAATTTCAAAAGTAAAATGAGAAGAAAGTTCAAATCAAACATCAGAAGAGACAAGAAGGAGAAAACCGAATCTAAAGGACCAATGATGTCCCGTAGAAATCAATAAAAGGTTATCAAAACCCGTCTAATCATTCCACCCATGGCAAAGGCAAAACATACCCTCTATTGCACAAAAGCTCCACAACTCCCCAAACAAATCCTACAGTTCCATGTGACATACGTCATACCCCTCAGCCCCGTTATAACCCAATAAAAGACCCCTGACTCGTAAGTCAATGAGCGTTAACTGAAAGTATCGGATCTGAAACATGAATCATAAGCTTCGTACTTGTTATCAACATGTCCTGTCATACCAAAGGGACCATGAGCGTATGAGCGTGACCTTACCCCACAAGGTCTTATGAGTGCGAGTGAATCTTCAGTCTAAGCACCAAATCATAAACAACCTACCCCATTGTAGGAAAGGAACTTGTAAGGATTGGAAAGTCCAGAACCTCGAAAGAAATTCTAAGGAAAATACTGTTCCGAGCATCGAGAGCATCATCACACCATTTGCACACACAGCCATACTCATAAAAGATTGACCCATATCCCTCCGTGAGAGGAAAGTGATTCACGCATTCTAGCTCAACAATCACTCAAGATCAAACTGAAGATGTCTTATATTTGTAAACCTCATATTAATAGAGATAGGACCGTACCTTCTCTCCAAAAATTACATACACATTTTGCATCAGTTAGCATTTGCATGCATCATAACCATTTCATTTTTAACATCCGGCTGGTAAGAACCATGCCTAGTCTCGTGGAAGGTCGACTTCAGTTTCCCGCTATCGAAGCTCAACTCAAAATCCAAAGAAATCAAAACCGAGGCCATCCGGAGCCATACGACGATCTTCCCGGAGCCATCCAGCGTCATCGGGCCTCATCAACATCATATCCAAAACCAAACTAGAGCCATGCGAGAGCCATCCTCAAACATTGAGACCGTCCTAGAGACCTCAAGACTATACACGAGCCATTTCGTCACCAGGGCTTTGCCTACAAAGATCGAACTACGTATGGTCTGATCTCAATATGGAATTGAGTACGTAGGCAACCCGCCCAGGGTGCACCACCTCAAAGAAAAAATGCCCCTTTCTTCCTCGCCATCACCAAATAGAGCCATCTCATAGCCCTTCCCGGAGCCATCCCGAGCTATCCTGGAGCCATCATGAGAGAACCCTGAAGTCATAACCGGGCCGAAGCCATCCATCCATGACCAAGAATTTCTATCACATCAAAATACGTCAAACACAACACAGTCCACTAATCACATCAACCCACCATTCCACTCAAAATCTCAATACAAATCGAAACCCACCAACCACCCCAGAGCCGTTGCTCATAATGGGGTCATGAATCATGTTGGAGCCCTCTGACCACACTGGAGCCACCCAACCGCACCGGAGCCATCAACGTAATCTGGAGTCATCAGTCCATACCGGAGCCATCACCACATGCCAAAGTCATCTCAAAATTTGAAACAACTCTGAGCCGTCTGCTCACACAAAACCTACATCCACAAACAGGGAGTTTAATTCAATTAATACATTGGTTAATCACCACACATCACATATCATCTGCATACCCACAAAATTTGCTCGCTATCTGACGCATCTGCACACCCGCTAGACCGCTATTGCGCTACTAGTGCGGTCGACTTTTCGTTTTACACCCGCTAGACAGCTATTGCGCTACTAGTGCGGTCGACTTTTCGTTTTACACCCGCTAGACAACTATTGCGCTACTAGTGCGGTCGACTTTTCGTTTCACACCCGCTAGACAGCTATTACGCTACTAGTGCGAGATCGTTCACTTCATAACCCGCTAGGCAGCTATTACGCTACTAGTGCGGTCCCGCCTTTTTTCCTCCACTAGGCAGCTATTACACTACTAGTGCGAGATCGTTCACTTCATAACCCGCTAGGCAGCTATTACGCTACTAGTGCGAGATCGTTCATTTCATAACCCACTAGGCAGCTATTACGCTACTAGTGCGGTCCCGCCGTTTTTCCTTCGCTAGGCAGCTATTACGCTACTAGCGCAAGATCGTTTCATATCCGCCTGCTAGACAGCTATTACGCTACTAGTACGGTCCCACATTTTCCTCCACTAGGCAGCTATTACGCTACTAGTGCGAGATCGTTTCATATCCGCCTGCTAGGCAGCTATTACGCTACTAGTACGGTCCCACCACTTTTCCTCCACTAGGCAAGCTATTACGCTACTAGTGCGAGATTGTTTCACATCCGCCTGCTAGGCAGCTATTATGCTACTAGTACGGTCCCACATTTTCCTCCACTAGGCAGCTATTACGCTACTAGTGCGAGATCGTTCATTTCATAACCCACTAGGCAGCTATTACGCTACTAGTGCGGTCCCGCCGTTTTTCCTTCGCTAGGCAGCTATTACGCTACTAGCGCAAGATCGTTTCACATCCACCCGCTAGGAAGCTATTACGCTACTAGTACGGTACCCCATTAAAGTATTATAGGCTCGTCATAAGTCCTATAGCTAGATGTCAAGAGGTCTAGTTGAGGCTCGTCATAAGTCCTCGTACTTTCAATTGCATTATAGGCTCGTCATAAGTCCTATAGCTAGATGTCAAGAGGTCTAGTTGAGGCTCGTCATAAGTCCTCGTGCACCCCAATCAATCTAATTGTTAGTATCATAGGCTCGTCATAAGTCCTATGACTATATATCAAGAGGTCTAGTTGAGGCTCGTCATAAGTCCTCGTACTTTCAATTGCATTATAGGCTCGTCATAAGTCCTATAGCTAGATGTCAAGAGGTCTAGTTGAGGCTCGTCATAAGTCCTCGTGCACCCGCACCTATAAGAACACATCATAAACCACAGTGAGAATTTTTGGCGCCCCGTCAACCTTGATCCAATTCTGCAAGGGCTTGCAAAATTGAATCAAGGGGAGCCATCTGTAGACACCAAAAATTCTCACCCCATAAAGCAAATTCCAGAATAAGAAACATGATAAGAGGGGTCGTCACCTTTCTTTTTTCAAAACATATTAGCGTGCGTGCCAAAACGAAACCATCATTTTATAGTCTTTTTTTTAAAAAAAAAATATTTCATAAAAACACGATCTTTCAAAAATGATTTTCCAAATGACAATCCGGTTTTAAACCCATCCCTTTTGTCTCATTGTCTATTCGCTTACCCATCAGTTTTATTTTATTTTGTTACTTCTTCATCTTATTTATTGCTACTTTTAATTGTCTTCTAGCATTTATTTTTCATTTTATCATAATCATTCGCATACAGCCCAACCAGATGAGGCCCATCTTCCTAAAACCCCTCCCGGTTGATTCCTTCTTTAATCCAAATGCCCAGCCCGATTTGATCACTCTCAAAACCTACTGTTCCTTTATAAAGGGACAAGCTAAAAACTTAAGCAGGCAAGGTAGTCGTCTCTCTTTCGTCGGTCTCCCTCCATCTTCACTTCTGCTCATCGAAATCACCACGGTTAAACACCAACCATCACCTTCCTTCTCCTTCTCGATCTAAACCTTCAAACGAAACAACAAACCCTAAACCGGAAAACTTCAATCGCCTCCTTCCTCCTTACTTCCTTCTCGATTCGACAAGGTCATTCCCAGCTTCCCCTCTCTTTCTATTTCCGATTCTCCCAAGACCAGAGAACAAAAAAGACCCAGCCGACGAGCCCAGGTTTTCTCTATTGGAACATTCATGTTTTCAGAACCCTGTCTCACCCCTCTTCATCCTGAAACTTTTTTTCCGTGAATAACCACAACCCCACTCATCTCCTTCCTTCATCGGAAATTGCTTTTACCCAGCTCACTTCCATCCCCCCACCGTCCTTCCACCAGAAATCCCATCGTACCACGTCAAGCACCCCTGAAATCTCACACTCGTTAATCCAAAAGAGGCGAAGCCCAGGAGAACACCCTACCCGAGCTCTTCCGCTACCACTGGAAGTCACCACTAATCTCTCACAGATAACCGGAAGTGCCGATCGGTGCCTCGTTCTCCTATCTCTATCTTTGAGTAAGAGTAAGTTCGTTTTGTTTACTCCACCGTTCGTTGTAGGCCATTTCGAAAATTCTGCTCCCTTCTGATTCCTCTGCTTCGAAAGTTATGACTCTATCGGGATCTTGCTCCTGAAAGCGAATTCGCTTTTCTTTTCTGCATCTGTTCTAATTCGAAGCTGGGACTTCAATTTCTCGTTGCGCATATCAATCGCAAACGAGGTTTGAGTCTGCTGCACTGTCAAATTTCATGGCCCGTTTTTTTTCCTTCTCTTCACTTTGGGGCTCGGTTTCGACACAATGTTTCAGTATTTTACTTCTGGTGGAAATCTAAGAATGGTTGGAGTTTCACTCCCAATTTGAAACGCACGCTGATGTTCTTTCCCTCCTTCAATTCACGTATTAACGTGTTATACTGTTTTTATTTGCTTGTGCGAACTCTGAGTCCATGGTGGGTTCCCGGGGTGCGATATTTCATATATTACTGAGGAGTGGATTTCGGTCTCAGACCATAAGTGAGATCATCGCCTCGGTTCCTTTTACTGGAGTTCCGAAATTTTCATTTTCTGAATATGTGGGAAACATTGGGTTTCCACCGATTGGGTCATCGAATTATCTGGTCACATTATTATGCTAATCTGGTTGGAGATTCGTTCTCTACATATTATAGTGTTTAATTGAATTGGATCTTGCTTCTGCTCTCAAAACCGACTTCAGTTGGTTTCCATAGCAAATGTTGAATCACTGTCCATATCGTGAAACTCAGAATTTGGTTTGTGCGCTGAATGCGTAGCTGCGACCTATGCTAACCCTTTGTCTCACTCCTCTATTAATTCGATTATTGTGAAAACTAATCTGCTTGGTTGTCTTTGAGTTTTTGTCTTCTTCACAGGCCATAGTCTTCATGTCGATGCTGGTATATCATTCTAACCCAGGCTGGTCTACACTTAATTTCGTTCAAACCATGTCTGTGTGCATTTGCGCGTTCAGAACTTTGTCATATTAGCTGAGTTTTGGTTACACGAATTTCCTGTCCGTAAATGGATACTTTACTTGTGCGCACCTGTATCTCTCTTTTTATTGCGAAACTGGTTTCCTGCACTCACAACTCAATTGAAACTTGGCGGCTCTTCTTAATTCTGAGACCATGTTAATTCTGAGACCAAAAAAATGAGATGAGTAATAGAGTTGAAATAAAGTGGCGGTTTGATTAATGCTTGTAATGACAATGTTAGGTTTTAAATCCTTTGTTTAGTTTAGAATTTTCAATAACAAAAAAAAAAGAGACATGACTCTTTGATCGGCCGCTGTTACCAGTTTTGACTTGTTAATCATGTGGGTTTACTTCCTGTATTTATCTCTTCAACGTACATATGTATATACACGCCTAACATCTAGTTTTTATTACATCTTCAATTGGTTTCCTTGTATTTTGATCACTTTACTTAAACCCTAGACTGCCTTCTAGGTCACCCATTTATCTTGATAAGTCTTGGAGGATACCCCACAACTAGCTCATTTCTATTTGCTTGGTGGGGACTAATATCCTCCAAACTTTGAGAATCTTTTTAAGCCTTTGAAGGTACCCCACAACTAGCTCATTTCTATTTGCTTTGTGGGGAATCATATCTTCCACACTTGTAAAGCCTATCCCAAACCATCCCTTAATTTCATTAAAAAACTTTACCAAAAAAAAACACACAATGAATAAATTCAAATCCAAATTCAACTTGAAGTTTCATTTCACCTTCAACCCAAGTAAAGTCCAACATCCAAAAAAGCCCGAGGTCAAGATTGGGCCCAAAAATCAAGTCAAGCCCAACATTCAAATTCAAATGCCCACTCGGCCCAATCAAAAATCCATTTCAGCCCAAATCAATAAGGCCCAAATGTGGCCCAATTTCCAAGGCTCAAATTCAAACCCACCTCAAGGCTCAAGCCCACTTCAAGGCCCAACCCCACTTCAAGGCCCAACCTCATTTCAAGGCCCAAACCCACTTCAAGGCCCAACCCCACTTCAAGGCCCAACCTCATTTCAAGGCCCAAGCCTATTTCAATTCAAAGCCCATTTCGAGGCCCAAGGTCATTTTGGCCCAAAAGTCTAACCTTGACCAAAAACATTGACTTTGACCAAAAACCTTGACCTTGACCAAAAAAAAGTGTTGACCTTGACCAAAAACGTTGACCTTGACCAAAAACATTGACCTTGACCAAAAATGTTGACCTTGACCAAAAACATTGACCTTGACCAAAAATGTTGACCTTGACCCAACTTTGACTCAACCCGAACTTAATCTAGTTCAAGCCTGAACCTCAATCCAAACCGAACTCGAACCTCAATCCAATTCAAACTCGAACCTCAATCCAACTCGACCTCAATCCAATTCAAACTCGACCTCAACCCAAATCCAATTCAACCCAATTTCATTCAATTCAAACCCAATCCAATTCGTTTTCAATCTCAACTCAATTCAATTTTGACACATTCACTTCAAACCCGACTTGTAAATTCCTTTCAAAAATCCAAAGTATCTCCTTTCTCGAATTTCAAACAGCCATTTTATTCAAACTTCATCAAGTTTTCAAAAGAAACCATTTTGTGGAATTTTAAAGGAAAAACTCTTCTCACATCATAGAAAACTCTTCTCAAACGCAGAAAGTTCTTCTCACATATATAGAAAGTTTTCCTCTAAAATCATTTCTTAAAATCAGTGTTTCTTCATCGAGAATTCCGAACAACTTCACAAGTTTCCTAACTTAGTTTTTAAACCCAAAATAAATTGTTTTCGGGGAACATAGGATGTCTAACACCTTCAAAGAACGTTTTCTTCCTAATTAGACATTACTTGTTTCTCCTCCAAATAAAAATCCGAGGTGGGGCACTGGGGTCGTAACATCCCTTGTCGCAGTCTGGATCTCTTTAGGCGGGGCATTAGGGTGACAAACCTCTCCTAATTGCAGCCTAGATTTTTACAAGGCGGGGTGCTAGGAATAACTGCCTTCCTAGTTGCAGCCGGGATTTTAGAATCGTCTAACTCCCTTCCGCTCGATTTCAAGGTTTTCGGTTTTTAACGTTTTAAAACCCGGGAGTTAGAGATGTTATTAGGGTCTGACCGAGAACATCTCATTCATGGTGTTTCTCTCTAAATCTTATTTTTCGACATAAATTCATCGCCCCATCTTTCGAGCCTCGGCACTTACCATTAATTAAGTGTCGTGTTCGAGGGGGTACATAGGGTAATCCCTCGGATTATCCGCCCTTTTACAACAAAAATGACTTTTTGGTTTTAAACTTTAAGAGACGATTTTGACAATCATTCCTCCAAACAACTCACCCATCATCATCTCATTTCAAATCCCGAAATATCCCAAAACCTCAACTCTTTTCGAACCTCGAACCCAAAAAACCCAGGATCTCTCCCAAATTCCAATTGCCTCACATACTCAAGTCATCATTAAAACTCCAATTCACCTTAAACTCAAATCATCTTACAAATTCTAGCTTCTCTCAAGCTTCCAAAGTCTCATAGGCCCAAGCGCCTCACAGACTCGAACACTTCAATCTCTCCACCATTTTAAGATTCAAACGTCTCACAGGCCCGAGCGCCTCATAGACTTTGATATCTCTTTTGACCAAACGTCTCACAGACCCGAGCGTCTCACAGACTATCCTTCAAACCAAACCCGAAACTTTTCGAAGCTTCGAACCTTTCTAAATCTCGAACACCTCAGTATCTTCAAGCTCCACAAACATCAAAACTTCCAAAACCCTAAAATCTCCTAACAGTCGTGAACTACGTAAGGTCTGATCTCAATAGGGAGTTGAGTACGTAGGCAGCCCATCTAGGGGCGACCCCATTCCAAATAAAAACCTTTTTCCCCTCTAAGGTGACTCTCATATCTCTCAAACACTCAAACTTCCTTCGGCTCTCACTGACTTCAAACCATCACACTCTAAGTTTTGTCTATTCACCCAACCTCAGACTCTTCCCAAATACTCATCCGAATTCAGCATTCCTCTCCTTGGTGCAAGCTTGGCAGAAAAGCTCGCCTCATCCACTCTCTTTCTCTCTCCTCGTCCTAATCATATCCTTGGCTTTTAAATGAATCTCTCTAAAAGGTTTTGAAAGAAGACAATCCCGACAATTGGAGACCGAGGTTTCCTCGGGCACCAATCCGAAGTCGTGGTCGTTGCCACTTCTAAGGGGTGTAACCCAGTGCGAACCCAACATAGAATCTCTGGCATGATCAGATAAGTCCTATCCACAGGCAACAATCTCATAGTCAGTTAACGGTTCTTAGAACCCTTTCCTCCCTTCCTAGTATCTTAGGTCAAACTAGGGCGACTCTAGTCAATTCCGCCCTTAGGGCATAAGTCCGCGTGGAGCCCATTGAGAGCGGGCGTAGTGCACACTTGCACTCCCCTTTATGCTTTCTGGGAAAGACGGACGATAGAGTAGGTATTTGAGGGATGCCGAGGTGATAGGTTTTCACCCTCCACAGAATGGCATTTTAGGATCTAGGCTTTTCAGTCAGAACCGTTTAGGTAGACCCCCCTCATACCGAAAAATCACCCTCCACAATCATCAAAGTGTCCAAGATCATCACCAACGTCATGTTCAAGAGGATCTAAAACAGGTATTGGGTATGAGGAATGGTCTTGTGTATGTAAAGAGGTTTCATCTTGAGGAGGAGCATTGAGTGGAAGAGAAGTGTTTGTGATGATTTGTGTTTGATGTGTATATGAAGAAGGCAATGGGGTACAATTTTTGATGAAACCCATTTTTCCTTTATCAAATGCCCTCAAACCACTCATACTCACATTATAACAATTCAAACATCACAACCACCACATCTATCAGCCATATCCCAAGTCATAATTCACCTCACCCTACTCAAAACATATCACTCTATACCTTTTCCCAATATCACCCACTCCATGACCATTTTCATCCAATTCAGGCTTTGCTCCTTACTTTCATCTTTCACTAGACATTGTACATCCACCTTTATACTCACCCTACACCCATTCCACAACAAACATGTGCATCCTAAGGTCTGAAGAGCTTGAAATCACATAGGTAAACCTCTAATAGACAATGGGATCATACCCTTGTCTTAAGCACACTCTACTAGCTAATCCTAGAGAGTCACCAATTACGAGGCGTTAAAACACCAATCATGAAGGAAAGCCCCTCTCAAAGGAATTCATAGCTCCCATACCCCAAAATGCTAATGTCCTAAGTGCAAAGTGAGCTGAAAAGAAGAGTGAAGTTGGGACTATTGAAAGAACAAAAGTGACACTAGTTGCAAAGGGTATACTCAACTATGAAAATGACTACCACGACACGTGAATTTCAGTTGTTAAGCCTATCATAAGGTTAGTTTTATTATCCCCTATGAAACTATTGATGCTCCTGATACGTCCCCGATCAATCGTGGACGTATCGTTTTCCTATGTGAACTACTTGATAGTTGAGGAAAACACTAGATAACTCAAACTGGAAATTCCATTTCGATTGAGAATTCACACATAGTAATTCACTCAATCTCCCTCGCCCCTACCCACGGACTCCGGGAAAGTTAGGACCTTATCCCCAAGTCCTCTACCTTTTCTTGACAGTCGGCCTACAGTTCCCAACCGTTCCCTAACTGACCAGTCCATCGAATACACAAGTATTAACACTCGGATCCAGTCCTATCCAGCTCACCAACTCCTTAGCACTTACACACACTTTAGTCTGGCCCACACTTACTCTAGTTATCTCTCTTCTTTTGTCTTTTTGCCAAGCTCACTTACCATAGGACATAATGCACATATTTTACGTGTTAGTTAAGATATAACTAACACATATGATCTCCTAGACTCTAGGAGTCGATTACTTCTTCATCTCCTAGCATAATATCCACGCTTGAAAGTAGGTTGGTCTTCAGCTTGATCTAGAGCCATCAAGACACGTGTGCCGTGACTAGACATGTTGGCGGCAAATACTCAAGTGGTCGGTCACCACTAGCACTCTCCACTTGCTTGATCTTATCTAGTTCATTAATGCTCATAAATGCTCTCTTTAGACTTCATTATGGCTATGTAATAAATGCTTATTAATAGCCCTTAATTTATCTTATTATCTTGCACATTAATGAGATATGCTTTTGTCGTGAGCTGGTGCTTGTGTGGAGTGAAAGTCTGTATGAGTTTGGCGATCTTCTTGAAGTATTTTGTCCTTGTATGCATGAGAGATGTGGTCGTGTGGTGCTTGACCCTTGTGTGGTACTAGAAGTTCTACACAGAGCTCTCCTGGACAGGGCCTGACTGGTTGGGGCACAAGTCATGAATGGAGTGCCCTTGCAACCTTACGCGCTAAGCCATCCTCTACCTGTTTATCTAAATCTCAAAGCTTAACAAACATATTAGATAAACAACACAGGTTTTCTATCATCAAACTGAATGATCTTGACTTAACAATTCCCCCTTTTTGATGATGGCAACCAATACAAATCATATGTACTTGACAACTTGAAATTGAGAGATATTCCCCCTAAGAGGGATTCCCCCTGTGTTTATTAAGGTTGGAAAGATAAATTGACAAAAATTCCACAACACAACAACAGCTTTATACCGTGGCCATGGTAGATAGTTTTTCACTAAGATAATTACATAACACAGGGAAGATAGTCATAAGTTCACAAGTACATATCTTTCTTTCCCCCTTTGCCAGCAGCAAAAATAGGAGCAACTACAAGACTTAAGTTATTGAAAAGGCCATGACATTCAATAGATTACAAACTAAGTTTGATAGAGACAAGCTAGATAGAGTGGCGGTTTGGTGCATCCCAAGTGAAGACATGCTAACAGAGATTCTAATAGGTATTTATTGAACAATTATTACAAAAGACTAAACTAGAACATAGGCAAAATCAAGAATGTGCCGGGTATACTTTACCCGGCACTATGCACGACACAAATAAAAAGTAATATACCTACTCAATCTAATACGGGTAGCAAACCAAAACCCGGTCAAAGTAGCAAGGAAGCATATTAAGACCAAGAATGTCGAACCCTAGGGACTTGTATAGAAAATTAGTCCTAGCCTTGGTAATTACTAAGTAAAGAGGGGGGAAATGTGAAATATTTTCTAATCCTAATTAAAACTAATGGAACTAAGTGGTATTTACAATGAAATTAACCTTGATTCAGGGTTTGAAACCATCTAAGTATCAACATGAACACGAAACATAAACACAAGCCTTCGAATTAACCAACAATTGAATGCGCCGGGTGTCCTATCGGATACCAAATGCACAGCATATTCAAAGACCTTGAATATGCCGAACATTGGCCACCCGGCAGTGCATCCGGCATAGTCAATGTGCGTATTCTTATTCCAGTTTTCGGGAAGAAAACAGAAGACTCAATACCTATTAACAATTAGCATATGTCATGCCGCGAAATGAACAAGGTAATGGGAAAGATGGGTTAATTCTCACTCTTACTACTAACTCTTAATTCATAAGAAGAGAGTAGGAAGATCATTAAGAGTGTCTAACCTATTTTACTTTGGATTTATCCTCCTCAAGTAAAATTTGCATGAAGAGAATAAGAGATCAACCGATTCTCTTGCAATAAGAACAAACTCTTAATAAACTTGAAATCATATTAAGAAGAACACATTGTTTTACAAAGAGAGTTTCATCCCAACCAAGAACAGAAGGGATTACTACTCAATCATTCATGAAGTGAATAAGGAAATACAAGAGAAGGGAGAGTTTTGACATAACCTTCACCCTCTAAATCTTCTTCCAAATCTTCTTCTTCTTCTCTTGAATGGTTGTGCAGCAATTCCTCAGTTGAAATAGTGTCAATTCTGTGGAGTATGGGAATATGGTGGTGATGAATATCCAAAATGCACAGACCTTCGCCCCTTTTATAGACATAAATTCTCCAGATGTCGGGTCCCATGCCGGGTAGAAGTCATCCGACATGTGAATAAAACATGTGCTTTTCAATAACGGTCAAAACCGCCTTGGAGCGAAAAGTCACTTATGCCGGATAGATGATATCCGGCACCACGCCCGACATCGACTATTTGGTTACCGGTAAATAACCGTTATCTTTTGTTGAACAGGCGCGTCCTTTGATCATGTCGGCTACTGAACACCCGGCATTATGCCCGGCCAGATCCCTTTTCCGATGCGTGCATATGCCGTGTATAAGGAACCTGGCTGCACATCGGGCAAGGCTTGGTTTCCAATGAAAAACTTGCTCATTGCATGGAAAATACTAAAGGCATTAGTCTGAACATATAAAATGACTTTTTATACAAAATAATGTAAATACTACATATTCTAACCTTATTTTAACTAATATTGCTACAAATATAGCTTATAAAATATGATAAGTCTACGGCTTATCAAGGCCCTACACTTACCTTTTGCTAGTCCTCGAGCAAATTAAATCAAGAAAGAGTAACTACTTGTGCACAAAACAGATACACTCTAGAATGGCAATGAGATAATTCCTTCCTAACTACTTGACTCTTATTCATAAGCATCACTTAATCTTTCTCATTCTATCAATAATATACAAATGGGTAAAAGTAAAACATTCAATCTCAAAAACGGAACAAGGACTCATGGGCTATTTTGCATAGGGGACTTTGCATCTCTCCTTCTTCCGGTTTCTGACATTCAACTCTATTTCTCAAGAGTTTCTGAATATGGCCAAGACACTCATCAATGGTTTTTTTTAGTTCAGCCCTATTTTTTAAGGGTTTCTGAATCTAACCATGATTTCTTTTGCATTTAAAGAATAGGGAATTTAGGAGAAAAACAAAAGGAAAAACTCTCATTTCTTGCTTTTATTTTGAGGCAATTTTGTAACCTCATAATGCTTCATCTCTTTTTATAAGTAGAGGTTTTTTTTTTCTCTTCTTCTTTTCTTCTTTTTCTCTTGAAGCTTTTTTTCTTTTTCATACATCATCCCTATCTGAGATATTCACCCAGAATTGAACTATTTTGAAAAGGAAGGAAATATATATACCCAAAAGTAGATCAAGGACAAAAATAGAAGTAAGGTCATATACTCATGCTAACAAAAATCACGAAGTGAGAAATGATATCCAAAGGTCATTAGAAAGCGTTACCTCTTGAGAGAACAAATATTTATCCTTCCCTAATGTCAACTTAATCAAAGACATACAAAAAGCTGAGTAGAAGGTTAATAAACTTAAAACTTATTATATTGGATAAACTAGACATGCTATAAGCGTATAATTGTGTGTGTTTTTGTTTTTTTTTTTAATAAGGGGGTCCCCCTGCCCTACACTAGGCAGGAACACTGTCCCCAGTGTTTAGATAAGAAGTAAAGAATTAAATAATGAAGTAATAAAATAAAAATTAATAGTAAAGAAAGAAAACAACTCCCCTGGAAGGTATACGTGGGAATTGGAAAGGCCCTACACTTGGCCTTTGGCTACATAGCACCTTGTAGTTCGCAGTGGCATCAACTCCTTCGATGTGGAATCATTGAAAATAATAGCGGCGGACTTGGAATGCTTACATTCAGGGCTTAGATATTTCTTCAAGCGGGAACCATTGACTTTGAATCTTGCACCCGTAGAAGTTTCAAGTTCGAAAGCACCAAATTCAGTCATGGAAGTGATAGTGAAAGGTCAGCCCAGTGAGATTTCAACTTTCCCGGAAAAAGTCAAAGGCGGGAATTGTAGAGGAGGACTTGATCACCCACATGAAAACATGTGGAAAAATAGCTTGGTCATGAATCTTCTTAGTACGCTCTTTATATAGATGGGCATTCTCGTATGCGTTGTGGCGTAATTCTTCCAGTTCAGATAACTGGAAGTTTCTTTTGACACCTGCCTTCTCCATGTCAAAGTTGAGTGCTTTGAGGGCCCAGTAGGCCTTATGCTCAAGTTCCACGGGCAAATGACAGGCTTTTCCATACACAAGGCGGAATGGTGTGGTCCCGATAGGAGTTTTAAAGGCAGTTCGATATGCCCATAAAGCATCGTCAAGTTTGGGGGACCAATCCTTGCGAGATGAACGGACCGTTTTCTGCAAGATCCATTTCAATTCACGGTTGGAGACTTCGGTCTGTCCATTAGCTTGTGGATGGTAAGGAAGGGTAACCTTATGATGTACTCCATACTTCGTTAAAAGGTTATCAAATTGGCGGTTGCAAAAGTGAGAACCGCCATCAGAAATGATAGCTCGTGGAACGCCAAATCTGGTGAAGATGTTTTTCTGTAAAAATTTCAGATCAGTCTTGGCATCGGCAGATGAGCATGGAATGGCTTCAACCCATTTGGAAACAACGTCGACGACGACTAGGATATACTGATGGCCTTGTGACGGGGAATGGACCCATGAAATCGATGCCCCAAACATCGAATAATTCCACCTCCAGGATATTAGTTAGCGGCATTTCATGACGCCTGGAGATGTTTCCCATTCTTTGACAACTGTCGCATTGAGAAACAAATTTATGGGAATCCTTATGTAAGGTTGGCCAATAGAGCCCTGATTCCAAGACCTTTGCCGTTGTTCGAGTAGCCCCATGATGTCCACCGGCCTCCTTAGAGTGACAAAATTGCAGAATTGAAGTAACCTCAATTTCAGGAATGCATCTCCATGATCCCATCGGCACATACCTTGAATAAGTATGGATCATCTCAGAAGAAATGCTTTACTTGAGACAAAAATCTCTTCTTTTGCTGAGAAGAGAGCCCATGAGGTAAGATTCAGGAGGCTAAGTAATTGGCCATGTCGGCAAACCATGGCTCCTACAAGGCTTCACACAATGCAACCAATTCTGTAAAGTTATGTGCAATGTCATCTTTAGATGCAGACTCCATCCATGTAAGCTGCTGAACACTGAACACCATCTCGTCTGGAAAATATTCCCGGATGGGGATCCCGTCGTATGGCCGTTCAATGCGGGAGAGGTGATCAGCAACACCGTTGAGACAACCCTTTTTATCAACAACCAAAACATCGAATTCTTGTAGTAGAAGAATCCAGCGCAACAACCTTGGCTTGGCTTCTGCCTTGGTAAAGAGGTATTTCAGGGCAGAATGATCCGTATGCACAATGACTTCACTCCCCCATAAGTAAGAACGAAATTTTTCTAGGGCGAAGACGACTGCAAGAAGCTCCTTTTCAGTGGTTGTGTAATTCTTTTGTGCATCCACAAGGGTCTTGCTCGCATACGTGATTATTCGCAATACCTTATCTTTTTTCTGACATAGTGCGGCCCCCACAGCATAGTCGCTTGCATCACATATGATCTCAAAGGGAAGAGACCAATCGGGGGAGACGACTACATGGGATGAAATTAACTTCTCCTTGATGACTTCAAATGCTTCCAAACATTTCTTTGTGAATTCAAATTTAGTATCCTTTCCCAATGAATCACTTAAAGGTTTGACGATCTTAGAGAAGTCAGCAATGAACCGACGGTAGAACCCGGCATGGCCTAAAAATGCTCGAACCTCTTTGGCGGTAGTAGGAGGAGGGAGTTTCTCGATGATCTTCAATACCAACTTTTGACACTTTGTGCCCCAACACAATGCCCTCCTTCACCATGAAGTGGCATTTTTCCCAATTCAAGACTAAATTTGTATCTTCACACCTGTCTAAAATCAAATCCAGCTGCTGCAAACAATCGTCAAAGGTGGAACCATATACGCTAAAATCATCCATAAATACTTCGATACTCTTTTCAATGAAATCAGCAAATATTGCTTGCATGCAACGCTAGAAAGTGGCAGGAGAATTACAAAGTCCAAATGACATACGATTATAAGCAAAGGTACCATAAGGACAGGTAAAGGTGGTCTTTTCGTGTTCCTCTGGTGCAATTGGAATTTGGAAATAGCCTGAGTAGCCATCTAGGAAATAATAAAATTCCTGACCTGCTAATCTTTCTAACATTTGATCTATAAATGGCAAAGGGAAGTAATCCTTTCTGGTGGCTGCATTTAATCTTCTATAATCAATGCACATTCTCCAACCAGTTGTTTGTCTCTGAGGGATTAATTCCCCTTTTTCATTAGGGACAACAACTATGCCTCCCTTTTTAGGAACCACTTGGACAGGGCTCACCCAAGGGCTATCAGAAATCGGGTAGATAATACCCGTATCTAACAACTTCAAAACCTCATTTTTCACAACTTCTTTCAAATTTGGGTTTAATCTCCTCTTCCCTTGCCTAATCGATTTATGGTTATCCTCCATAAATATACGATGAGTGCAAAAGCTAGGATCAATGCCTTTTAAATCAGCTAGACACCAACCTATTGCTCTCTTATGATCTCCTAAGACTCCTAAGAATTTAGTTTCTTGCTCAGCAGTTAGAAGTGAGGAGATAATAACAGGGAGAGTGTTGTTACCTGCCAGGACGCGTATTTGAGATGAGAGGGAAGTGCTTTAAGATCTACCTCGGGAGGTTGTTTGATTGATGGAATGGCTTTAAATGGTGAGCGATCTAAGCTCTCTAATGGTGGTCGACAACCATTGGCATTTTTTTGCATACCACCATTGAGTTGGTCAATAATCACCTTGATTTCCCTCGTGGGAGACTCTTTGATTGATGAAACCAAGATTTGCTCCAATGCCTCTAATTCGTGTGGTTCAATTGAGGGGAGGGAAAATGTCTCTTCATCATCTTGGAATTAATTCTCACCATTATCTGCCAAAAGACCGACACAACAACAGTATGAGCATTTACACTTTTTCTTACCATCTTTGCCATATCGAACTCGATCTTTTCGTCCCTAACTCGGAAGATGACTTTGCCCTCATGAACGTCAATGATTGTGCGTGCAGTACTTAGGAAAGGTCTTCCAAGGATTAGAGGGACTTCGATATCTTCATCAATGTCTAGAACCACGAAGTCGGCTGGAAAGATGAAATTGTCGACTCCAACTACCAAATTTTCCACCATTCCCATTGGTTTGATTGAAGATCTATCAGCCAATTACAGGGAAAAGGATACCGGCTTCAGTTGACTGCCGTGAATCCTGGTGAAAATTGAGTATGGCATGATATTGATGCTGGCACCAAGGTCACACAGACCATGACCGCAGTAAATATCTCCAATATATTATGGCACAATTGGTAGTCCGGGGTGTTTCTGTTTGGGAGGTAGTGCCCGTAGCAATGCTGCGGAGCACTCCTCGGTTAGACTGACCATCTCCACGTCCTCCATCTGCCTTTTGTTATCAATTAACTCCTTCAGGAACTTAGCATAAGTAGGCATTTGCTTCAATGCATCGATCAGAGGAATATCAATAGTTAGACGCTTAAAGATACCTAAAAATTTCTTAAACTGCTCATCTAAATGCTTTTTCTTAAGCCTATGGGGAAATGAAAATTTTTCAGTAGAAATTTGATTTTTATTGGGAGGAGAAGAATTAGAAGAGGGAGAGAAAGGGGTAGGAGCCTGTGTCTCCTGATATTGTACCTCTGGAGAGATTTCCTCCAAGTCAGTAGGATCAATTTTCTTTTCTTTTTCTTTTCTTTGATCCTTACCTATCTCTCTTCCGCTTCTGAGAGTGACTGCGCTTACATCGTTACTCCCAAGGGTAACTGACTTTGCGTGCTCTCTTGGGTTTATTTGAGTTTGTGAAGGTAATTGGCCGGATGGCCTCTGTTGGGTAAGCATTTGTTGGATCTGAGATTGTAGTGACTTCTGATCCTTACGAAGGGCTGCAATATCTTCCTGTGTATCTCGTGACTTGTTCATCAGAGCCTTCATTAAGTCACGCATCTCAGCCATCTCGGCTTCATGATTGGAAGAATGTTGGGGTGGTCTATTTGATGGAATACCACCATATGTTGATTGCTGGAATTGTCTTGGATTTCCTTGAAATCCGGGTTGGTTCTGGGAGTTCGGAGAAGATTGGATATTTCTCTGCCAAGGTTGTCTGAATCCTTGGTTGTTGTTTACATAACTTACTTCCTCAGATGCTTTTAATTCCTGCAACTCAGGGCACTGTTCGAAATCGTGTGGTCCTCCACACTGTGTACAAAACACAGAAGGTGGTAAAGGAAACACAGAGGGGTGCGATACCCGAGGTTGTCGTGTATTCACTACTTTTGCATGCTGGGGAGAGAGCTCATAACCAATTGCTCCACCACCTTTTGCAAGGCGCTTACCTTCGTGGACTGTTGAGCATTGCTCTCCAGTAATTGCTCGTGACTCTTCATCAATTTTTCAAATTTATTATCACTGTCTCCAATCTGGTACAACCCTGGAGTGTTGCCTCGAGCCCCTCCTGTGGCCCAGTCATGGATTTCCTCGCATAAGGATTCAATCCCGTCCAGAAACTGTTCCCCAGGTTTCTTGAGGATGTCAGCGCCAAGGGAGGACAACACCATCGTCTTGTACTGGTTCACGAGCCCTTTGTAGAACAACTGAGAGAGTTGCTCCTTCGTGAGACCATGGTGGGGACACTTCAGAAGTAACCCCTTAAATCTATCCCAAGCTTCACAAATATTCTCTGATCCAGGTTGCTTGAAGTTATAGATTTCAACAATCATTTCCAAGGTTCGACTCGGCGGTAAGAATTTGTCGTAGAACTTCGTTGCCATGTTGTCCCACGTGGAGATGGTGTTTGGCGTCAGGCTGTGGTACCATTTACTTGCTGTTCCTGTGAGATGTGGGGAAAAAGTGAGAGACGAGCAAACTGCAAAACAGCGTCAGTAGCAGTGAGGCTATTGACATGCTGCAGGAACTTCGTTACATGGAGCAATGCTTCATCTAGGTTGGAACCATCAAACATTCCTAACTCCTTGACGCAACCGATTTGATGATACAGCTTCAACTTTTGCCATTCATCATAATCGGCTTGGGGAAGATTAGGGAGATTGATGGCCGGCTTCTGGCCCTGGTTAGATGGTCTGTTGATGTTGCGCACTGTTGTCATCTCGCTTGAAATACTTGAATCTCCTAGGAGGTAAGGTTGGTTCTTTCTTTGTCGTAAGGAACGACGGAGTGTTCTTTTGATCTCAGGATGGTAATCTGCTATTTTGTCAGAGAGACCTTGTGATCTAAGAAGCATTCACTCAAAGAAAGCAAGTACCTAAGAGATGACAAAGGAACATTTTTAAGTAATATAAAAAGAACATGTAATCACTAATATATGCTTTTATTAAATAGAAAATATCATTGTCATTACATAATACATAAAAGATAAAATGAACTAAAATAAAACATATAAAAGATACTAAAATAAACTAAAAGACAGCCCTAAACCTAGTGCGCCTAACTCTACTAGTGAAGACCGCATATGAGGGGGGCCTTTGGTGAACCCTATTGGTGAAGATACCCATATGAGGGAATCTTCACCTAAGTTCATCCACGGGCAGAACCCTCATGCGGGTTGTGGTCCTAAGGCGGTGGTAGGCAAGGGCAGGTCTCATCTTCTTCCTCTTAATAAAGATTTCTACCCCTGTACAAGGGTAGAGTTCATTCACTACATAGATATGTAGAAAATGAAAAAGATCGGACTCCCCACTTTGTAACTTTGACATCCAAATGTTTTTAGGCATCCTGAGTACAAAGTTGGACAAAGGGTGAGATAATTATAAGAGGAAGGAATTCATATATTTAGAGAAAATAAGATAAAAAATGTTAAGTTTAACTAGCCGAGTATCGTGTCGGATAGGAAGTGTCCAGCGTCGGACTTCCTCTGAATGTGCCAGATAAACGCAACCCGGCATTATACACGGCAAGTTAAAAATAGCGAAAACATAAATAACATTTAAATAACAATCGTCGGGAAATATATTTGCAAATTTGTAGAATGTGCCGGGTTAATTGTCGGGCGTATACTATCCGGCCCAGACTTCCTCTGGTTTTGCCGGGTATTATATGTCCGACAATGAATCCGCCGTATTCAACAATTGAAAAGACAACAAAAGATCAACGAATGAAAGAATAATATGGCACTTACCAGGTTAAGGACTTGGACTAATTCCAAGTCCCCGGCAACAGCGCCATTTTGCTAACAAAGATTCTAGTAGGTATTTATTGAACAATTATGTACAAAAGATTAAACTAGAACATAGGAAAATCAAGAATGTGCGGGTATACTTTACTTGGCACTATGCACGGCACAGAATAAAAAGTAAAATAACCTACTCAATCTAATACGGGTAGCAAACCAAAACCCGGTCAAAGTAGCAAAGAAGCATATTAAGACCAAGAATGTCGAACCCTAGGGACTTGTATAGAAAATTAGTCCTAGCCTTGGTAATTACTAAGTAAAGAGGGGGGAAATGTGAAATATTTTCTAATCCTAATTAAAACTAATGGAACTAAGTGGTATTTACAATGAAATTAACCTTGATTCAGGGTTTGAAACCATCTAAATATCAACATGAACACGAAACATAAACACAAGCCTTCGAATTAACCAACAATTAAATGCGCCGGGTGTCCTACCGGATACCAGTTGCACGGAATATTCAAAGACCTTCAATATGTCGGACATTGGCCACCCCAGTGCATCCGGCATAGTCAATGTGCGTATTTTATTCCAGTTTCGGGAAGAAAACAGAAGACTCAATACCTATTAACAATTCGAGCATATGTCATGCCACGAAAAGAACAAGGTATTGGGAAAGATGGGTTAATTCTCACTCTTACTACTAACTCTTAATTCATAAGAAGAGAGCAGGAAGATCATTAAGAGTGTCTAACCTATTCTACTTTGGATTTATCATCCTCAAGTAAAATTTGCATGAAAAGAATAAGAGATCAACCAATTCTCTTGCAATAAGTACCAACTCTTAA
Organism: Limonium bicolor; assembly: GCA_023374045.1. NCBI lineage: Eukaryota > Viridiplantae > Streptophyta > Magnoliopsida > Caryophyllales > Plumbaginaceae > Limonium > Limonium bicolor. Next base: position 49,971,292 of record CM041777.1, read on the forward strand.
TAAACTTGAAATTATATTAAGAAGAACACATTGTTTTACAAAGAGAGTTTCATCCCAACCAAGAACAAAGGGATTACTACTCAATCATTCATGAAGTGAAGAAGGAAATACAAGAGAAGGGAGAGTTTTGACATAGCCTTCACCCTCTAAATCTTCTTCCAAATCTTCTTCTTCTTCTCTTGAATGGTTGTGCAGCAATTCCTCAGTCGAAATGGCGTCAGTTCTGTGGAGTATGAGTGTAGGAATATGGTGGGGATGAACATCCAAAACGCACAGACTTTCGCCCCTTTTATAGACAGAAATTCTCCAGATGCCGGGTCCCATGCCGGGTAGAAGTCATCCGGCATGTGAATAAAACACGTGCTTTTCAGTAACGGCCGAAACCGCCTTGGCGCGAAAAGTCACTTATGCCGGACAGATGATATCCAGCACCACGCCCGGCATCGACTATTTGGTTAACGGTAAATAACCGTTATCTTTTGGTGAACAGGCGCGTCCTTTGATCATGCCGGCTACAGAACACCCGACATTATGTCCGGCACTGGTGGAATGGAAGCATTTAATTACGGTCCAAAACTATGTATAATTACGGTTCTAGACCGTAGTATACGCGGGCGTCACTAAAGACGGCGACTACTTTAATTACGGTTTAAAACCGTAATTAAAGGCTCTTTTCCGGTCCCGCGTGTCATGGACTTTACATTACGGTTATTGGTAAAACCGTAATCTAAAGTGTAGACTTTAGATTACGGTTTTAACAATAACCGTAATGTAAAGTGTATTTTTTTTATTATATTTTTTTACAAAGCTTCACAATTACAATAGCCAGAATTATAACAGATATGCAACAGAGGGCATCAGAGCAACAGATGTGCAGAAACTGCACAATTGAGACACCTGAATCAAATAGCAATAACACAAATTCATTCCCTGCGCACAATTGCAACAGAGATAACATCTAATATACACCAGATCGAAAATCTGTTACAGCAACAACAAAATATTCAATACAGAAGAATCTGTTACAGCTGCTAGCAATTCATTAAATGTGATCATTTCAGTTTCATGCCACTACAATATATACAAAAAGCTAGCTAGCTAGTCTACCACTCCATTCTCATAAATAAGGCTGCCATGCTCTCTCTGACATGATACAAGTCTTTTGCACTGTAAGTCGAGGATTGGGCATAATGCTCTTTAATCTGGAACAAGAAAAGGAATGGAACCCATAATGAGATTAAGATAAAGACACAAACAATCTGCCGAAAAGAATTAAATACAAGATAGCGTTCGTATTACCTTGTCTCTAGAGTTCTGAAACGCTGGGAAGTACCCGCAGAACTCGTACATATACCGCATCACGTAGTACCCGCAACTCCTAGAATCCTTTTGGGTAGGGCACTAAATCACCAAAATTCACAAATGTAAAACAATTGTATAAAGATAAGCAACACGAATGAAATACACGAATTACCAAACCTTGATGTAATCGACGGTCATTTAAGCAAACTCTGCCTGAGTGGTTTTACTGTAAGAACTGTGACATATATTAACAAAAGCGTTAAGCAAAATGAACGAGTACATTAATTTTGGTTCAACAAACTTACAAACAATTAAATAGTAATAAAAACTTACGTTTTGATTAAGTCTTCAATGTTGAATACTGTCCACTGCCCTAGTGGATCTAGAACGAGCAGAGTAGCGGTGGCAGTGCAGAAGATAAACAAAGCCCAGTGGTGGCTACAATTTCAAATACAAAATGAAATGAGAAATGAAGGTAAAAAAGTTAGCTAATTAGTATGTAATTTTATATCAGAACTCACGTTTGGTGATACGGCATTAGAATAAATTTTTTTCTGTTCATCAGCAACATTGAAGCAATGCCTCATGTATTCCATAAACCTCCCCGGGTCCCTATTGATTGAGTCGAACGATAAACGCTCCAGGCACACCGCAGTAATGGAGGTGATGTTCTTCTCATGACATCTCTCAAGTAGACCTCTATTATATCACATGTACTATAAAAAGTTAGCCAATGCAACTTCATAGATACTTATTCTATATGTTTTACAGTATGAGGAAATAACATTTACTTTAGATAAGCTTAAATAATGTTAATGTTCAGGTAATCTCCACACATCATCTCTCTGATGTCCCCAAAGTTGATCGTCGTGGTCATATCTTCTTCGTAGTGAAACATCGACTTTGGAAGCGTCATCATGAAGTTGATAGTTTGATTTGACTTCGAAATGATCTTGTCATAGAGATTCATCTGACGAGGCCCTAAGCGATCCACAAGTTTTGCTGGCAGAGAGAACTTACTTTTAGGGCCTCAGAAGTCCTGGTGCGAGCCGGACGGGCGTTGGGTTCTACTTTTTGCACCCGAGTCATGGATTCTTACCCTTCACACACAAACAATAACGCATAAATGTAAAGATAATTACTAATTAATTATTATAGTAACATTAAACATTTATCTAGAACATACCCTTGTACTTCTGACAGGATCCACCGGCGCGTGATTTCTTCTTCTCTGGGCCGGGATACGAGGCGAGGAAGCTCAGGGATATGTAATGGATTATATTAGACAATTAATGCTAAATAATGGATTTTATTAGATACTAAATGGTTGTCAAACAGTCTTACTCATCGGTGACAACAATATGCATGCGGCCAGGGCAATATGTCTCCCCTCGCTTCAATCAGCGTGCATTTGTGTCAAACGCCATTGGAAGGTATGCATTCTCAATCCATCAATTATCAGGTCCATGGTCACACGCGCGTAGAATGCGGGTAGACGTACGAAATTGATGAGCGTGAGTGGACCTGATGGCAACACCGTCCCGTAGGCCACATCTACAGGGTGCCCGTCTAATGGTATTTGGAGACGGTATTTTTTTTGCTCCTTTAATAAACATAGATAATACGTGAAATAAATAAGTGAGTCCAATCTAATACTATTTAAAGGACTTTATTTAAGGAGACAAATAGTTAAACAAAGCTAACCTGGATGTTGGCAAACGGGTACGGGTCAGCGGCCGGAGCACAACTGGACGAGGAAGACGGTCGAGGAGGATCATGCTGCTGCTGAGTAGTCGTATGTGCGATCGCATCCAACGCTTGCTGCAGCCTTTCCTCGTAAGCCCGGCGCTCAGCAGCCAGTTTCTCCTCATTAGCTTGCCACTCAGCAGCGAACTTACGATCTACCATCGCCTCAACGTCAGCAGCATTCATCTGACCCTTCCTAGCAGATGGCGAGAATACGTGCTTCTGACGTACTTCTCCCCCGAATCCTCTAACACGCCCCGGGTGATCCTTCTTCCCAAGCGCTTGATTGAGAGCGTCGTCTTGAGAAGGTGGAGCGTGTAAGTCTACTTCTCCTCTCTGTGCTGCTTCATACTGTCCAATTGTCAAAGAAGTTATCACTAAATTTAGATCAACAAACTCTTGACTATATAAGTAAATTATTTAACAGCTACTTTCAAACACTTACAATTTGGTTAGCCAGTTGTTCTATCGCAGCATGACGAAATATCCTCTGACCTTCGCTGGTCGTTGTCTGGCGTCTCAGTATGAACATCTGCACCCTCCTCGCCTCAGAGACATCCTCGATTGGGCATTCACTACCATCCTCGTACCTCTACGTCAGCAAACCAGCTTCTTTCCATCCCTCGAGGCTGCCCATATATCCCCTTCGTCCCATGGTGTGGGGGTGGAGATTAGCTTCACGGTTTTGCCGTGCTTGTTCTTGTCTTTGTTGTTAAGACAGTACAACAGAAAATTAATTAGAAAATCAGGGATAAATCCTTATGAGCATTAATTCAGAAAAGAGTACACACAAACATACCCTGAACTCGGGGGTGGAGTGCTGCTCAACGAACTCCTTCCACTCCTCTTCAGTGATCATGCCGTTGTACACGACATACGGCGGAGGCTCGCGTGGTTGCACCCTGGTGATCTAGTTATCCACCAAGTAGTGGCAGAATGATTTAGCTTTACCGCCCACCGCAGAAAGAACGGTCTTCTTCACTTCGTCTGGGATCTTGTATCGTTCTTGCACCTTCTTCCAGATGGTCTCCTTAACTTCTTTCGGGACTTGTGGCCATTTGTGGTTGATGCAGCAATGTGATCTGGACAGAGTCCCTAGCATACTAGCGAACTCTGATCTGCTGCCCCCACAATACCTCTCATACTTGTCCTAGAGAAGACTGATCTCATCCGGTTTCTGCAGCTTCAGCCCGCGGGTCGGACCTCTACCTCTGGGTCTCTGAGTAGCACTCGTAGAAGGTGCACTCATGGCAGGGCCAGCAACAGTAGTGAGAGCTGTAGAAGGGCCAGCAGCAGTGCGGTAGATGTAGATGGGCCAGCAGCAGTAGCGGCACTGGTAGAAGGAACCGGTAACCCTTGCTGCTCTTCTTCGAACTCGCGGCAAAATAACTCGAACTCTTCATCAGCCATGCCTGCAAGGATTGAAAGAAAATTTGAATTAAATTAAGCATTTCATAATGGTCATACAAGCAAGAAGTAAAAGATTGTTAATTTCATATAAATTTTAATAGTAATAACTTACATACACCATTATCTCTCAATCCACATTCCCTCGTTATGGTCTGATCATATATACTCACGATGACCTGTGACCCCAGCCTCTTCCAATGAAATAGGAACAGTTGGAGGTTCATCTTCTGCGTCATACTCATCCTCATCAACCACACCATCCACACCAATTATTCCTCTTCTCCCTTTAAGCACCACAGACCATCTAGGATTATAGGGATCAGTTACATAAAATATCTGCTTAACCTTCGTCCCAACAACGAATGGCTCAACCGTAGGAGTAGCTCTAGACAGATCAACCAGTTTCATACCATGCTCCTCCTCACGGTAGCCATGATTGTTGTTAACCCAGTTACAGTGGAAAACACACATTTCGTAGCTGTTGTAGTCCAATACCCAGATGTCTTGTATAACACCGAAATATGACTGTTTTACTGAGACTGGACTGTGACCCACAATACCGATGTCATATAAGTTTTGATAAGCTTCAAGCTCTACGCTACTGTTTTGATTCGTTGACTTGTGATCCTGACGTTCTGTGAAAAAGGTGAATCGTTGACATCGTACCCCTCATACGAAATTACATCCAGACTTGGTCCAAATGCAATTACTTTAATCAGTTCAGGCACATTCGTGGACTGATTGGATAACACTCTGTCTTTGAACCATCTGACAAATGTCCTATTCTGCTCATTTTGTAGTCTAGTGTCACTCATGTTTGGATATTGTGATCTTAAAACGCACAAGTGTTCATCAAAGTATGGTTCGACATCTTCAAGATGACTTAGCACAACTAAATGAGCTTTGTTAAGAGTGTCTATGTCAATTCTTTTTAGTTTCCGTCCAACCGTGCCAACACCCTTCAATCTGCCCTCGTGTCTAGAACGTGGAAGTCCAATGGTATCGACACCTTCTAGGTAATTGGTGCAGAAGTCTACAACTTCCTCTGTGATAGTGCCCTCTATAATACTACCCTATAGGTGACGACGATTCTTCATTTTCTTCTTCAGGACTCCCATGTACCTTTCGAACGGATACATGTAGCGAAGGTACAAAGTACCACACATCAGAATCTCTCTTACAAGATGCACGAGGAGATGTATCATTATGTCGAAGAACGATGGAGGAAAATACATCTCCAGCTGGCACATTGTCACAATGAGATCCTTTTGTAGTTTAGTCAGAGTGTCCACATCAAGAACCTTAGACGAAATGGATTTGAGGAAGACACTGATGTTTGTGATTGTGTGTCTGACAGCATCCGGCAAGATCCCACGTAATGCAATTGGCAAAAATTCTTGAAGTAGGACATGATAATCGTGAGATTTCATTCCTACTAATTTGAAATCTATCATGGACACTAGGCTTCTTATGTTTGAGGTGTATCCTGAAGGCACCTTGATGTTGTAAAGGGTACTGCATAGACTATGTTTCTCTTCTTTAGACAGAGTGTGACAGGCAGGAGGCAAGAATGTATGTTTTCCACGTTCTTGCGGGCCAAGCTCTGTGCGTATGCCCAACTCAATTAAATCTTTTCTTCCTTTCAAATGATCCTTTGTCTTTCCTTTTATGTTCAAAAGGGTGCTAGTGATACTTTCACCCACGTTCTTCTCGACATGCATCCCATCGATACAATGTCTAACCTCCAGATGCTGCCAGTACTAGAGTTCCCAAAATATTGATTTCTTTTTCCAGACACTTTTTTCACCACTTTTGGTTGACGACCCAAAGTTGTTGACAATATTTTCCAACTTTTTGTAAATCTCTGTACCTGCCAAAGGCTGGCGTGCCACGCTGTGATCAGTTTTCCCATCAAACTCTTTCGCCATCTTTCGATACTTATGTCCTTTTGGAAGCATTTTTCGGTGGCCCATGTACACGTTTTTGCCACTATGTTTCAAGCGAATGCTACAAGTGTTTTCACCACAAATCGGACACGCCAACGCCCCCTTGATTGAATAGCCTGAAAGATAACCATAGGCGGAGAAATCATTGATTGTGTAGTACAACATAGCACGCAAATTGAAGTCCTCTTTGCTGAATGAGTCATAAACCGTAGCCCCTTCATTCCACAAGAGTTGTAGATCCTCTATCAAAGGTTGTAGGAATACATCAATTTTGTTGCCCGGTTGCTTTGGACCCGATATTAACAAAGACAACAAGATGTGTCTTGGTTTCATGCATAACCACGGCGGTAAAACGTTGTCCACCGAAAGAACGTATTTCAATAGTTCCAGGAGGGCAGTGAAATTTACGTCGCTCTAGCCATGTTTCGCTTTCAAGTTGAATAGCTTGAGGACGACACTCAACTTGCTTAACTTTGTAGGGTCACACCCGGGGTACAATGGTGTTTTGGATGAATCCAACAAATTTTCATACTTGTCTGGCGTGTTAGAGTGATGTCGTTCCACATCTTCGAGCATAGTCTCAATGTCATCGTCCCAGAAATCTGGCTCAACGTCATCTGTAACGTCTTCTGGATCACCTACAACTGTATCATCTCCGAGTTCTGTTCTGTGTTGCCTGCTGACCATTATCCCCTTCGTCAGGCTTAATAACATCGAACACACTCTGACCATGCCATCGGATTATGTCTTGGAAATCTTTTGTAAAACCGCGGCGGATCAGATGTTCCTTAACAGTTTCAATGCCGCGATATCTCAGATTGTTTTGGCAGTCAATACACGGACAAAATATGTATCCATTGTTTGAAGGTTTCAGATTGTTCGCCAACACCGTGCATAACTTATCAACTCCTTCTAAAAACTTGTCGTCCAAATTTCCGCTGTAAGTCCATGAACGTTCCATCTCCTTCTAGCTATTTATATGAAGGCAACTATTTCATACCGTCACCCGTGGCAGAGTCTTTACACTTTTGTATCTTATCAACCTAAATCCATCCATGAGTATTAAATCCCACCGGTGAACGTGTTTTTAATATGTAACTTATCGAAAATTTCGGCAGCATCTCTGTAACACCCCTATTCCTAAACCTGTAATAAACGTCGCAAGTCGTAGCAAAATAAATAACGTCGCAACGGAAAATAAAACTATCTAACCTTGGTGTTACACGCCGTTACTCACCCTTGTGAGTAACAAGGCATCCTTACTCTTTCCAACTAATATACTCCTCTCGTTGTGATGAACTGATACTGAGCACTCTAATTATTACAGACCAAATCCAAAACTAAATGGGCAACTAATTAAGTACAACAATCCCAAAATACAGTACATATTAAATCTAGAAAATGTTATTAAAACATAGCAACTACCCTGTTCCCCGCACTCCGGCTTGTGTCCTCTTCAGTAACCTGAAATGTTTTGCCCATTGAAGGACTCAGCAATCGAAATGCTGGTATGCTAAATGTAGTCCTAAGTCATCTAGATTCCTTAAGTCGTTTTAGCCATCTTGATATTAGATTCATTACATAAAATACCGGTTTACAATAGCAACAGTAGTAATTGTAAAACATTAAACAATCACATAACAGTTCACCTGCAACATCAGTGCATAATAAACAACAACCAGATAATCAACACCAATAATTCCAATCAATAACAAACAAGTCACGCATATTAATTAACTGTACTTGTTAGTAGGTCACATGACCCTTATCCTTTTAAGCCAACCACTTAACTTTTCCAATTAATTCCACCTCAGACGTCATTTCAAGACAACCCTTAATAACTCAATAATGGACAGTGTGTCCCCTGGGTTCCAAAGGAACCGTTACCAGCTGACCTTATGGCCCTGGATAAAATTTGACCGATCCGGTCGAACCTGTGCACCAACGGTAGTGCCCTCCGCCATCCCCGAATGTGGTTGATGGATTCCCTTGAGTGACTCCCAATTGAAGTCTCTCGTAGTGATCACGATGCGCAACCAGAAAGTCGAAACAGTCTGGATTCATCTATTGTAAGTTAGCTCTTTAGTCAGTGGTACAATAACCAATACTTGAATTAAGACTATAACAGTTGACCATCAGTTAGGTTCAATAATACCTAAAGGTCAGTTAGTCTTGTTCCAGTTTAGATGTGTAAACTTCCAGTCATAAGACGTTCGCGTATAAAATACAACGCAACAGTTTGAGCAATACAGTACACAATATCATATATATATAATCACAGATATCGCTCTTAAACAATTAAACACATAATGTCTGGACCTTAGGATAATCCTTAGGACATTCAGACCACACAATTAACATACCGTTCACCGGGATAACAACTAGCTTGACAATTCTTACTCTAGTAATTCTTTCTCGTACGCTGTTATTTATACATGCAATAACGTGTATTATTAATATGACTGTCCACTAAATATTACAGTACAGTCATTGTAGAGTTTATATCCGTTGTATACTAACTCTGTATGTACTTTATTTCCCTCGTTATTTAACAGTGGTTCTAGATAATCTAACAGTTCATTATTTTATGTGGAGTTCACATGTGATAATGAATTTCCATTATATGGTATATCCTTACCTCATTAATAATATATTCATAATTGTTTCCATTTACTCTTTATATTATAACCTTTGGTTATTTTTATTATTACCACAATTATTTTATAAACTTTATATTATATCCCATATTATACCATAATACATTATATTACTTAATCTTAATTCTTTTCTTCATTAAATTACAAATCCAACCACAATAATCCGGTATTTATATTTTGTACCCAACAACTTTTATAAATTATTAAATAACCATATAACTTCTATAATTTACTAATTAACCATTTCAACTTTCGGAAATTACAATTTGTGCCCACTAATTTTCACAAATTATCATACAACCTCTTATAATTTCGGTTTTAATAAATATCTTTCCTTATTTACAATTTAACCCTAAAACTTTATATAAGTTACATATTATTTCATAAACTATAGTTTTAATATTTAATCCTTCTTAATTACCGAAAAGACCCATATTTTTGCAAATTACATTTCTGCCCATATACAAATCGGTTTTTACATATATACCTTTATAAATTACATATTCATCCCAAAACTTTTATAAACTTAATATTTTATGTCATAAATCATTTTAATCCAAAGTTTTGGTCAACACTTTGACCAAGACTTAATTTCATAGTTAATACTTTAACATATCCATAAAATCATATATATTCTCGGTTAAACTCTAAACTTTCCAATATTTACAAAATAGTCCCAAAACTTTATAAAATGTCATTTAAACACTTAAACACTTATTTAAATTCTCCAAAATTCTTAATATTAATTCCTACCTTAATATATCATAATTATGCCAAATAACCCCTTATGTTCTCTGCAATTATTATTTATACACTAAACTTTTCAAAATTTACATTTTAGCCACATAACTTATTAAAATAGCCATTTAAATACTTGTAGCTATTTTTAATATTCCCAAAATTTATAATATAAGTTAATACACTTATATATATTTCGAAATTCACCAAATGTAACATTTCATTCTCGGGTTTGATTATATTTTATCCTATGGTTTTAAAACTTGTTTTAAACTTTATAATATGCATATATAAATGTATATAAGCCATATAACACTTCTAAAAATTATGCTAATGACTTAGAATGATTATAAACTCAAAATAGAACATTAAATCCCTAGACCATTCGGTTTGGTTATTTGTGTAACATAATTAATTTTTGTGACACAAATATATACCTTAAGGTAATAATCTTACCTTATATGTTGTAAATTATTTTTTTGACAATATAACCCATAGTTTTCGGTCTTAATTTATTTAAAGGTTATATAAAATTTTTATACCAAAGTTTGAAGCTTAAATCAAACTTAAACTTAATAAACCTTACTTATATAAACTTACCCCTTAAATCAAGACAATTCTTGTACTTGATTTTTTTCCTTGAATTCAAAGCTCTCCAAATGCTATTTTGATGAAGGTATTTCGGCCTCCTTGTACATATGTAGGAGATCTATTTGTTACACTTCTAACAAGAGTTTATAAATAATATTTGTAGTAATTTTACAAGAGTTTACCTTAGGAACTTAACAAGGTATTTTTGGTACACCTTGGGATGATTGTAGCTCCAAGTTTCCTTCATGAAATAATGAAGAGAATATGGATTTAGAAGCTCTTAAATTTCAAAAATAGCTTAAGGTAATTTACTAGGATTTTCAACATAAAAATATACCTTAACTTGATCTTGTTGTTCCTTGTGTTGTTGTTGAATTTAGGAACCTCCTTGGAACAATTATGCTTGGCGAAAATTGTAGGAGTTACTAGGATGATTTCTTGCTTCAAGACTTGAAAGATTTAACTAGGAAATTACATTAAAATGGTGTTAGAACTTGATACACCATTAATGGAGCTTGAAGCTCTAAGGGATTACCTTAGCAATGGAAGAAGAAAAGAGAGAGTTTGAATACTTACCCATTCGGCTGCATGAGCAAGGGGAGATAGCATGCTCACGTAAATCCTTTAAGGAAGGATGAAAGGAATCAAAGTTTGATTGGTGTTTATTTATTTGATCAAATTAATTAAGCATGCTAGGTAGGCTCCTTTCATCAGTTAATTACTAGGTTCATGGCTCAATGAAATGCTCATTATTGAGCATGCTTTTCGGTCACATGTGAAGGGATTTTAAGAGTTTATTACTAAGTTTAGCATATAGGAAGTTAGGCATGGCAATTGTTTAGGATTTATTAAGTTGATTAATGTTGCTAACCTTGTTTATTCATGCAGGTGATCGGCATTATGGAGCATATAGGCAGCTCCTAATTCATGTAGTCTTACGGCTAAAGACAATGTAGGAGACTACTTTGGATTTGTTTTATACTTAGGCATGTGATTAGGCTTAGTCATGTGTTTGTTTGTATTTGATTGATTACAACATTAATACTCCTTTCTCCTGCATAATAACCTGCAGCATGTGGCTAGGTGTGGGTAGTTTATTTGTTAATTGTCTTAGTATAAGGGCTAGATCTAGCTTAGTGTTTTTAATGTCATTATTTCCAATTATTAATCTTCTTTGTTTTCTTGCTGTTCTCTTGCAGGTCATACGGTGGGTGAGGGCTCCAATTGACTTCAATGTTGATACATTAACAAATAATATAGGTAGGGATGAGTCATCATCCATAAGACACTTATTTTAGCCAAATCAAGTCAAATGGGACCTAAAATGGCGCCCAAAATGGTGGTCAAATGGGACTGATTTTTAACTTGATTTTTGTTACACTATATTGTACTAAGATCATACTAATATGTGTAATAGGTTCCAGCATTTAATTGGTACATTTATATCATGCTAAAAGATGAAAGTTTTAAGGTAAAAATGCTGATTTTAGGTACCTTTTTGACCCAAAATTCGTCCCCACTTGTACTATGAATTTAGCACTGACATTAATTGATTTATATGGTCAATTTATCCCCTTTTAAGTTTTTCAACTCGTGGCTCCTCAAAAACTTCAAGGCAATTGCGTAAAACGCATTTTTGTGACACCCGAAGGTGCGTTTTTGTGCTTTAAGAATTTTATGGAAAATAATTAGTCGCTATGAGTTCCAAGTGTTTATTGACATTGTTTATAGTCAATAATAATATGTTAAGGTGTTACATTGAGTTATATGGGGTTATATCAACTCAAAACACAACTCCCGGGCTAACCGGGTAAAAAGGAGCGTTAAGAAATTCGTCCGAGCACTTTGTTTATTTTTGAGGAAGTAGCTCGACTATTCTACTTATAATGTTGAATATGTTAGGAACTCTAAGAATTAATTTTATAGGAGTTCGTGCCACCTCGGCACTCCTCCTGGGCATTCCCGAGGGTTTATGGGACCCCTTAAGTCATCTCCTAGCATTTTGCGTTTAACTGAGAATGTAGCATGAGGACTTCATCTTATATATCTAATAGAGTGTTATGGTGCATTTGGAATGAAGTGTAATGTTTTACTTCATCCTATAAGGTATTTCAGGGACTTTCGGGCCTTAAGGGCCTTTAAGGGAACTCCCGAGCCATTTGTATTTTTATTCAATTTTAGATGAGGTCCTGCATTCTAAGGGTCATATAATGATCCTTGATTATCTTCATATGAAGTTTATAGCTTAGATAACTTGTTTACTTAAGGTCGGGCTTTAACGCACATTTTTGACCTTAAGGAGTTTAGGTGTGTTTTAACGCCTGAGTGTTTATATACTCTCTTAGGGTTTAATGATCCCCTAAATAATATATATTTACCATTATTTAATTATTTAAATGTTAGGGGTATTTCAATCTCCCTACAGTTCTTCAAATGCACGATATTATGATATTAATCAATAATATATGCATTCGGAGAACAATAAAGAGATACTACTGAAATAATCAATAAAGTACATATTAAAAACACATTCACACCGTAGGTGTGAGATTTAACAATCATTGATAGTCCCGACAGGGACTGCCGAAGATATACCTCTATTAGGTATATCTTGCGGATAACTATGTTTGGTAGTAGTTTGTCAAATACTATATGTATATATGTAAATCTTACCTCTGGTAGACGATTAGCGATGCTAAGACGGTTGAGGTCGGAAGCCAAAATAAAGTCATAGTCCTGATGCATAAAGGAAAAACGACAACATTAGAATTCATCAAATAATCAAGGTTAAAATGCTAGCTAAACCGCGGAAAAAATTCGACGGCATCTCCCCTATATTTCTAACGTTTCCAAATCACTTATATCAACGTCAAATTCGCACGCACCATCAAAATTACTTATACACTAATTTTATATTTATTTAGAAGAAAGGTAAGCTGTATTAACCGTAAAGAAATTATTTACAAGTACAACAGATCAACTGCAACAAGCAGCAGCAACAAGAATCACAACTTTGAATCTGCTAAGAGATATCTAGCAGACCAAAGGCTCTCAACTAATTTTATATTTTAAAACTACACAACTATGTATTAATTGTAATACTAAATGCTAAGAATAACTAAATACAGCAGTTTACAGTTTGGTTTGCAAAATTATCGCTACTAAGCACCGAAGTGGGCAATTAGTGCAGAAATCAGCCCACGAACTAGGTTGCAATTAACTGTGAATCTGGGCACAAATATATGAACAAGGTTAGAACATGTAACACCCCCGAATAAAACATCCATAGATTAAATGAAACGCCTGACGATAATGTAACTAGCTTGCAGCGGTATAACCTCCATTCGGGTGTCACAGACGCCAACCACCCACGTGGTTGACACAACCACTCATCCAACACCAAGTTACGGTCTGAATGACTGGAATTAAAACCACAACCAAATCCAAGTACAACGGGAAAATACAAGCCAAATACCGAGAGTCTACATCATAAGTTCTTACTTAAGTTACACAAACCGAAACATACAACAAGGGTTTAGTGTTACCTAATAACAACCCCTACATGAAACATACTACCCAAAAGTCTTGCCCGTACGGACTACCCCTATGGTAGTCGTCCTTGCCTACTCTCCGTCTGCTTCCCGTTTCATACCTGTAAAAATAAAGGACTCAGCAAAACTATGTTGAGTATGAACGTGTGAAGCCCGCATATTACCGGGCTACACGACTACTTGGTCGAATATGATTAAGTCCAAATTCATGCAATAGTAAAGCAATAACACACAGCCTACAACATCAACATTGCAATATCAATAACAACCAAGCACAACTTGCAAGTAGCATAGCAATATCAATAAGCAACCAAGCACAACTTGCAAGCACGCAACTCAGCACCATAAGCGGCTAATGTAGCAACAACAATCAAGTAATTTATAGGACGTGTGCGCAGATATATATTATACCGTCGATCCTCACTATGGGATCATTCAAGAGATTGCGTATTGTTTTCTTGTTCTTATTACACATGTTTTTCCTTCCTTCTCTTGCACCGAGTCAGGGGATGTAGGTTAGGTCCCGAGACTTTATTATGTAGGTGCTATCCATTCCTTGTTCCTTAAATGATCACATTTGTGAATTTCTCTTATTTGCTTGGTCTCATTACACAAGCTTTCCTTTATACTCTGGCACCGAGTCAGGGGATATAGGTTAGATCTCGAGACTTCATTATGTAGGTGCTAATCGTTCCTTGTTTCTTTAAGGATTGTTTGGGAATTCTTTTATCACCGCACGTTGGAGGACGTCTCCTCCATAGCTAGTCCCCATTCCCGACACCCAGGGTCGAGAAAGCGGAGTCACCTATAGAACTCCAGGATAAGCTCCACCAATTTGTCACTCCCCATTCCCGACACCCAGGGTCGAGAAAGCGGAGTCACCTCTAGACTCCAGGATGTGCTGAGAAAGTGGGGTCACCCAGGGACCCCCAAAATACATTCCACCATAGACGGTCGAAGGATCTGATGCAGATGCCAACTCCCGATCATCCATACCGCGCGGCCCGAGCTGTTGTCTTCCCGGGTTGTTCTCGTGTTTCACCAGTTGGTACTTTTCGTTTCATTATCATTATAATCTCGACACCATAGTGGGTGTCATTAGCGGTCCTCTATAGTTAGAGAGGAGTTTTCTCTTTGTATAGTTCTTTTGTTTGTCCACGTGGTTCGTCATGTCCCACCAATTGAGATTTGCTCTTCATTATCATTAATGAATAGACACCAGAGTGGGTGTCATGGTACGTCCTCAATGGTTTAGAGAGGAGTTCCCCTTATAGAGTTTTTCTTTGTTTTCATAGTTCGTTGTGGTTCATCTCGGGTTCCATAAACGAGAAAGGGACTAAACTACTGTGTGCGCGCAAGTAATATGCCACAAGGATATATAACAAGCATATAAGCAAGCCACAAGAAGCAATCCAATTTCATGCTATAGTCTTATAGTCATTGTCAAACAAAGCACACAGCACACAAGCCGTGTAACACGGCAACATACGAACCACACATGTCCATACCTTATTCGAAAGCACGAGTCGTCTTACACTCGAAGTCCCGGTCGGAGTTCGCTATGGCCCTAGCGTTAATTAAAACAATGTGTCAGTTTATTATTTTATGTGACGACACTTTATATCGTATGTTATTCCCTAGGTATGTTGTTAGATGCTTAGTTTATATTAAGTCTTAGAACTTCACATGCGTAAATCCTAGGCTTATCTCACCCCTAGGATATTCATATCTTTGTTTGACACGTTGACTAAGTCCTTTTTCCTTAGCTTTGTTTTAGAGCATCTTATGCGTTATTTATGTAACAAGTTTGTATAAAATAGATATAACTTGTCTATTGTGTTCTCCCTCCTTAGATAAATAGATGAGAAATGTTTTAACCCTTGTTTAATGGTAATATAGACCATAGAGTATCCCTAAACTCATTTACACAGCAGTCCAAAAGTTTCCAAGTTTAGAACACAAACATATCGCCTAACGTCACCTTTAAGGTAATAATTGATGCTCAACCTTCTCCCATGATTCGCTGACCTAGTTATGTTTATTAGCTATCATTTGGGTTCATTATTAAACTTGAACCCCACTTATAATACCCTTGTAATCTGTTTATACAGAAACTATAACCTCACTGAAACTGAACACAACCTATACATTCTTTCTTGGTTATTGTTGCTAGTTAGTTCAATTTAAGTTTGTTTTCTTTCCTTCCGTATTTACCCACTGATTATGGGTGTGAAGCTTGGTTTATATTCAAGACTATACTCATGAAACACCCACCCCACATCTGTAGTTAATTACAGATAGAGACACAGGAGAAAGGCAACCAGAAAATACCGAGACTGAAAACCCATGAAACCGATGCCTTCCCCTTGTTTCTTTTCTGTTTAAGTGAAAATCCTTTCCTTCCAATCTCTCCCATACGTATACCTTAACTAGTTAAGTGTTTCCTTTCTGTTTTAAACTCGAAACTGTCACCAATAATATTCACCCCTACTTCTGTATAGAACAGAAAACAACTCCCAGAAACAGCATAAAAACTGAAAACAAAACTGGTATGTCTGTCTATATTTCCCTCCCCAGCTTAACTACACCTTGGTTTATGTGTTAACAAGACTTTGACTTAAAACTAATCCCAAAACCACATGAATAACTCCTCTGAATAACATTGTACAGACTTAACAAACTGACACTGAAACAGGAAAACCAAACCTGTAACTTAAACTGGCAGACTGATGTTTCTCTTTATTTTCCTTTTCTGTTTGTCCTCAGTTACCCGATTCTTAAATCCTCAAATGACTTGCCAACTTAATTTACCTCTGTAACGATGTTTCTAGTTCATACCTAAGACACCACCACACTCCTAATGCCCCAGGGAAAATATGTTACACAGAAAAAAAGACTCTTCACAATTCTGAAAACCGATAATCTGTTGCACTTACTCACATAGATTACTTTCTGTTCTTTAATCAAATTTCAACTTGTTTTCTGTTTCCTCATCTTGCCCACTAATTTAATCAAGTATTTCAATTAAGCTGCTAACCCAAAATAACCCAAGGAGTAAGGGCACACCCACGCAGAGACATCTGAAAACTGGAACCTAGAAACCAGAGAACCAGAAACTGGTGGTTTTATTCTCTGTTGCTATGAAACTGACTACCATTTTACTTGTGAGCATGTACTTGCTTAGTCTAGTGTTTACTTCTTACTTTAACCCTCAACACCTTAGGAGCATAGGGACAATGCCTCTGAAACAGAAGTTTCACACTAGAACTGAGAGGGAAAGAAAAGAAAATTAAGAAACTGAGGTCATGGACTGTTACGTTCCTTCTCTGTCTAATTAAAAATTGGTTTCCCCACCTGAGTGTACTAGGCCAGTCTCCAACTAAAGCCAGCTTCATCTAACCCCATTCAAAACCTTTGAAGTTTTATTATACAGACACACGAAAAACTGAAACCTGAAGTTACTTCATAACTGATAAAACCGAGGTTTAATTTGGTCCTGTTGGTCTTTCGTTTTAGTTCCTCACCTTGAGTTCTACTTCCCCAATATATTTAGCCCCTTAGTTGAGACACTAATACAGTTTTAACTTCAAGGCCACCCACAACAGCAAACCTACACCCTGAGAACTTAATATACAGAAAGCAAAATCTTTAGAACTGTCGTTGATGCCTTTTCTTTTGTTATCAGTTTCTGCTATTCTGTTTAATTTGATCTCTAGCTTCTTCAGGTTGTCTAACTATGTAGTTAGGTATCTTTAGTACAGTCTTAACATACAAAGCAAACCCAAACAGTGGGGAACATGCCATTGTAAAAATTTATACAGAACTGCAATATGTTGCAGAAACTGGAGTATAATCGATGTCTAGTTTTTCTGTTGCTATTTTCTTCAGTTACTTTTAATTTGGTTTTTGTCTACTCACTTAGTTTCAGGTTCTATTAACATTTTAAACCTAACCATAGCAGTCACCCCCCTGAGAAGCTCATATACAGAAATGAAAAAAAAAGAAACATAACATTTGAATGTCTGCTGCTGTAGCACTTTTCTATTGCTTGGTTTTTTGTTACCTAACCTTCCTTCTCTTTTCCTTTCTTTCCCAGTTCCTTAACATGGCATGTAGTTCCCCTTTTAGTTTTCTATCTACATGTTTAAGTGTTCCCAACCCAAGCTGGAACTCTAACCTTCCTTCTCTTTTCCTTTCTTTCCCAGTTCCTTAACATGGCATGTAGTTCCCCTTTTAGTTTTCTATCTACATGTTTAAGTGTTCCCAACCCAAGCTGGAACTCTAACCCACTCAGAACAGCAGTGATTCAACCTCGGGAACAATTATTGTATAGAAGCAAAATAGTTACAGGTTTGCATGTTTTGTTTCTGATTATAGGAGTTGTTACTGAATGGCTCACCTCCTTGGCTTAGTTTGTTTCTCCTTGTAGTTCCTTGGCACAGTGTGGACTCCCTGGCCCTTGAATTCTCGACCTCACTGAGATGATTACCCAAGAATTACTTCTTTGACAAAACAGGAAGAAAAACATGGCGAGTTGAAGTTGGGTTCTATTTTGGATTTACCTGAAGCTTGTTACCAGCCAGAGAGTTGGCTCTGTACTGGTTTTGTTGTTGGGATGAAGATGCAGTGACTTGTAAGGGCGTTAGCTACGGACAAGGTAGAGCATTAGCTCCAAAAGGGAGGGAAGAAATCAGGAAGGTAGAAGAACAGAAGTCAGGAATGGAAACAGAAACCAGGGGGAAGAGCATAAGGGGAATGGCTTATGTTTCCACCGTGAATGAATTTTCTTTTCAGGCTGTTACGGGAATTTTCTTGGCAGTGTCCCAGCGCAGCTTACAAGATTATCTCCCCAGCTTCCATGCGTGTGAAGGAAGAAAAAACAGAGGGTCAAGAGCCATAATTACCGAAGTAGTAAAGGAAAGATAATGGAGTTGGCCCCCAGCTTACCTTGCTGCTTCACGGTTCTGGGTTTCGGGTTTCTAGAGCTTGACCAGGGTCTAACAGGCAAGGAGGGATTGAGGAGGCGTGGATTATTTATGCCACTGTTGGCTACTACTAACTTCTATGGGCGTGGGAGTTGAGAGGGGAAGACAGCGTCTGAAAACGTGGGCTACTTTCACTGAGATCAAAGGGGGAACATGCTCTGCATGAGTTTTCAAGTTACAAGAGGGTATGGGCTTGAAGAAGGGGAGAATCCTGTCGCATGATATGAGTGGGAGTAAGGAGGTAACGGGTGGGATTTTGCATTGTTTACTGTCTGTCTATTTGTTCGATCATGCTGTATCGAAGAAGAAGAAATCGTTACTGCTGCAGGTATATGTTTGGTTCACCTTTTTTTTTCCTCTTAGTCAGTTCGTAGACTTAATACTAGTATTAGGTGGTGGGTATAAGTTACCGAAATCGAGCATAGCTCAACCGGTTAAAGCCTTTATAAGGTATACGAGAGGTCTCAGGTTTGAACCTCAGCGGGAGCGTCTTTGCTCCCCCCCCCCCCTTTTCTTTTAAAAAAAATACACAAGTTTATTTTTCCTTTATATACATGTGACTATATATCGTGTTATTATTTATTATTATTATTATTATTATTATTATTATATTTTCTTGTTACGAAGTTATGTGACGACATGGTCACTTATTTACAACGTTACAATATCGTAATGTTACGCACGTGTATTTTTCGTACTCGTACACACATTTATATATATGTATATATATATATATATATATATATATATATATATATACTAGATTTAAATGTCCGCACGTTATTTATGTCCGAACTATAAAACGTGTTATGATTTTATGCGTTTAAGGTTCAGGGGTATTTCAGAACATTTGCCATTACATTCTCAGGATTCGACAGAAATGAGGTTAGAACTAGCAATCGACATGTATATGAACAAAGTTAGAAAAAATGACAATCGATCGATCGCATACCAGTACGCGTTAGAGACGTCGACGGTGACGACCATTGGTAGATGGGTGGTGACCAGCGGCGATGGGAGTGACAAAGGTGGTGGGAGTGACGGCGGCGATGGTCGTTAGTAAGGTGACGGGAGGGGAGGCGATTTCAGTAAGGAAGATAGCGCGAGAGAGGAGTAGAGGTTACTGTAAGTGTGCGGAGTAAACGGGCAATGTTCTAGTTAAAAGGACTTTAAATTACGGTTTACAAGAAAACTGTAATCTAAGTCACACTTTAAATGACGGTTTCTTGAGAACCGTAATCTAAAGTCTAATGAAATTTAAAAAAAATAGCGCGAAAATTATTTGGCCTATACTGGGTTTCGAACTTAAGATCGATGGTGTTGACTCATGTACCCACGACCATTATGCCATGAGTCTTATTCGATCAAACATATGTAACACATTAATATAAAGTTTTTTTAAATCTAAAATAAGCTGGTAAGACGACGTCGTTAACTGTAATTTAATTTACGCGCGGCGTCGAAAAAATCAAATAATGCGGGAAATATTTGGCGTCAGGTCAAAATGATGTCGTTGACCATCAGTGGGCGGGGACTTTAGATGACGGTTATTAGTAAAAGCGTGCGTCAACACGGGACTTTACATTACGGTTTTACTAATAATCGTCATCTAAAGTCCGTTCTAAAAAAGGCGCGCCTACCTCTGATCGATATTGCTTACGGTTAATTCAATAAATGTCGTTAATTAATTCCGGCCTTCCTATTAATCACGGTTTGTGTTAAAGCCGTGATTAATCCACCGTCATTAAATGCTTCCGTTCCACCAGTGCGGCCAGATCCCTTTTCCGATGTGTGCATATGCCGGTAGAAGGAACCCGGCTCCACATCCGGCAAGGCTTGGTTTCCAATGAAAAACTTGCTCCTTGCATGGAAATACTAAAGGCATTAGTCTGAACATATAAAATGACTTTTTATACAAAATAATGTAAATACTACATATTCTAACCTTATTTTAACTAATATTGCTACAAATCTAGCTTCTAAAATATGTTAAGTCTACGGCTTATCAAGACATCTAAGCCATGAGTTTCATCATCGGAAAAAGCCGTAAAAGTGGTGATTCAGCGGTGGTAGAAGTATCTGATTCATCCGAGTCTATGGTAAACTCCATGCAGTGAGGGGTTTTAGTATGAGATTGAGTAGCACTTGAGGTGACAGACCAGGCTGTGAAAGAGTTTGAGTCTTGTTGGACATAGCTTTGTGCGACATACTTCTTTGGGTGTTTTGTGAACATGAACTTGTGGATGGTGGAATGGACAGTTTGCTCATTCGAGCTTGATGAACTTTGTGGCTCTTTTTCCATGTTTTGAGAGGTGAAGGAATGATTGTGAGTGGTAAAAATGTGATCAAGGTTTTTATAGACGCTTGGGGATATGCTCAACGACTGACGGGTGAGGGGTAATAAATGAGGTGCCACGTCTTGCAGTCTATGATGTAGGCTTTTTAGGTGTCAAGTTAGGAGGTTGGATTATGGAATGATTGGGATGAATGTCTCTGATCATTTGTAATTTTTAATCAAGGAAGAAGCAGCCAATGCAATAAATTCTTTCGTAAACAAGATTTTCATTCAAAGTAGACAAAGGAACAGTTGCATTTCCATTAATATCAAAAGATTGACCTATGAAACAGATACTCAATGGCTTGGAAAATAAAAGAAGGATAAAGAAAAAATCTAACTTAAAACTACAATTTCTCACACGCTTCACTCGTGTCTCTAAAAGACATAGAACTCTCAGGCTATAGATGAATATCTATGAAATCTATTGCTCCTTGAACATGTGAGAACATTGGTTCCTGGGAGATAGCCTGCACAACAACACGCTGAAGAACGTCTCGAGCTGAAGTATTCAGACTGGTCCCTGACCTGTCGTGGAATGGTGAGAGACTATGTTTCCTTTTGAGGGCGGAGATCCTGGCTTGTGGCCGAGGCTCTGACCTTGAGTCCTCAGTCTTGGTAGGCTTCTGAGGAACCATCAGCTTCGCTCCTTGAGTCTTGATCCCCATCTTGGACAACATCTCTAAGCATATGCAGTCCTGAGCAGTCCGCGAGCACTCGTGGAAGCGGTTGGTGTCCACTTCATTTTGCTGTAGTGCCGCGGTGACCACTCTCCCATGAATCAGACCTTGGTTGACATATCTACTCTCCTCAATGGTGAGTAGAATCATGGCTGGGAGGTCTATCTTCTCCTTGGTCTTGATGGCGTACATAAGCTTCACATCTCTTGCATTGACGATGTGAGTTCTTTGATTCCTCGGGGTGATGTTGTGGGTGAGCAGGCTGAAGAGAACTCTATCGGGGATGCACATCTTCACGGCGTGGAAGTTCTTTATTATGGCCCCCTTGTTGAGCATGTGGACCATCTTTCCTCTTTGATGTCCCAAGTCGTTCCAAGTCGTGTCTTTGGGAACGACCAATCCCTCCGGCTTTAGATTGAAAGCCTTGCAAATCCAAGACTTTGTGATGTTGATGTGGACTCCTTGGACTTTTGAGATGATGTAGTCCTCATCATCATCACTCTAGAGATGGCTAGATTCCTCATGTGCTCCTTGAGCATCTCCGTATAGATGGCGATAGGCTCCTAGAAGAAGTCGATCAGCCTTGGAATTCCAGCAGCTCCAAGATCTCTCCAAGACCAATCTTCTTCATCCATTCCATGTCCATCGTCTTTGGTAAGACGGGACAGGACTTGTAGTTGACGTTCTCAGCCTTGATGGTTGTTGGCTCGAGCTCCTTAAGTTTCTTCAGTCTTGCTTGAGCGACTGTTGTGGTTGTGGCTTCGCAACCGCTCTTTTTTATTGGAAGATCTCCTCGAGCTTCTGAGCATGCGGTGATGAAGAAATTTGTTGATTGCCCTTGGCCTTCCTTACCTGTTCACACTCCTGAAGCATCAGTATGACAGGGGAGACTGACTCCCTGTTTCCTTCTTCGTCTTCCCGACTCAATCGGGTAGGTGTCAGAGACCGCTCGACGACCGGTTGTGTGGCTTCAGTGAGAGGTTCTTCTTGTTCTCTAGAATCCAGTGCCTTCACACCTTCTTCTTAAGATTCCTCTTCTGCTGAGAGTTCCTTTTGTGACTTTTTGTCACTTTGGGCCTCTTCTTCTTCCACATGGCGAATGATTTTTTCAATGAAAACAGTGGGAGTTTCTTCCTCGTCGTCGGTGAAGTGGAGTTTTCGAGTGGCTCTTTCAGGTGTTGAGTGGGCTTTCTTTGGTGTTTCTTGTTTGGTCTGGCTACGCTTGGAGGCGCGAGTTGCACAACTTGTGGAAGCTATTGAGTGGCTCTTGCTCTTTGGAACTTTTGGATTTTTGGCTATTGATTGCTTCGTGGCAATCTTTGAGGTTTTGGGAGATGGAGCGGAAGAGGTCATGATTGGATTTTCAATGGGGGTTGAAGTGGGCAGGATTTTGGGATTGAGAGTTCCAGACTGAATGAGATGGTGGATTTTAGGTAGGTGGGTTCTTATATAGGTTACCTCTTGCTGCTGCAGTTCTCCTTCGTCCATGACTCGAAGGAAAAGTTGATCCTCCTCCTGTTTGGACAGACGAGGTGGCGGCGACATGTTGATGGGACTTGTCTGCTGTGTGTCGACGCTTTTCTCTGGGCTAGCGTCCCTTATGATGGCTTAGGTCTTTGAGCGAAGAGCATATTTGGGTGCCATAATTGATCAAGGGTTTCTGGACTTTAAGACTTTTCAATTGAGAGTTCTTGAGCGAGGCTTGAGGTGAGGGTTCTTTAGCACAAAGCTCACTAGAGTGTTGTAAGAGAGAAAAGAAATCGATTGATGCTCAGAGATTTTAGAGAGATGAGGGCAATAGCGTGACAAGAGTGGAACTCTCATCACCCTTTTATAGATATCGAGTACGGTCGGCGACCATTCCTCGTCCGCTCGCTAACATGTCCCAACGGTACTATTCACAATGGGCAGCGGTCGTGATGGTTTGTCATCGATTCGTTGAAGTTTTCCCGTTTCTATTAGTTGCACTCTTCCTATTCTAGCCTACTTTTGTGAATGGCTGACATATCTGTTTCAGTAGAGTTTGACATATTTCTTTGCATTAAACTGTACATTGACCATCGAACAACATACTTGAGGTGTTGCTCACATGTCGGTGACCGATCGTGGGAGTCAAAAGATAGCCTAATCGTGATTAATAAATATCATTCCAAGATCATGAACAATCTTGTTGAACCTTTCTCTACTTAGTGGTTTGGTAAAGATGTCTGCTAGTTGGTTTTCAGTTAAAATGTATTTTAAACCAACTAATTCCTTTTCACAACAGTCTCTAAGAAAATGATGTCTAATGTCAATGTGCTTAGTACGAGAATGATGTACTGGATTTTTGGAGATATATATGGCACTCGTATTATCACACATAATTGGGAACGTACCTGTTTTGGCACCGTAGTCACCAATTTGTTGTTTGAGCCACAAGAGTTGAGCACAACAACTTGTCGCGGCTATGTATTCTAATTCATCAGTTGATATTGCTATGCTTTGTTGTTTCTTTGATCCCCATGCGATCAAGTATGATCCATCAAAGAATACTGTCCCTGATGTGCTCTTTCGATCGGTGATAGAGCCTCCATAGTCTGCATCTGAAAATCCTACAATATTGCAATTAGTTAATTTTGGATAAAAGAGACCAAGATTCATGGATCCTTTGAGATAACTTAGGATTCTTTTCACAGCTGTGAGATGAATCTCTCTTGGATCTGCTTGAAACCTGGCACATAAGCAAGCACTATACATAATGTTAGGTCTACTAGCAGTTAGATATAGTTGAGAACCAACCATCTCTCTGTACGAACGTTGATCGACCGGTTGGTCACCAGTCGTGATGCCCATCTTTGTGCCAACTGCCATTGGTGTGTCAAATGGTTTACACCCCTCCATTCCAAATCGTTTCAGTAGATCCTTTATGTACTTTTACTGGGATATGATGGTCCCTTCATTATCCTGCTTGACTTGAAGTCATAAGAAGAACTTCAAAGCTCCTAGATCACTCATCTCAAATTCTCTTTTCATTAGTGCCTCGAATTTCTTGCAATACTTCTCATCAAAATCTCTAAAGATTATGTCATCAACATATACTTGCACTATTAGGAAATCCTTTTTGTTGTTGTATACAAACAATGTTTTGTCAACCTTACCTCTTTTGAAGTGGTTTTCTAATAGATAGGATGACAGGCGATCATACCATGATCTTGGAGCTTGTTTGAGCCCATAAAGAGCTTTGTCAAGCTTGAGCACCATGTCTTTCCCTTCTTGTGTCTCAAACCTAGAGGTTGTT
Source organism: Limonium bicolor (assembly GCA_023374045.1). Classification (NCBI taxonomy): domain Eukaryota; kingdom Viridiplantae; phylum Streptophyta; class Magnoliopsida; order Caryophyllales; family Plumbaginaceae; genus Limonium; species Limonium bicolor. The sequence goes on from CM041777.1 coordinate 49,996,510, forward strand.
CAACATACACTTCTTCTTTGACATACCCATTTAGAAATGAACTCTTGATGTCAAGTTGGAAGAGTATGATTCCTTTATGTGCAGCAAATGCAATCAATAATCGGATGGACTCCATCCTTGCTACTGGAGTGAAGGTTTCTTGGAAGTCTATCCCTTCTTGTTGATGATATCCTTGTGCTACCAAACGAGCCTTATTCCTAATGACTTCTCCCATCTCATTTAGCTTGTTTCTGAAGACCCATTTTGTGCCAAGTACCCCTTGATGTGTGGGACGAGGCACAAGATGCCAGACCTTGCATCTTTCAAACTGATTTAGTTCCTCTTGCATTGCTTCAATCTAGTCTGAGTCTTGAAGAGGTTCTTTGATGTTTTTGGGTTCGAAGGGTGAAACTGTAGTTGAAAAGGCTAAGAGATCACGAGTTTGTGCTCTAGTTTGAATTCCCTTGAAGATGTCTGATATGATGTTCTCCAATGGGTGATCTTTATACAGAATTCGAGATTGATGAATGGTTGACGGTGATAGAGGATCTTCAACATCATTGTTTCCCTCATTGACTTGTCGCTGACCTGTCGAGCAAGTTTTCCTCAATTGGTGATAAATCCTTGGGATTGTTCGTGTGATCTTGTCCAGCTAGATCAAATCTAAAATCTTCCTCTTCTTTATGTTCTTTGATCTTATGGATTTCAGCCTCATCAAAGATTACGTGTACACTCTCTTATACTATCAAAGTCCTTTTGTTGTAGAATTTGTATGCCCGGCTTCTTTCTGAGTACCCAAGGAAGATTGCCACATCACTTCTGGCATCGAACCTTCCTAGGGAATTCTTTTCATTGTTGTGGAAATAACACTTACAACCAAAGATTCTGAAGTGACTTATGCTTGGTTTTCTCCCCTTGATCAACTCATAGGGTGTTTTGTTGAGGATTGGTCGTATGAGCGTTCTATTGGTGATGTAACAAGCAGTCGCTACAGCTTCAGCCTAGAAGACTTGAGGAAGACTGCTCCCCAACAACATAGCTCTGGCTACCTCTTGTAATGTTCTGTTTTTACGCTCACCTACCCCGTTTTGTTGAGGTGTTCTAGGTGCTGAATATGTGTGATTGATTCCATGTTGTTTACACATTTCCATGAATTGTTGATTTTCAAACTCTAACCCGTGATCAGACTAAAGGGCCTTGATTTTAAGGTTGAGTTGTACTTAGACTTTTCCTGCAAAGGCTTGAAATTTCTCACAGACTTCGTCTTTGGAAGCAATAAAGATTGTACAAACAAATCGTGAGTAGTAATCAACAATCACAAACACATACCAATTTCCTCCAAAACTTCTGATTCTCATTGATCCACATAAGTCCATATGAAGTAATTCAAGTGACTAGGATGTACTTACTATGTTCTTTGATTTAAAAGAAGTCTTAGTTTGTTTGCTTCTTTGATAAGCCGTAAACTTATCATATTTTATGTACTAGATTTATAGGTATATTAGTTTAAATAAGGTTAAATTAGTTCATATTTATGTTATATTACATATAAAGTCTAATTATTTGTTCAGACTTATGTTTTATATGTTTTTCATACAAGGAAATAACTTCTGCCCAAAGTGCCGGGCATTATGCCGGATTGGTAGCGCACGACATCAATATGGAGTAAAGTAGGAGGCATGCCGGATGCAATGCCGGGTATATCCTACCCGGCACAAGCAGAAGTTGCCACGGTTGACCATTCGATGGCAGTTATTTACCGTTGACTACTCGACTATGCCGGGTATGGTGCCGGACATCCCTGTCCGGCACATGCATCTCTTCGCTTGGCAGTTTTGACCGTTAACGGTTACCCACATTTAACACGTGGTGCCGGATCAAATGGACCCGGCATGACTCCCAGCACAACTTTTTGGAGCCTATAAATAGGCCGTGAGCATACTCAATCAAGCACATTCCAACATACTATTTTCCACTCCATCCACACGCCAAACTCCGCATCATTCCCTTGTTGGTGTCCAAGGAGGTTCCGCGCCACCATCCACGCGAAGAGAAGAAGAAGATCTTGTCGGGTTAAGGCTATGACCAATTTCCTTTCCCTCTTTGTATTTTCTCTTTTGGTTAAGTGGATGGTGTAGTAGAATTCCTTGTAATCTTTGGTTAGGGATGGTTTCCTTGTAAGACTCTTATGGTTATCAATAAAGTTTGTGAGTTTCAACTAAGATTTGGTTCCTAGTGTAAAGAGGAAAAGTTCGCTACTTGTTCTTCTTTGTCTTCAAAATTCTAAAAGAATTGGTTAAGGGATCTTAGTGGTCTTAAAGTTTATTGTTCTATGGATGGGAAATAAGACCTAAGATTGGAATTAACCTATTCTATTCTCCTCCTTCTTGTTCATTTTTTAGCAAGAGATTTGCTGGATTCGATAATGGTTTGATAGTGATCTTGACATTTTGAACATGCTGGGTGACATGCCGGGTGTCTGATGTCTGCCACATTCAAAGTTCTTGAATGTGCCGTGCATCCATTGTCCGGCAACCTATCCGGCATATTCAAAAGTTGGTTAATTCGAAACTTGTCAACTTGGTTTTTGAGATCATACTTGCTCTTATGTCGATTATCATCCCGAGGCAAAGATATTTCATTGTAATACCAATAGTTAGGATTTATAATTAGTTTATTTTAGGTAGAATTGATATTTACATTTTCCCCCCTTGCTTAGGCTATTAACAGGAGTAGGACTGATTTTCTATTAAGTCCATTGGGTTCGATACTCTTGGTCGTAGTTTGCTACGCTATATTCCCGATCGGGATTTTTGCTACTATAGTGGAGTTGTAGGATTTTATGTTTTTTTAATCAATTTGTACATCCTTTTCCCCTATAATGTTCCTATAGCATTCTTACACACGCATCACAAAGATTGGTCTCAGATTTCTTAATCTCAGGGAGACCTCTTACCAACTGTTTCTTGGACTAGTTTTTCTTCGCAAGGATATACTGACATGCCCTAGTCTTTGTGTCATCGTGTGGAGTCATCTATGATGCAGTCAAATATGGAAGATTAGGACTATCAATATCCTCCAGACTAGTTACATATAAATTTTTCATCTTTTACCCCTTAACAACTCCTTCCATCACTCAGACTTTACTATGTACAATGTGTAGCATAAAAGTGGACTGAGTTACCTTTGTCACAAATTTGAGATATACTGAGCAAATTGAATTTTAAACCATTAACTAAATGACCATATCAATAACAGAAACTGAAGTAAAACCAACCTATACTACACCGACGATTGTTCCTTTCTTGTTGTCGCCAAAGGAAACGGTTCCATGGATTGTGGTTCGAGAGAGAAGATCTTCCATTTGTCTCTTGTCATGTGTTTAGAGCACCCACTTTCGATGTACCAGTAGGGATCCCTTCCCACTCGATTCTGCGCTTAACAAGTTAGTAATGTGGGGTTAGGGTCCCCAAAGTGTTTGGACCCATTTCCACCAACATACATTTTCTAAGATTCATTATGACTACCCATTTCAGTCCTATTTCTTGAGTTTCCAATGCCTATAATCGTTGTCCTATAGCATTTGGCTTCATGATGGACGGGTTGCTACATAGTGGCAGGCACCTTTGTGACTGGTTCCTGATTGGTACCGACACCAGTTGTTTTTCCACATGGGTGTCCTAGCATCAGTTTCTAGCTTGCATGTTTTTCTTTGATGGACGCTAGTTCCTTTTCTTTTATGTTAAGTGCAGCAAAATTCATTGATTTTAGGTTGTTTCCTAACTTCATCTTTTCATGGACAGCAAGAATTTCACTATAGTCGGTTTGCAATTTTTGAGTGCATTCATGAGATTTACTACCTTATCCTTGTCCAAAATTTTCTCTAATTTTCATTTTCCTCTAAGAGTTCTTTGTTTTCATTTCCAATTGCCTCTAGTTGATCAACTAGTATGAGAGAAAACTTTCCAAGTCTAAAAGTTCAGCCTTTTGAATTTTCTTTCTAAGTTGAGAGTAGTTACCTTGTTTTGTTCCTCTTTTTCCCTGATTGATGTGTCCTTGTCTTGGTCATCTGGCAAACTTCCTCAAAGCATAGATGAGCTTCTCATCTCCTAAGAGATCACTATCTAGGTTTGATGGTTGTTACTTAGTTCTGAGTCTCCCCATGCAGCAACGAAGGCTTTCTTTCCTTGGCCCTTTCTTGAACGATCTTTGGACAGGTTCCTGCCCTGCCGTTGCTGTCCTCTCAGGATTGTTGAGCACAGTTTGATGTGGTGCCCACGCTTGAAACACCCAAACATTTTTCATTGTTCTTCCTTTATGATCATCAGACTCCTTAGGCTCCTTGCCTTTCCTCATGTTTGTTTCTTATGAACTTTCGCAAGTACCTCTTAGCATAGAGGACCATCTCATCAGTCTTTCTGACTCGGATTTTTTCATTCTAGCTACCTGAAGGGCTATGCCTTTTTTCTCTCTCTTTTTGAGTTTTTTCTGAGCTTCTTTGTTGTATTTTAACTCAAAATGCCATCAGTGATCCTAAACATGTCTGCCAGAGACATCTTAGAGAGATCATAAAATCTTGCTGGCATTGACTTGCTATCAAAGGATGCGGGAAGGATCTGAGGAACTTCTGAATTATCCTCATTTGAGATAGTTCTTCCAAGCAAAAGCATTTCGTGATCAGCTTGGTGAACCTTGTGTGCATTTCAGAGATGCTCTCCTTTTCTTCCTTCGTGAATAGCGCCTAATGGGTGAGTAGCAGCTCAATGCGAGTCTTCTGATCTCATTTCTTCATAGGTGATTCAAGAGTTTTCCAAACGCTCGGGCTGTTTCAAATGAGGCCATTTAGAGTATTCTCAGGTAGTAGTGCACAATGTAGAATTCTTATGCTTGAGCATTGAATATCAACTTCTTGATTTGATCATCGATCATATTGGCGATGATGTCTTGTCCTTGCATCTTGGAAGGCGTATTACCACGTGATAACCCTCACATCCTAGGATCATCAGACTTGATGTGAAACTCCATCTTGTTTTTCCAGTGAGTGTAGTTGTCTCCATTGAAGAGTGGTGGTCGATTTGGTGCAGAACCTTCTTCTCACGCCAGTAGGTTTGAATGAGACATTTCGATCGTCTTCCAAAGCAGTTAGCTTTCTAGAAGAAACCGCTCTGATACCAATTGAAACTAATTGATGCTCCTGATGCGTCCCGATCGATCGTGGACGATAGTTGTCCTATGTGAACTACTTGATAGTTGAGGAAAAGCATAGATAAACTCAAACTGGAAATTCCATTCGATTGAGAATTCACACACAGTAATTCACTCATCTCCCTCGCCCTACCATGGACTCCGAGACAATTAGGACCTTATCCCCAAGTCCTTTGACCTTTCCTAACATTCAGCCTACAGTTTCCCAACCGTTCCCCAACTCATCAATCTATCAAATAAAAGTATTAACACTCGGATAGTCCTATCCAGCTCACCAACTGGCAACGGCAGCCAAAAACTTGTTAGCAGAAATGTTACTAACTCTACCTAGACAGTTTGTACCTATCGTTTTGCGGGTATAATGATAAGTAGGTTGTCGAACTAAGGGACCTCGTTCAATTAACGGACAATATTAATATACCGAGAAACTAAAATAAACTAAGGAAAACGGGAAATTATCACTTTTCAGATTTTCAATTATTCAACTCAAATAACCAACATAAAATAATAAAATGATAAAAATAAACAAGACAAATATCGGTTTAAAAATCTAGTGAATTAAAAACACTCCCCGGGTTATTCCACTCGCCTATTCCGTCGAATTCAATTAATATCAATTTTCATTTTTTATACAATAAACTCAGGAATTATAAATAGTTTGTTGACCGGTCCATGTACAACGAACCCTAATTAACTGAAATAAAAGCCGCAAAACCATACCCAAGTTAATTCAAGTTAAAAGCATTAAACACACATCCTATTAGAGACAGATTAACCTATAGGCAAGTCATGCTTCTAGTTGTTAATCGGTTTAATTCCTATGTCTAGAACTTAATCTCAGCACCGCATTTTGATATAAGCTCTACAAAAATCACTTAGAAAATTGGCCAGAGAAAATCCAAGCGCATAAGGACAGGAATCAAACTATTGTAAAATTATAAATAGTGACAAACTTGCATACATAAATTCTCAGGAAAAGACTCGCTTCCCTAGGAAGCTAAGTAAAAACTACTCACTCATGTTTAACAAACAACTAAATATAACATAAATAACTTGTAACCAAAAAACAAATAACAATATAAAAGTCCAAAATTTCACTCCGATTTCGTTTCTTTTACTCGCACGATGGTTGATGCTGCGTCGCACCGTTGTACTTCACTGCGCCAAGGAGAAAAGTGCAACAGGCTGGGGTTGTCCACGTGCGCGGGTGAATGGCTTCGGTAGTCGATGAACGGGATGGTAATATGGAGAGGTAAGGAGGATGGGTGCAGTATGGTGATGGGATGGTGTATGGAGCGAGAGCGAGCAGCAGCAGAAACAAAACCGGCGCTGGAGTATATGAGCTGGAGAATGATTGTAGTATGGCTTGGTAGATTGGAGAATTGATATCTGCGTTGAATGAATATGGATGGTAAGAACTGGAAGAGAGAGGCGCAGAGCCTCCGCTCTCGAGGCGTGAATGTGTGTCCCTTCTCAAAACCTACTTATCTTCTTATATAGCATCCGACAATGATTATTAATTCACAATGATAATATGAGATAATCGTTTTACTAGAATTAATATATGAATAAATATGCGGAAGGAATAATGCAGAACGTGAGTGAATTGATATACTATCAAATTGTTTTTCCGGCGTAGGATCTTGCTTTTCCGTCTTAGTTTCCCTTTTCATTTCGATTCAATTCAACGGTTGTTTCCTTGTTCCCGTTTTCGTGTGCTGGGAAGCGGGTTTCCGATGGAATTCCAGGCGTCGAAAACCGGACGATGAGCCTGTTACGGCTCTTAAGAAGCGTAAAATCAGGAGCTTAGAGGGGTTCGTGAGATCAAAGGCAAGATATTGGTGCAAGGGACGTTGACGATTCGGTCCGTCAGTGAAGAAAGCTATTTTCTCTTATGCGAGGGGTAGTGGAGAAAGAGGTTGCGCGTGATGACGGGGACTCCTCCGGTGATGATATGTCAGATGAGGAGCGTGCTGATGAGGAGATGGCGGATGATCCGTTATGCCCTAGAGTCATTTTACCGAAGTTGGTGGTGTCGAACATTACTAACAAATGGAAGAAGGCCTTAATTGTCAAACTTCTCGGGAAGAGCTTCCCTACTCATATTATGCTCGAAAGATTGTCTCAGCGTTGGAGAACCAAGGGCAGGTTGAGATCTTCCCTCTCGTGTAATGGGTACTTTTCCATAATCTTTGAAATTCCTGAGGATAGAAAGCATGTTTTGTATGGGGGTCCCTGGATGGTGTCCGACCACTATCTAACAATTAGAAGGTGGTCTAAAGATTTTGATGTCAATTCTGAAGCGCTGAAGAACCTTGATGTTTGGGTTAGGTTCCCAGATCTGAAAATTGAATATCTTGAAGATGAAGTTCTTTCGGTTATTGGCAACTTGGTTGGGAAGGTTCGGAAGATTGAGTTATTACGGTCTAATTTGGGCATAGCCTTTTCTGGTCGTGTTTGTGTGAGCATTGATTTGGCTAAACCCCTTATTGGAAAATTCAACTTCATGAAAGAGACCAGAGAATAGTCTATGAAGGTATTCACCAGTTATGTTTTATGTGTGGGCGGTTTGGCCATTTTCAATCTGATTGTCCTTTGGCTGAAGACTCTGGAGCTTGCGTGAATGAGGGTGGTTATCGGATGGTACAGAAGCCGATGGTCGAGAAACCTCAGGATTTGGATGATTTTGGTGATTGGATGAAGGTCACCCGCAAAAAAGAAAGGTCCTGTTAGGAAAGCATCTACTTCTGATGGTCAGAAAAAAGGTGAAAATAGCAAGGTTAATCATCCGAAGCCTAAAGCTGCAGTTAATAAAATTCCAGTGGTTGCTGTTCAGAATCCTTTTGATGCTCTAATAGAGATGGATCAGGAGAATATCTCTGAGAATCATAAGAAACAAGATGTTAATGGGAGTAGTGGGCACATCACTCAGGATAATTCCACTCACGGTATGGTTAGTGCCGACCAGATTTGTGAAGGTGATAGAGCTTCTGATTCCCACAGTCTCTATTCCAATCCAATGAACTTTGTGGATCATGGCAACCAACCAGTGGATCCTGATGAATCTCAAGACACTATCCTAGTGGAGGCTACTCCGCTGGTTAAGCAGGGAGGTGTTCCTTGACTGTTTGATTCCTCTCTCTTCTTATATGTTTTGTTTCCTATGAATTTGTCTACTAAAATATTGGCTTGGAATGTGCGTGGGGCCTGTAAGCCTAACTTTTTGCCTAGTGTAAAAAACTTGATTGCTGCTAACCGTCCTGATATTATTCCTCTGTGAGCCTAGGGTCAGCGGCCCTAGAGCTGATCGTATTTGTCTTTCTTGGGTTCTCCAATAATTTTAGAGTGGATGCTGTTGGCTTTAGTGGGGGCCTTTGGTTATTTTGGAATGATTCTGTGAAAGTCTCTATTATTGTGCAGAACAGTCAATTTATCCATACTGCTGTCACTAAAGATGATGTCTGTTTTTATTGTACCTTTGTCTATGCCAGTCCTCTTGATAGCAATAGGATTTTACTTTGGCAATTGTTGAATGAGATTAGACCTACTGGTGATCAGAATTGGTTGATTTCTGGTGACTTTAATTCTATTCTGAGCCTTGATGAGAAAAAAGGGGGGATTAGAGTTTTAAATAGAGGCAGTAGGGCTTTTAGGGATTGGTTCAATTCAAATAGTCTTATCAATCTGCCCTTAAAGGTAACAATTTCACTTGGACTAACGGTTCTATTTTTGTTAAACTGGATAGAACTTTGGTTTCTTGCGGTTGGTTTGATTCTTTCCCGAATTGTTGGAGTCTCAACTTGCCTAGGATTGCTTCTGATCACTCTCCTGTTTTGACCTGTATTAACTCCTCTTCTTCTGGTTTGTCCCTTGGTCCTAAACCTTTCCGTTTTCAGGTTGCTTGGGCAACCCATCCTGATTACGATAAGACTTTCATGGATAATTGGTCTGAGGAGAAAAATCTTTCCAAAATCTCACTGATTTAAGTTTGGTTTGAACAGCTGGAACAAAAATGTTTTTGGTAATGTTTTTGCTATTAAGAGGAGACTTCTAGCTAGAATTGCGGGTATTCAAAAGAAATTAGAAGATAGGCAAATCCCTTTCTTAAAAAATCTTGAAGTTACCTGCAACGTGAGCTTGAGTCTGTTCTGCTGAGAGAGGAGTTAATCTGGTTTCAGAAATCGAGGGATTGCTGGATTAAATTTGGGGATAGAAATACCAGTTATTTTCATAGGAAGACTTTGATTAGAAGGGCCAGAAGTAGAATTCTTTCTCTCCAGGATTCTAGTGGCCAGATTGTTGAAGGGGAGCAGAATTTGAGGGGGCTAGCGGTTGACTTTTTCAGGCAACTGTATTCTCAGGATTCTAATATCATTTGTGTGTCTGATTTCCATGCATTTCCTCGGTTGAGTGATGTTCAGATCAGTGAATGTGGTGGTATTCCTACTTTGGATGATGTGAGTCAGGTGGTTCAATCTATGGGTAGCTTTAAAGCCCCTGGTCCTGATGGATTTCATGTGTGGTTTTTTAAGAAGCATTGGGATAATATCAAGTCCAAAGTCTATGATTTTGTTCTTGAGACTTTCTCCTCCTCTAGATTCCTCCAAGAGCTGAATGAAACTTCTCTTTGTTTGATTCTAAGAATCCTTCCCGTCTTCTATGAGCCAATTTAGACCTATTGCTCTCTGTAATACTAGTTACAAAATTATCTCCAAATTATTGGCCAATAAAATTAAATCCTTCCTTCCGGATATCATCTCTCCTTTACAAACCAGCTTCATTCCTGGAAGGCATATCCAAGATAATCATGATTATGCAAGAAGTTATTCATTCGATGAGTAGGACATCCTGTAAAGATGGATGGGTGGTTATGAAAATTGACCTTGAGAAAGCCTATGATAAGATTTCTTGGTCCTTTATCAGAAATACTTTACAGTGCTTGAATCTGCCTAAAAGCTTTATTGATCTGATCATGTTTTGTATTGAATCTCCTTCTATGAGAGTTCTTTGGAATGGTGTTCAGTCTGAAAAATTCTTTCCCTCTAGGGGTATTCGTCAAGGTGATCCTATATCACCTTACATTTTTGTCCTTTGTATGGAGAGGTTTTCCCACCTTATTGATAAGGCCATAGTAAATAAATACTGGATTCCTATCAAGCTCAGCAGATCTGGTCCTAAGTTATCTCATATTTCTTTGCTGATGATTTAATTTTGATGGGCTCTGCTTCTACTTCTAATGCTGTTTCCATGATGAATATTTTGCTGGAGTTTTGTGCTGCTTCTGGGGAGCAAGTTAGTCGCAGTAAATCTAAACTCCTCTTTTCTAACAATGTTCCTGCTGATAGAAAACTTGCTCTTAGCCGTGCTAGGTATTCCTGTGGCTGATAACCTTGGGAAATATCTTGGGCTTAATCTTATTCATGGGCGCTTGAAGGCTGATCATTTTAATAATATTGTTGATAATATCCAGAATAGACTGAATGGTTGGAAAGCCAAATCTCTATCTTTTGCTGGTCGGTTGACTTAACCAAAGCTGTGCTTAATTCTATCCCTGTTTTTAGCATGATGTCTCAAAAGATCCCTAATGCTACTTGTGCAAAGATTGACAAATTGAGCAGGTGCTTTTTGTGGGGTCACAAGGCTTATGAGAAGAAGCTGCACACCATCTCATGGAACAGAATATGCAGGCCAAAGGAGGAAGGTGGTCTTGGGCTGAGGATTTCCTCGTCAATGAATAAAGCTTGCCTTGCCAAGCTTAGTTGGCGACTGCTTAAAACCAAGACCAAATCTGGGAAATTTTTTTAAACAAGTATTCGTTGTCTGACAGGAGAAACTCCTCTAGTTCTTGGAGGAAATCCTTGATAGTGCTGAGATTATTGAAAAAGGGGCAAGATGGAAGTTAGGGAATGGCAAGTCAATTTTATTCTGGAAAGATATATGTTGTCTGATTCCCCTCTGTTGGAAGTATGCAGTCCTAATCCTAATATTAATACTGATGCAACAGTGGACCAGTTTTGGGAGTTTGGTAGAGGGTGGAAGTGGGAGCTGTTGGAGAATATTTACCTCCAAAATATCTGAATACCCTCGCCTCCAAAGCCATTTTGATACAAATTCTGAGGATTCCATCATTTGGTATAAGGATAAATCGGGCTCTTTGACAGTTGCCTCTGCCTATAAGTTATGCACTGAATCTGGGGTTAAGAACACTTTTTGGAAGCTCATTTGGAAGCTGAAAGTTCCAGAGAGGATCAAAACCTTTCTATGGCTTGCTGCTATGGAGGGGCTTAAAACAAAAGGGCTTCTTTTCTCGCGGGGCCTTGCTAGAGATGACAGATGCTCGGCCTGTGGGGAGATTGAAGATATCGCCCATGTTCTTAAGTCCTGTAAGATCAGTATTAAGGTTTGGAAGTTTGTTTACAGTCTTTTTCAGTCTCAATGGGTTAATGTCCATTGTTCCCTTTATGAGTGGCTTAAGTCTAATTTACAGTGTAATACTCAATCTGCTTGTATTGATTCTGCATCGTGGAAGCAGATTTTTGCTATTACCTGTCACACAATCTGGTTTGGAGAAACAGGAAATTCCATGAGAAGATTCCTGCTGATAATGATCTTCCAATTCAGCTGTTGGTCAGTAAGATCAGGGGCTATCTACATTTCCCTAATATGGCTGACTGCGTGCTCTTCAACAGCTCCCTTCCTCTCGGTAGTAAGAGCTTGGTCTCCCCCTCCTCTCAACTTTGTGAAGATCAATACCGACGCTGCTGTTTCTTCAAGTGGGACTGCTGCGGCTGGCGGAGTGGGCAGAGATCAAGGCAATTGGCTGTTTGGGTTCACTCACCTTCTTGGTGAAGTGGATGTTCTGGAATCAGAGATGTGGGGGCTCTATGATGGTTTGGCCTTAGCTAAGGAAAAACATTTCCAGAAGTGATCATTGAGTCTGATTCGTCAGAAGCTGTCCTTCTCCTA